>VDFB02270651.1:612170010-612573277 GCA_007258455.2 Sequoia sempervirens | reverse complement strand
CTCCTCAACAATTTCTTAGACAGGGTCATGCCACTCGAATGAGAACCACAGATGCCGTTGTGCACCTTAGTTAGGGCAGCCGAAGCCTCCTCAGGGTTAAGACATCTTAGTAAGGTTCCTTCTATGCTTCTACGATAAAGGGTTTCTCCTAAAATGACAAAGCGAGATGCTTTCTTGATAAAGGTTCGTCTAAGGCTTGAACGCAAATCGGCGGGAATGATACCTATCCTAAGGTATGTGTAAATGTCTTGGTACCACTGATCATTTGGACCAATGATTTCGCACACAAATTCTGACTCTGGTACCTTGAATGTTGGTACGAGAAGCTGCTCTACCAAGAAGTCATATTTCAGAACATTTTGAGGGATCTCTAAGAGTGATCCAATAGTTGCCATTGCGTCTGCTGCTCTGTTGTTGGTTCTTGGTACTTGCTCAAATGTGATGTCAACAAAATATTCCTTGAGATTTTCCACCAGCCTTTTGTATGGAGTTAGCTTATCGTCCTTTGTTTGGTACTCATTGTTCACTTGATTTATGATAAGCTGTGAATCTCCATATACCTTCAATGCCATAATGTTCCACTGTACTGCTATCCTGAGACCTATAGTTAAAGCCTCGTATTCTGCAATGTTGTTGGTACAAGGGAATGCTAGTTTGTATGATCGTGGTATACAATCCCCTTGTGGAGTGATGAAGAAGATACCAGCTCCTGACCCATGTTGTGTGTAGGAACCATCAAAGTATAGTTTCCAATGAGTAGCTATGTCAATGTTGAAAATGGATTCATCTGGAAATTTTGAAACAAGTGGGCTCTCCGCATAGATAGGTGCATCTGCCAGTTGGTCTGCAATGACCTGTCCCTTGATTGCCTTGCGCTCCACATACTCAATGTCATATTCTGATAATATCATTACCCACTTAGCCATTCTTCCTGTAAGCATTGCCTTTGAAAGAAGATACTTTAAGGGATGAATTTTAGCTATGAGTTTGATCTTGTGTGCCAACATGTAGTGTCTGAATTTTTGGGATGCAAACACCACTGCTAGGCAAGCTTTTTCAATGAATGTATAGTTTAACTCATGGCCCACCATTGTACGGCTGATGTAGTATATGGCTCTTTCTATTCCATTTTCATAATGTTGTGCTAGGAGAGCACCAAGGGCTGCTGCAGTTGCTGAGATATAAAGGATCAATGGTTTGTTCTGAATTGGAGGCCTTAGTACTGGAGGTGTTAACAGATATTCCTTGATTTTGTTGAAGGCTTGTTCACATTTGTCATCCCATTTGTACGTTACCCCCTGGTGGAGTAGGTGAGAGTAAGGGATTTGTTTGTCTGCTAATTGTGCTATGAACCTGCGAATTGACTGAAGCCTGCCTTGGAGACCTCTCAGTTGTTTCAATGTCCTAGGAGCTTCCATTTCAAGTATTGCTTTCACCTTTGCCGGATCAATCTCAATGCCTCTCATTGACACTATGTAACCCAACAACTTTCCTGATTGTACGCCAAAGACACACTTCTTGGGATTCAAACGAACCTTGTATTCTTCTAGTCTGTCAAAGATAGCACTCAAGACTGATATATGATCCTCCTTCTTTTTGGATTTTCCCAGGATGTCATCAACATAGTCCTCAACTGTTTTGTGGATAATGTCATGGAATATTAGTGTCATGGCCCTTTGGTATGTGGCCCCAGCGTTCTTTAAGCCGAATGGCATTACGTTCCAGCAGTATGTTCCCCATGGGCAAGTGAAAGCCGTCTTGTGTTGATCTTCTTTTGCTATCATAATCTGGTTGTATCCTGAAAATCTGTCCATAAGTGATAGCATCTCATGCCCTGCTGTCATGTCTACTATCATGTCGATGTTAGGCAACGGAAAATCATCCTTTGGGCAAGCCTTGTTCAAGTCCCTAAAGTCCGTACAGATTCTTATGGCTCCGTCGGGCTTTGATACGGGTACCAAGTTCGATACCCATTCTGGATAATCAATTGGTCGAATGAATCCCACATCTAATAGCTTTTTGAGCTCCATTTTGACTAACAAAGCAATTTGAGGATGCATTTTGTGAAGCTTATGTCTCACAGGTTTAGCTTTAGGATAGACTGCCAAGTGATGAACCACTACCTCTGGATCCAATCCTGGCATATCAGCATAGGTCCACGCAAAATTTATCTTCCTTTCCTTTAAGAAGGTAGCCAACTCCTCTTGTTCTTTGCATAATAATGACTCAGCGTAGAATGTAATATGAGGAGTTTCTTGTGTTCCCAGATTGATGGGGTTGCACTTTTCTGCTAGCATAGCTAACTTTTCTTGGTGTATAGCTGTAAGAGGAAGATTGAATCCCCCATCCTTAGGCGCCTCAGAGAGGTTTTCACCATTGGATGCGTCCTTTCTTTTTACTTTTTCAAAGTCAGAGAGTGCCACAAGGTGGTTTTCACTCAAGGACTTGGAGATTATTCTCAATTTTTTATTTTTGCGACTGAGGGATTCAATCGTTTCTCCATAGTATGCATGTGTATCCAGCTCTATGATGAAACCTGCCTTATGATCTCCACATGGAATGTCATCCCTAAGTCCCATAAATTCTGAGAGCGCCTCATCGTTTTCAAACATGTCAAGAATTGGTGGTCCTCGTTGGTCGTAATCAATCAGTTGGGGATAGACTAATCGGATTTCATTGCTTTGGTTTTCAAACTCATAAGACAAGGTGCTAATCATAAGGACATTAGTATCCTCAAACAACAAAGGTAATCCTATTTCTGGTGACTCAGTTAAATCAGTGGGCATTCCTAAAGTCATGGAGGATTTTGGAGTAGCTACAGATTCCTGAGGAGGCGTTCGGTTTCGTCTATCCTGGGCACCTCGACCAAGTACAGTTACCTTAGGAGTAGGATGACCAATGCCAAGATTTTTTATTTGCTTCTCGGGTATAATGGGTATTACACGCCCGTTATTATCTTGGCCTAACCCTTGGTTCCGGTTATAGCCCATCAAGAGCATCAGCTTCATACCTTTGTTTCGTTCATCCATAGGCAATTCAACTGCCGGTATATCATCTCGATAAAGGAGATGAGATAGGTCCCCCGCTAATGTTTCCTGACCAAGATCTCCTGCACTTGTGAAGGTAGGGTTTCGTTCATAGGATCCTTGAGATGTTGAAGCTTCTTGTGATTGTGGACGTCCTCTTGATCTAGGAGATTGTGGTAGCTCTCCTACTACAAAAGCATTCTTAGGCATTGAATAGTTTCCACAACCATCATCTTGTATTATAACTTTGATATCAGAAAAGGCGGGGATGGCGGGGGTGGAGGGTGTCTCTGTCACAGAAGTGAGAGTGGCAGGATCCACGTAAGGTGTTGATGGGCCTTCATCGTTCTTGGGTACTTGCGGGATCTTGTAGTATTTTGCCTCTAGATTTTTGCGGTAGGCAAATGGCTCAGGATCTCCATGGATAGTAACCTCTTGACCTTCATGTGTGAATTTCACACATTGATGAAAGGTTGAAGCTACAGCTTGCATTGCATGTATCCATGGTCGCCCTAGGAGAATGTTGTATGGTAAATCGAGGTCCAAGACCTGACGGTTGGTTTGCATGATGGCGGGTCCAACCTGGACAGGAAGCTGAATGGTGCCTTGGGATACCCTTTCCTGGTCATCGTATGCTCTTATTGTGATGCCTTTTCCTTTGTCAATTGAATCCTCTGAAATGTTCAAATTCTTTAGAAGCTTTAAGGAGCGAATATTTAAGCCCGCACCTCCATCCACCAAGACTCTCTTGACTTTCTTTTTATTTACGTACACCTCCAGATGAAGTGCACGGTTGTGAGATGGTTGTGTGGGGAAGTCTTGTTCAGAAAATGTAAGAATGTTAGGTGTGGTGATATTTGCGACCATAGCTTGGAATTGTTCTGCATCTAGATCTGGGGGGACATTAGATGACGCCAAAGCTTCTTCTAGAATCTTTTTGTGTGCAGATGAGATTTTGAGTAACTCCATGATGGAGATATGTGCAGGGGTTCTTTTCAATTGATCCAAGACATTATAGCCACTAGGGTGAGACCTTGGGTTGGATGTGGAATTTCTGCTTGGTTGGGATGGTGCTGCAATGGTAACCTTTCCACCTCTTGTGGTGACTCCACAATCGGCTTGGGCCCCTTCGATGGTGATGACTCCACAAAACTCGTCTAAACAAGCAACAACACCCTCGTATGTGTGGTTGACATTTTTATAAGCCCCTTTTCCTTTGTCTTGATCTTTGTTTCCTTTGTTGCTATGATTCGGCATCAGATTCATGTAAATCTTGAGATCTTTGTTTCCTGATGGTGCTTCCACATCTATGATTTTGTCATCTATGAGGTCTTGAATTAAATTTTTGAGCCTCATGCAGTTGTTTGTCGTGTGTCCCTTGAGTTTATGGAAGTCGCAAAGATAATTCTCATTATACCATGGTGGCTTGACCGATGGTTCTTGATAATTATTATGTGTAGGGACCGTTATCAATTTTTCATCTACCAATCTTTTCATGATTGCTTCAGCAGGTTCCCCAAGGAGTGTGTATTTTCGTTTGGGGAAGAACTTGTTTCGCTGTGGTCATCCTTGATTATCAATGTTGTTTGTGTTTTGGTTATGGGATGGTTGGACCACAGTATTGACTTGTCGATTGCTTTGATTGGTATTTTGGTGTTGTTGTTGTTGGGATGGTGGATTGTTCTTCCGTGGGGCACTAATGACAACTTTGGCGTCAACAGCACCATCATTGGTTACATTACGATTATTTGCCCATGTTTGTGGTTTGTCATGATAATTGGATGATGAGCGGCCTTCTTGATATGATGAAGTTTCTCCCTGCGTGGCAAGGGCTTGTTCGATATTGAGCGCCCTAGGTATCAATTGGTCGTAAGTGGTGATGTTTTGCATTTTGAGGTGGAAGGCCAAGGGCCCATCAAGATTCGCAATGATAGTTCCCACTTGTTGTTCTTCAGGCATGGACCACTTGCTTTGATTAGCTTTGGATCGCCATCGTTGTAAGAAAGCACCGAATGATTCCTTTTTCCCTTGTTTGAGAGATGATAATTCCTGTAAGCTAACCTCCATGGGAGTGTTGAAGGAATAATTATGTATGAAGGCATCTACGATTTCTTGGAATTTTTTGATTCCAGAAATTCGAGAAAACCAATCAATAGCGTTTCCAGCCAAGCTTCTTGGGAATAATCTCATCAAGTACGTTTCGTCGTGAGCCACCTCCATGCAATGTACTTGAAATTCCCTGATGTGATCTTCAGGGTTACCCGTTCCGCGATATGTGTCAAATTTAGGGATCTCAAACCCTTTTGGGAATGGTTTCATTTCTACGCTCCTATCAAATGGATAAGGGCATAGGTTTTTTTGTGGTTTTGGTGTCTTTCCTGATTGAAGGTCAAGCACTTGTTGTGACAGAAATTTTATTTGTGCGGTGACATCCAATTGTGGATCAGGAGGTGGAATGAAGGTGTTCTGGGGGGGGTGGAGTGGGTGTTTGAATGGGTGGAATGTTTGCTTGTTGTGCCATGTATGCTTTCAACAACGCTTGTTGTTGATCTTGTTGTTGTTGCGCTAATAGAGCTTGTTGTTGTGCTTGATGTTGTTGGTCCAACAATGCTTGTTGTTGGTCAGCTAGGGCTTGTTGGGCTGCTTCTTGTTGCTCTTGGTATTGCTCTAACGCTTTCTGATATGCGAGTTGTTGGGCTGCTTGGTGTTGTGCAAAGTACTGCGCTTGTGCTTGCACTCGTGCTTGGGCATCTTGGGCATCTTTTGCAGCTTGAGCAGCTTGTGCGGCTTGTGCAGCTTGTGCGGCTTGTGCAGCTTGTGCGGCTTGTGCAGCTTGTGTAGCTCGTTGTTGTTGTTGCAACAAAGCTTGGGCTTGTGCTGCTTGTTGTGCTTGTTGTTGCAGCGATGTTTGAGCTTGATTTTGCTGTGAAGCTTGAGAAGCGTGCGTGGCTATAGGCGCTTGCCGAATTGTTTGATATTGTTGGAGCAATTGTTGGTATGCTTTGAATGAAGCATTGTAATGGCTTACTTGGCTTGGTCGCATGGTGGTGGTGGTGGGATCGGAATTGTGTTGGAAGTTTGAGATGTGTTTAGAGCGATGGTGGGAGATTGCGATGTAAGGGGTGTGATGGGGGTAGTGGAAGTTTGAGGTATAGTGGATGTAGTGGTTGGAGTGAATGTGGTGATAGGTGCATTTTGGATGGGTGAAGTGATAGGAATGGTGGGACTAGGTGAAGTGGTAGGAATGGTAGAGATGAGCGAAATAGTGGGTATTTGAGAGACCATATTTTGATTAGCTATCATGTGTTGGTTTGATGTGGATGGTGTGTTTGAAAGATGTGATGTACCCCCTTGGTTGGATGAATTGATTTGGATGGGGCGATTTATGTTAGGGAAAGGTGGAAATTTAGGTAAAGGGGGGATCCCTAAACCAAAATATGGTGTTGACGTGGTGGGAGGTGTGAATGATTTGAAAGGTGGAAAATTTTCTTGTGCAAATGAAGAGACAAATCCGTAGGGTCTCTCTATTTCGGATGAGCTTGCTTGTACCAAAGGTCTAGACACTTGCGTGTCAAGGGAAAATGATGAGGTGGTATGGTAAGGAACCTCAGATGTATCGATAAATCCAAGTGGGTTGTAAAGTGGATTTTGATGCGTGTTGAAGAGGGTATCATCCTCATTGATAGTAGGTTCTATGGTGGTAATGGAAGTGGTTGATTGTGGAAGGGTGTTTTGGTCATTTGGTACAAGAAGCTCATCCTCAATAGTGTTGAGAATTGATGGATTTATTTTAGCCATTGCGCGAAGAAACTTTTGCAGTTTTGGTTGTTTGAGCATCTCAAGAACTTCTTCCTCACTTAATTCTGTTGGTGTGATGTCTTCCACCAAGACCTCTTTTTGTGGATCGTGTGTAGTGATAGTGAGGTCTGGAAGTGGTGTGTTTTGGATTTCTGGAATGTTTTGGCTTAGATCACTTGTGGTTGATGTTTCTTGATTTAACTCCATGTTCCTCTTGTGTTGTGATCTTGTTTGAACCATAAAAGAGCAAACTAGGATGTGTAAAAGATCAAAGATGTGAAGATGAAAGGTGTATGATATATGGGTGAGAATGGAAGTTTTGAATTTGTATTGAAAATCTTGATGTGATGCTAGGTACTTTGGGTTTGCTTTGATTGATGTTTGTTTGATGTTTAGACTTTGAATTCTGTCTTTTGAATGTTGATGTTTGAGCAAGAGATATCCCCAAGATGTTTGGATGATGATCTAAAAAAGATAACTAATGCTCATAAAGGATAATTTGATTTAGAAGTGAGAATAGGATGTGTCTACTCACAAGCTAACCAAAAGATAATCCAAATTAGTGATGGGAGAAGGATGCATCTATCCACCATTAATTTGAACAAAGTGATAATTCAACTAAGCATGTGCAAAAGGATTCATTCACACACAATTGAGTTGAACAAGTTTGATGTTTGATGTTTGAAGAATTCAAAGTCTCATGTTTGAAAGGTTTTGATGTCTACCAAAGGAGCCTAGCATAGTTGTGTCAAGATTTTCTCAAAATGTTGGTGAGATGTTTATGGTTGATGATGTTTTTGATGGATGAATGTTTGTTTTGATCTTAGAATGACCCTAGTTTAGACTTTTGCTTAACAAGACCAAGGTATTGAAGAACGTGTTATGCCCTAAGCAAGGTATCCAATCCCTTGAAACAATCTTGGATTTTGTGTGTAGTAAAATGAATATAAAGTGGGGTTGTCTCTTGAAGCATGTCTATAGAAATTAGCCAACAACTTTTCTCTAAAATCATATAACCTTTTGAGTCTTTGTTGATGTTGTTTTGGGCTAAGTTTCCTTTTCTTGGGTTTTTGTATCTTGATCTTGTGAGAAATCATTGAAAAGACATGTGTGGGGCTCAATTGCTTATCTTTGCTTTTAATGACTTCTTTTTACCAAATACACTTTCTTGATTATGTTTCAAACTAAAGATGTCCTATGTCAAAATTCCTTTTCTTCCCACAAAGTGTTGTGTGGGAATTCCAAGAAATTGAGGCAAAGGGATTTCCTAGGTTAACCCTAGTTAGAGCAAATGACGATATAAATTCAAGTGATGAGAAACCTCTAAGGACATAATCCCAAGGGAAGGCAACAACACTTAAATTTGTCAAAAGGTATTTGCTCTATCAAAAGGGGTTTGAAATTTGCATGATCATGTTTAAGTGTTTGTTTGCAAAATGTTTTCGAATACACTGTGTTTTCAAACAAGAACAATTACAAGCCCTATGGATGTGATAGACAATGTTTGTTGAGTCCCCACTTGGACAAGTCCCATTACCCTACTTTTAGCGGATGGTTAGATGCTTGACCCCACTGGCTCCCCCCGGCACTCACTTATCACAGGCTAAGCACCAACACCCATGAAACTCCCATGCATGCTTTCCATCTCTACTAAAAGCGGTTAAAATTGCTTCAACCGTTCTCACCACAAATAGATTGGATTTTGAAAAATTCTAACACATAGGTTCTAGTAAGGACTTTCCGTTCGTAGGAGTTGACCCAACGTGGCAAGAGTCCCCTTCGGATCCATCTTGTCGGAGCCAACCGGCGTGATTATGGCGTTTAACCAAAATCCTCATTTATATCCCGGCTGGAAATACTCTTGGCTTTAGAGTGTTACGGTTGAGTCGTCGCTTAGGTGAGTACTTTTTCCCCAAGGCAGGCCCTCTAAGATAAACAAAAGCGAGACACAATCCGTAACTCGATCGATCTTTGATGGCACAAAGAACGAGAATGTACGCGAAAATGCCCCCTCACACTCGCACAAGATTGTTCAATTTTTAAGCCCCAAAATGAAGTGTTTCAAAGCAATAAAATGTGTTTTGAGTGTTTCTCTTGCACCCTAGATCGCACGAAGCGCAAGGGGAGAGGATACGCACTCAAAAGACAAAATAACACAATCAAGCACTTGTTCGTTTTAGCCTCAAAGCAATGATGACTTCATTTTAAGCACCAAAATCAAATGTGAAGTTTGCCTTGTTCAATTTTAAACCAAAACGAAATCTAGTAAATTTGTTCTAAGGTTCGTTTTAAGCCCTTTGCAATGAAAATGAAATTGTTCGTTTTAGCCCCAATTGAAAACTAATGTTCTAAAAACGAAAAGGAAAACAATTTCGTGTAGTGTTGATTAAACACTTAAAGTGTTAAAGAACACATTGTGTTTTCAAAAAAACATTTCCCTCCTTTCGTGAAGTAGTATTGATCAAAAAATCAAAGTGTTAAAAAACACATTGTGTTTTCAAACAAGAATCCTCCTCCTCTTTTGCTTTGCATCTTTTCGCCTTTGTTCGTTTGTATCCTTCGCTTGTACCTTCGTTTGCTTTTGTACCTTGTGCTTTTCACCTATTCCATCACAAAAAGTTTAGACATATATGGTAAAAGGAAAAAAATTTCGAACTTTCCAAACTTTAAGATACAAAAGCTATATATTAAAAAAAGAAAAGAAGATCTCAACATTTCCAAAAAAAAACCAATTGATTTCAAAATGTCCCTCTTTAATATACAAAAGCTATGCCCCTAACAAATATTGAAAATACAAAATGTCAACCATGGAAAAAAAATAAACAACACTAAGGAAACAAGTGTAGGCCTTTATTTAAAGCAATTTAACACTTCCCCCTGCAAAATCCGTCATTGTCAGAGATTTAGTTTGACTTTGAATGATATTTCCCAGCATCCCCTCGACTTACTCAACTATCTGCATGTAGTAAATAATAAAGGCAGTCGTCCTATTGTTTAGATATGATGGTAGCCTGTTTGACAATAATGTTATCTTTCAGCTTGATTGCCAGTCCATCCAAAGAAATGCAATTAGATACTAATCAAATATAATACGTGCCTCCTTTTAGTGAATTTAATCAATCTTAAAAATTCATCATACACCAGATCACATTTAATTCACTACTGCAACCAACTATTATGAGAGGATTCTATAGAAAGATAGGAAATGCAGCGATCTCTTCTTTCAACTGCCATCAATCACTGGTCAATCACCCATGCTGTCAGTTCAACGCATTTAAGGCATGGCCTAAACTTTCATGGCGACCTTGGATACTCCCACAATATTTAGTCAAATCATATTAACTTTTCCTTCATCGCAGCTTGCTCCTCACGCAAGATGACTCCTGTCTTTACAAAGGTTTCAAGAAGCGCGCCCAAAGCCAAGATTGGTGTGATTTTGAATTTATGCCAAGTTCGTGATCTGTCAAAAAGACAATCTCCTATGGCACTTTTATTATTTTTGTGACAGACGTGGTGCAACTGCATACAGGATAGACCAAAAACAAAAAGCTCCAGAAATCTTTAAGCAGATGTGATTAGCAGGCGTTTGAGAGGAAATAAAAGAACTTCCCACTAATTGAACTTGACCAGCGAATGAAAAAGACACAAAAAATGAAAATTCATAGCGCACTTGGTGGTATATAGCAGAGAAAGAACTTTGAAGACTGTCATGAATGCGCGCCAATGGGAGATACGTAAAAGAGTGCGGTGGAAAGGTTGAAATTACTGCGCTTCAACAGGCTCCCCTGACTAAGACATGGCATCCATAACTCGCATTCATTTGTCTCAATTCCAATCGAAACATAGATTTGCAACTATTGTAGTTGTGACCATCCTAAACATCAAAATGTGGATTTGAAATTGTTCTAGTTGCGACTGTTCTCGTAAACAAGCTAGAGAATGTAAAGACAGATTCCAGGCAAATGCCAGTGGCAGGCGTAAGGCTGAATGTCAGTGAATTTCAAATCAATCTTGCACATGAAGCATAGACAAGGCATAAGCATGAACTGTTCAACAAACCGCTCCCAAAATTTCTGTTGAAATCTTATCTTGCATTGTGTTTCTCATAGACTGTGTTTGCACTTGGTTAAGAGGCAGCAATAACTAGTTTTGCAATCAATAACTCAATACCCAAATATGAAGGATGATACTTTTCTCAGAGAACACTCGACAAATAAAAAATATAAGCAGTAAACATTGATATAAAACGTCTTAACAAAAAGACAAGAAATAACAAATCCTGCAGGCAAGAGTCTAGTTACTGTCCTCAACTCACACGCAGCCTCTATAGATTAGTGCAGAGTGTTTGGCAGTGAATAGAAAAAGGCGCCAGAGACTTTTGATGAAATAATAATAATCAAAGCATATGGAATCAGAGGGATATCATCAGTATTCAAGATACGGGCAGTTGTTTTCAGAATAATCTACAAACGATAAAGATTATATTGACAGCAAATTAAATAAAGGACAATGCCTGCTATGAAAACAGAGACGTAAAGCATCAGTAAACAGACATGTGGTGCAGTTATCTTTTGACCTATGGGAATGAGCTGTAAAACAATCTTATGAATGCAAACACATTATATTCAATCATATATTCAAGACTCTAGCAGATTGGAAGAAACATAACAACATTAGTATAAATAAAGCTCTACAAATGAAGCCTTGCAAAGATTGGATTAAACAAAGAAAAGCCCTCCTTCTAGCGCCATTATGTGAGTACCTTTAAAAATCTGCAAACACTATACTCAAACAAGGGTTAGTATCAACAAATCCTTCAAGAATACCCCTATGAAATACATTGCAAATGTTCCAAAATGCCACAAAAGATAAAAGAAAACCAAATGCATAATGAAAACATTCAACAAACTACCTATTCCATAGTTGGATTGGTGTCACTTGTGCTAGTGACCCTTTCCCAATCCTTGATAAAAGCTCAAATTGAAAATGCTATGAAGATGGTGGAGTGATGATGAACAAGATTAAATCTCAAGTGAAGAGAGTAACCTTGCATGAAATTGTGAAGATTGTGAAGCCCTTTGCTTGAGGATGATGCACCTATTTAAAGATTTTCAAAATGTTGAATGTTGAAGAGGGACCAATGTGGGATCAAAAACAAGCCAATGAATTGAGAACACTTGTCATCATGTGATTAGGTGATGTGTGTGCAAGATTTGGGAAGAGTGCCCAAGAGGGGGAAATTTGAATTCAAATTTTGCCATAAATGCTGAGAGGGGGACAAGGAAAAACAGCAATAAATGCCCTGTTTGACTTGTCATGTTGAGAAAATGATGTTTTAATAAATCAATAAAATTGATTTATTGTGCAAGTGGGATGGGATTAGCCTTAGATTAGGATTAGATTAATTTAATGATGATTATGCTGATTTAATGCTGATTAGATGATTTGACTTTTAGGACTTTGATAATTGATTTATTAAAATCAGAAAAGGATGGAAAATGTATGATTTGGATTTGATTTAAATAAAGTCCTGATTTATTAGATGAATGGAATATGATTATGCATGATGTAAATTTGACATGTCTACAGTAATGTTTACATTAAGGTTGAGAAAAACAAGATTTTGATAGTGGTTGTATATCTTGATGGCATCATCTTTGGTGGAGATGATAATATGTGCAAGAAGTTTTCAAAAGAGATGTAGAAAGAGTTTGAGATGTCTATTATTGGTGAGTTGTCTTTCTTCCTTGGGCTTCAAATTGTTTAGCAATATGATGGTATCTTTATTTCTCAGGCTAAGCATGTTAAAGATATGTTGAAGAATTTTGGCATGGAATATTCGAAACAATTAGTATTGCTATGGTTACTAGTTGTCACTTGAGCAAGACTGACGAGTCTTCGTAGGATGATTAGACTCTTTATATGTCTATGATTGGGGGATTGTTTTACTTGACTACTTCTACACCTGATATTATGCAAGCAATATGTTTGGTTACTAGTTTTCAAGCTAATCCTAAGAAAACTCATGAGAAGACAATAAAAAGGACATTCAAATATTTGAAGGGAATTCCATATTATGGCTTGTGGAATAAGAAAGATGATAACTTTTATTTTAGTGCCTATATTGATGCTAATTGGGAAAGATGCGTAGATGACTAGAGAAGTACTAGTGGAAGTGTATTTATCTTAGGAGATAGATTGTTCTCATGGTTTAGTAAGAAGTAGGACTCAATGTTCTTATCCACACAAAAAAGCTAAATATATTGTTGTAGTATCTTGTTGCACCCAAGTGCTTC
This sequence comes from Sequoia sempervirens, assembly GCA_007258455.2. Lineage (NCBI taxonomy): Eukaryota > Viridiplantae > Streptophyta > Pinopsida > Cupressales > Cupressaceae > Sequoia > Sequoia sempervirens. Next base: position 612,560,157 of record VDFB02270651.1, on the reverse strand, counting down.
GGATGAAGCGGACTTTGAAAGATATAAAGATGGCGTATGATGAGCCCATTCCCATAATATGCGATAATGTTAGTGCAATAAACATTTCTATGAATTCAGTGATGCATTCAAGGACCAAACATATTTCTATCTGGTATCATTAGATTGGAGTATGTGCATACTAAGGATCAGATTGCAGATATCTTCACTAAGGAACTTTCAAAGGACACTTTTGAGTATCTCTAATAGAAGCTAGGGGTTATTTCCCCTCCTTATTCTAACTAGATACATAGATGGTGCATCTATCCAAGGGGAGAAATTTAAGTTATATCTTTTTTCTCCTGGATTGGTGTGGGCTACCTCTTAGGGGGAGTACATAGTTGGTTGGTTGCTGCTAATAGGGGGAGCATGAAGGAAATGTGCACTTCTTGAGAATGAGATGATGTTTCTAATTGAAGATCTTTTTCCCTTTCTCCTTCTTGTCAAAGGGGTAGAATGATCAGGTGTGTGTCACCATCAATTCCAAAGGGGGAGATTATTGCACATATATTGCCTTTGGTTGTCACTAATATCAACACCCAATTTGGGTTGTGGTTGTCATTAATTTCAACAATCAGTTTGGGTACACTCAATTTGGGCTATCATTGATACTCTTGTTGATAAGATTATTGTACACATGTTAAGGTGGTTGTCATTGATGTTGTCGATGTTCATGATTGGATGTCATGCCTTCTCTGATGTCAATTGAAGTAGTATTGAGTATGTCTATTATCAATATAGATTATTTCATGATGATATATTAATACGAGGATTAGAAGCATTAATATAAGTATGAGAAGCAAATGTTGATGTTCAAGAGATGTTGCTAATGGTCTTGAATATGTTCTATGCTCTCTCTTGTTGTTCCTAAGGAAGTATGTGTTGCTACTAGGAGGTTTTGGACTTTGGATGTTGGTGAAGGTTTATGTTGCAAGAAGTTTCTTTGAAGATTGTTTGGGAGAATGCTCCACATTCCTACACTGTTAAAGATATGGTCTTTTTGTTTGAGATTTAGTGTCTATGTTCTGTGGATATTGCACTCCTATCTTTTTTGGTCACCAGTGTTAACGAGGAGGTCTGAAGTAATTACAATAGGTTTGTAGTTTGGTTGGTTGTTTAGACTGGTCTATGAAGCATTTATCCACATTGTTATTTCTACTCCTATGGATTGGTGGATGTGCTCTTATTATTTGTCCAATGTCTCAATTCATATTTCAAGTGGTGAAGTTTACCACAAGTTGATTTGTAAATGTTTTGTCTCATGTCTTTGTCTTCTAACTTCCTAGATGAAGTGTTTTGGTTATGTTTGGTGTGCACCAGATGTTTTTGGCATGACAATGTGAAAGGAGTATATGGAAATGTTGCTATATGTTCATGGATCATCTATCCATGGTTTGCATATCATTAGTTTATCTCCTTTGTGCCGCATGTTGTTTTGAGTTGGTTTTCTGGAAACTTGTAGATGTTTGGCCAATGGGGCTCATTCTCTTGCTTGCACTATGTGCTTTGGGATTTGTGCTAGCATTGGAGGTTGTGTTAATATGTGTTTGGGTCATATCTTATCTTGTTGTGAACCACATTATGTAAATTCAATTGGAAGTTATGTTTTTCGTTTGACTAGTAATGTGCTACACGTTTCATCTATACATTTCCTTGTTTCCAACTTGGGATGTTGTGCACCAGAGTGTGTTGTTTGGGATCACTTTGGAAGATGAATAAGTTGTTTTTGGTCCTCTCTATCTTCTGGATAGGATTGCTTTACGCCATATTTATGTTTGGTGGCCAACTTGTTGGGATTATTGTTAATCTTGTGTTTTGGCTAACCTAATTGATGTTTGTGATATCACAAAGGATATAAATGTAAGATCAAATGATGTAGGAGCATACAGGGTGTAAGAGAAATCTTGCATCACCCCAAAAAAATGTTGTTTCTTTTCAAAAAGGGCTAAATTTGGTAGGGTTACTATTTTTAGTAAGTTTTCTTTTATACATGGTTGGGCATGAAATCTTACATAGACCTCCAGAATGGTAAATTAAAGCCAATGACGAAGAAATCACTTCAATATCATTTGTCATTTGAGAGATATTATAATTTCAATTTTAGAAAATCTTGTTAAAATATTCAAAGTCAATTTTGAAGCACTTAGAGGCTCCAGATGAGCCTAAAAATTAGTGGAAAATGAAAAAAGTCTACCTTTAGGTATCATTCTTTGGGGATGCACCTTCTCGAGAGCTTTCCAAAAATATATTATAATTGAAAATCCAATGGTCGGATCAATAGTTATGACCCTGTGAAGTTGTACTGCCAAAATTAAAAACATTTCATAATACCTTCTTGAGGAAGTTACACTTTCCAAAAGATTCTAGGGTGGTTACTGTAAGGTAGGGAGACCAACCACACCAAGGCTCTAGGTCATAGAGAGCCAAGAGAAAATGGCTACCCTAACTTACCTCAAGCTAAGCGAATGTTTAGGTTAAGGATAAAGAATTAATAGCACTCTCAAGTGCTTCTATCACTCTACAGATCCAAAAACTTGAATGGGACTAGAAAAGTCGATTTCTAGAATCCGAACTGCACCTCAAATAGCTCTATGCCCAAGGATGAAAATGCGGGTCAAGGATGACAATGTGATGTGTTGGCATCCATAGGACTAGAAAATGTGAAATACAATGTGGGAAATGAGAAAACCTACTAACTATCTAGCTAACTAAGTTTAATGAAATCAACAAAATGATAAAATACGAGAAATAGCTATATAAATGGTAAAGAAGGTAGATGAAAGAAAGGGTGACAAAGACCAACTCATTGAGAGTCTAGTTTTCCAGCAAGCTCCACACACAAGTACACCTACACACAACCAAGAAGGGAAAATCTTGGGGTTGTATAGGGGTTTTCCTCAATCAAACCCCGCTTTGGTGTTTCCACCTCCATGGAAAACTAGGAAAACCACAAGTAGAAAATGTGATAAAGTAAAGAAGAACATCAAACACTACAAAAGATACAATGCTACTCTATCAAACCACAACAAGAAATGATAGTGAAGCAATGCCGCCTCCACCCAAAGGCACTCAAGGCCAATGGAGGGAGAATGCAAGACAATGAGCTTGAAAAAGTCGACATAGTCGCAACGGTGACAAAGGGAAGTCTCGCAAGACTCCAAGCTCACAACTTCTATGGTAACACAACATGTACAAAAATGAAGTTGATGGAGTAACAAGTTGTTGTGTAATGCTCAATGGATTGTAAAAGATCACACAAATTTCCAAGAAGATGAGATAGATTGCTAAAAAAACGAAGTGATAGTGAAAATTATGCATTTGAAGGAATATTAGGAGGGAAAGAGCCATTTTCGGGTCGGTTGGTCAATACAGAGGTATTACGCTTTATGCCCAATGGAGAACGTAACGTCCTTATGGACTCTAGGGGCAAGAATTTGTAAGAGATGGTAGTGTGTTGCGTAGATGTCCGTGCATTGTGCTCGCATCCCTGATAAAATTCCCTCACCAACACAAAAGACAAACGCCAAGTGGATGTGAGGTAGATGAGTGATGTGGAATTTTGTATTCGGGTTTAATTTTCTAAGGTGGAGGGATGCAAAAGGGGAATTTACACAAGGGGTGCAAATTTTCTCCTATACATTTTTCCCCCACTTTAGCGAGCATGAGTGTCAATGAGTGTTCAATAAAGTAGATTGAAGATTTTAGAGATGTATACCTGAACCGTTGAGGAAGCAAACCATAATTTGGAAAGCTTGAAATCACAGGGTGAGAAAACAACTCCACAAGTACTCTCTCCTAAGGAGGTTCGAACAAAGGGATTCGTAGATCCTTAGAACTACAAAGTTGAACAAAGTACATTGAAGGCCCATAGACCAACGATGGACAAGTCTTGCAGGATAAAGTGCTTCACAAGCCCTCAAACCTGCAAAGAAGGCTCCCCCTAGGTACTCTCTCTTGAAGAAAGCCTAGTGTATGGGGACTCTATAGAGTCGGAATGGAAAGAAGCTTCACATGTGTACCTGCAAAGCAACATGTTAATTTGTTGATAAAACATGTTAGAAATCAAAAAGCAACCATGCAGGAAAACAAGCAAACGGTCATGTAGATAGTCAAAAAAATGAAGGAAGAGCTTTCAAAGGGGTTCCTTCGGAACACTTCAAAAGAAAAGGGGTCCACTCAAGGGATACACTATTTGTGTAATGGCATAAAATTGCACCCCTAGCAATTTCACATACATTCTTGCATCCACTTTAGTTTCCACTCCCTTAGCATCTTGTGTAGGCTCATTTTAGCCCCTACATTAGGCTTTTTCCCTTCTCAAGATGCTCAACACCCCTTTTCAACAACTACCCTCACTTTGCATTGAACCTTGTGCTTTTCCCATTCGTCTTGTTTTGTAGCGTGACATGTCCAAACACTAGTGTGTTGCATAGACATTTGTGCGCCACACTAGTGTCCTATGACATTTCAACATTCAAATGACCACCTCCAAGCATTTTTGCCACTTGTCACCTCCTTTTGTCGGTGGTAACGTCTTGAGATGCCTTGTAATCACCTAGGAAGCTTTTTTTGGTTTATTTTCCTTCCTTAAATGTTATCTTTTCACTTCATTTGCAACTCTCTTCAGCCTCTAACTTCTCTCTAGCTTTGGCTCTGCCATTTTCCTCTTCTCCTTGTCTTGTTATCTTGCTTGCACAACTTCATACAACTTGTTACAAAAACTTCACTTCTAGCTTCATTCTAGCTCCCTCTTTTTCTTCTTGGATTCTATCTTGCACTTTCTCTCCACTCTCTTGTTCCCTTTTGCTTGCATAGTTCCATATAGCTTGCTATAGTAGCATTCTCTAAAGCTTTCACAACTCTCTTTGCACCACTCTTGGCTCTTGCATCTATATTTCCCTCCCTCTTTGCAGCTCCTTTGGCTCTTGTAGCTTCATCTCCCTTAGTTCTTGCTTGTGAGCATTCTGGGATTCCATATCCCCTAACTATTGCATCCTTACTTTGTGACACGAGTTCTCCTCCTCGAGCAGGGACTATTTTTTTCACCCATACTTGGTGGTGTGGGTTCTACTCTTGAAGCAGGTTTTTCTTTCACCACACACTTTCTCCATTTTGATTACACTATTTCTTTCTATTTGGTTGTCCGTGGAGGTGGGAACACCAAAATGGGGGTTTGACCGAGGAAAACCCCTATACAGCCCCAACACTTTCTCCATATCTTACAGACACAAGTTTTGAAAACATTCATTTGTTGGAGGCTTCATCACTTGTGTGGTTGTGAGCACTTCCTTTCTTCTTCTTATCTTTATCATTTTTGTTTCACTTTATTTCAGTTCTATTATATTATGTTACTTTCTCGCATTCCAAGATTTCTTAGCAATTAGAATATAAGTAGTCACTTTGTCATTTTCTAGGATAATCTTGCTTTCTAGTCCGTACGAGACGCCTTCACGCCTTTTGGACTCCAATGCGTCACACTGTCGTCCTTATCCCGCACTGACATCCTCTAGCTGAGAGTTTGTCAGTTTTTCTAGGAAATCTTTGTGACCTGCTCTTTCTAATTCTAGAACTTTCATGTTGTTCCTTCAGTTAGTTTAGGGAAGTTTTCCTCGTGAGGCTCTTTGAATGAAGAGAACTCGTGAGTAGCAAATCCCCTTTCTCTACAGTTTGAAAGTGTAAGCATATTTTTTGTAAATCAACGTCAAGGAATCCTTTCAAAATATGTTCACTTCATCAAAAAATTTGAAAGGAAGAAAATGCCCCCTCGTGAGGGGACAGTCGAGACTTTCTCACAAGAAAAGTTGCTCCCTCCTTGGAGGAAAGTTTTTCAAGTTGTTTCTTTACGAACCCATGATGAAGGAAACACATTCTGCTAGGGGTCCTTGTTGAGAATGTGATTTTTGAAAAAATGTTTTGAAAATATTTTTCGAGAAAAGATTCGTTGGCTATCGAATGCATTTTTTGAAAATCAAAGTTGACATGGTAGCCCCTCCTTAGGATGGAGTGTGCTAAACGCAGAGACACGTGACATCCTAAGGAGAGAAAAGCAAGAATGAAAAAGTGATGTGACCCGCAGAACATAGTGAGATATCACCGTGGTAATGTTGTTGCACACTCGAGGGACAACACATGAGCAACACAACATCACAAAGAAAGCACAAAAGATAAGAGAGCAAAAAAATGATAGTAACATCACAAACAAGGGGCACATGGGTGATTTGATATTTTGGGGTCAAAGATGCTCATAAATATGTATAAGTATAATAATAGTATATTTAATGAACTGTCATCAATCCCCTACTATATCAAACCATATGAAGAATGCACAAGAAGATAAAATAAAATTAAAAATTGGGTCAACATGGAAAGGAAGCCTAAATTCCCCCAACACTTTGCATCATCCCCAATTGTTGAAAATAAATACACATAATAGTGGAAGATGTTGAAAATTGAGGTGTTTTATTAGCTTAATTTGTAAAACTTTAATATTGCTGATCTAAATAAGTTTTTCCTTTGTTACATATTCTTTTTGGGTGATTATCTTGATTAATCCATTTTATCATTTGTAGAATGTTGACATAAGTTGATATAAGAATTAGATAGGATATTAGAAAGATTACACAAGCATACATTGTGGAGAAACCCTTTTGGGAAAAAAATCCACCAAGAATTAATCTATTATTAAATCTTTGAAGTAGATTACAATAACTCCAATTATTGCTTGAGAATGCTTCTTTTTCCTTCACCAAATCTTCTTCACAACCTGCAATAAAACTGATAATAACTCTCTTCAACTAACTTGCTTGAGATAAATAGACTTTGATTAACTTTGTAAACTCCAACGTGAGTTACAATTACAATGCTCAATCCCTATCCCTAAAAGGTATGCCTATCTCATGCAAATAGAGTTATGCCATGAAGAACAATGCCAAATCCTCATCTTCATGCATTTGGGCATCCCAAGCTGAAGTAGCAACTCAACCTTTATTCTATAAATATCTTTAAGGCTTCATCCTCAAAGTAGGTTCCCAAAAGAGGTCCCACTTAACTGAGCCTTCTGAAATATCTCAACATGCAAAGGAGGTAATAACATGAAGCCAACTTGGGCGCCCAAGTTCAGTCCAAGTCATTTATTGTTAATTGATACATTTCTCAACACCATTCATGCAATAATGGTCATCCCCTGTTAACTGGAGGTAGTCCCTATTATCTATCATTCAACTCAAGTCATTAGCCATGCATTCCAAGTTAACTGAAGTCAACTAGCATTCAACTAAAACTAATTGAAGATAAGTGAACCATAACTGAATTGAACTGAAGTGAAGTGAAGTGAAGTAAACTAAACTAAACTAAACTGATTCTGAACTGAACTAAACTAAACTAATCTAAACTAAACTAAACTAAACTAAACTTCATGCATGCAAACATCAAACCCTAACTCCTAGGATCTTTACATGCATTCTGAAGTGTTATCTCTTACTATGAATAGTTAACTAAACTCGAGGTGAGTGTCACCTACCATGTGTGTGCCCCATGTGCCCCTATTATTTAGGAACTCACAATGGATTCCCTCACATGCTCCTAACATTTAGAATTAATTACAAATGCAAATTAACATGATTATTTCATCAAATATTAATCTCATCCTAATCCTAGTGTTGTTGAACACATTCCAAGGACTTAGGAGATACATGAAATAAATAATGTTTAGGATTGTAATTAAATGGCATCCTATTTCCAACATTCTCCCACTTGATATTATACATTGCAATTATTCTAAACAAGGAATAATGTAAAACAATTATATGACTCAAGGCCAATGGCCTTCCTACACCTAACTAGTCAATCCATGCCAACTTCAAATGCAACCTGCATAATCATAAAGCTTCCAAGTAAATGATTAAAACCAAGAGAACTTATCTAGTTTCATAAGATAATATGTAACAATAATTAAAGTTTCAACTTTCTCAATTAATACCTTCCCATTATCAACCAAACCAATACCTTTCCCAAACCTCTGTACCCAAACTACCTCTTTGGAGGCATGTTAAACCACCGAGTGTGTTGACCTCACATTCAACCAAGGTGTAGGCTCCTCGGTCTTTTTTATTGATTTTTTTTTCTCACAAGTAACCATTCCAACAAATATCTCTTACCATAAGAGAACTCCAACCTCACCTATTTCTCCAAGTATCCATGAGGACTTGTAACCAACTAATCTATGCCAAACTCCAAATGCAACACAACACTTTCATGAAGTAATCAAGAAAATGATTAATGTACCCAATACTTAAGAGAACTACAAAATATCAATTTCAAAGCTCCAATCATGAATCCAGAACATAAACATGACATCCATGATCTAACCATCTCCTCCTATGAGATCACATGCACCATAACATACTTATACATCCTAGTCTCAAGAGAACCATGTAATATGCCAAACTCTAAACTAGTATCAAGAGTATAATATGACATCATAACAAATACACTCTAAACCAAGAAACCATATCTCTAATCACATGGAGATAACCTTACCAATGATGCATCCAAGTCACTACCAACAACTCCCATTGAACCATGGTATTGAGTTACACATGGCATTGTGACTACCATCCTCTCTATGAAGATTAATCTGAAACATGAAGCAAAGAGTTATCACAAATAATATTAGTTGAAATAACCAATGCATCATTACTATCATTCGAGGAATCCTTTGTAGAAGAATCAAAACTTTCTTTCTTGTTCTTAAAATCCTTCTTCACATGTCCTAGTTTCCCATAATTCCAACACTTTACCTTACTTCGTCCTTCTGAGTTACCCTCCCCTTCCTTGTTTCCCTTAGGTTCCTTTTTCTTAGGCCTACCTTTTACAAACAAGGCATCTTGTATTTCCTCCTTAGACTTCCTCCTCATCTCCTCTAATAGGAGAGTAGGAATTATATTGTCCATTTTAGGATCTGCACCACTACCACTGATAGCAACAATTAGATTTTCCGAAGAATTTGGTAAAGAACAAAGTAATAAAATGCATTTATCTTCATCTTCTATCTTTACATCTATAGATGCTAACTGACTTAGAATCAAGTTAAAAGTATTCAAATTATTTGCAATAGAATCACCTTCTTTCATCTTTAAAGAATACAACTATCTTTTTAGATACAACTCATTATTAAGACTTTTAGTTTGATAAATATCACCTATTCTCTTCCACAACTTATATGCAGTAGTTTCTTCTGAAACATTCAAGAGAAAAAAATCAACAAGACATAATCTTATGGTCCCTCTTTCCTTCTTATCTAACTTAGCCCAAGCCTCATCTGAAATAGTTGTAGGTGTCTTTGTCTCATTACCAATAGCTAACCATTGATCTCTCTCTTCAAGGAGATCCTCCATTTTTAGTTTCCTCATCTTTGAGAATTCAAACTCATTGTAACAAAACTTATTTCCAAAATTAGCAAATAACAAAAATAATAAAAGCTCCCATTAAGCCAAAAAACCTCTAATCTTTTAAGAGAAAGGTGTCCCAATACTCTACCCAACCTCAGTTCTAATACCAAATGTTGAAAATTGAGGTGTTTTCTTAGCTTAATACTTTGTAAAACTTTAATATTGCTGATCTAAATAAGCTTTTCCTTTGTTACATATTCTTTGTGGGTGATTATATTGATTAATCCATTTTATCATTTGTAGAATTTAGACATAAGTTGATAGAAGAATTAGATGAGATATTAGAAAGATTACACAAGCATATATCTTGGAGAAACCCTTTCGAGAAAAAACTCCACCAAGAATTAATCCATTATTCAATCTCTGAAGTAGATTACAATAGCTCCAATTCTTGCTTGAGAATGCTTCTTTTGCCTTCACCAAATCTCCTTCACAACCTGCAATAAAATTGATAATAACTCTCTTCAACTTGGTTGAGATAAATATGCTTTGATTAACTTTGTAAACTCCAACATGAGTTACAATTACAATGCTCAAGCCCTATCCCTAAAAGGTACGCCTATCTCATGCAAATAGAGTTATGCCATGAAGAACAATGTCAAATCCTCATCTTCATGCATTTGGGCATCCCAAACTGAAGTAGCAACTCAAACTTTATTTTGTAAATGTCTTCAAGGATTCATCCTCAAATTAGGTGCCCAAAAGAGGTCACACTTAACTAAGCCTTCTAAAATATCTCAACATTTAAAGGAGGTAATAACAAGAATCCAACTTGGGCACCCAAGTTGGGTCCAAGTCATTTCTTGTTAACTGAAACATTTCTCAACACCATTCATGCAAGAATGGTCATCCCCTATTTACTAGAGGTAGTCCCTATTATCTGTTATGCAACTCAAGTCATTATCCATGCATTCCAAGTTAATTGATGTCAACTAGCATTCAACTAAAACTAACTGAAGATAACTAAACCATAACTGAACTTAACTAAATTGAACTGAATTGAAGTGATCTGAACTAAACTAAATTGAACTTCATGCATGCAAACATCAAACCCTAACTCCTAGGATCTTTACATGCATTCAGAAGTGTTATCTCTTACTCTGAATAGTTAACTAAACTCAAGGTGAGTGTCACCTACCATGTGGGTGCCCCATGTGCCCCTATTATTTAGGAACTCACAATGGACACCCTCACATGCTCCTAACATTTAGAATTAATTACAAATGCCAATTAACATGATTATTTCATCAAATATTAATCTCATCCTAATCCTAGTGTTGTTGAACACATTCCAAGGACATAGGAGATACATGAAATAAATAATGTTTAGGATTGCAATTAAATGGCATCCTATTTCCAATAGAAGAATGATGCCACAAATAGAGGAAGTTTTATGACACGTAATCACTCTTGTATCCAAGCACCTACAAGGGTGACAAGGGTCATCTAGGAACACATAATGCAAGCACAGGGGAACACAAACACACACACACACACACACACACACACACACACACACACACACTCTACACTACATATAAAGAAGATGCACCCCCTAACACTCATCAACCAAGAGGTCATCGAACTTCCAATCTAGATCATTATATGGGGAAAGAAGATGATCCTACAAGGGTGGAACTTCAGGGGGGAACCCTTTGACCCCCCTACAACAAGAGCCAAGGAAGAAGGCCTCACAAGGTCTTCTCCTTTATGCTCTTGTGGGGTAAAGGTCAACAATTTCATGAAGATCGTTGAAAGGGTTGAGACCTCATCCAAAGAGTTAAACATGCACTTCACAAGAGTGTCATGTGTTGTCTCAATGGACAAGAGAGGTGACACCCGAGATTTATTACTAAGCTCACCGAGTGACTCGAGAGCAGTGACAAACTCAGGGGATGTCAAAACTTCCTTTGTTACTAGGACAACACATGCTAATGCAAGACCACCCTCTGAAGAAGGTGGACTCCTCTTATGCCCCCCATTGTTGGTGGGACAAAACTCCATCTTTTGCTTCATTTGATGATGCAATTTCCCTATGGAGGAGGCAGAAGGTATGAAGGAGGAAAAAACTATGATAGACACCACTGAGGTGTTCGGTAGGTCCACGGGATTGGAGAATGGTGGGATGTCCATGGGGGACATTAAGAGAGGGGGTTCAACTAAAGGAGCAATGAAAACCTACACCTTTTTAGTGTTAGGGGTGTTTACACTCGTAATAGGAGTAAAAAACAACATTGAGGTTGGTTGAACTGAAGCAGAGGGGATGAGAGAGGAGGACACAACAATAGGCCCTAAAATAGGGGTAGTTGACTTCCCTTCCTTCCTTTGCAAAGCAGCCTGCTAAGCCACCGTAGCCTTTTCTCGACACTTGTGCTCATGTACAAGGCAGTTCTTGTGACTCTAGGAGCTGGAGGCTTACTGTTGAGGCATTAGAGCCAAGTAGATACCATCAGACTTCTTATACAAAATCCAGGAATAGTCATCCAAAATTCCTCTTTAGGAAGGGGGGAAAAAGTGGTGTTCTAAGGACGGGCAAGCCTCTCCTTTCCCTTCTAAGAGGAGGAGGCAGCTTGCTACTACACTACTGGAGGGGTCACTTTTGGTTGTCCTTTGCCCCCAATTTTGTACTTTACATAGTTTCGGTAGAGTAGGTCTATTCTAGGAGGAAGAGGACCGATTGGGGCAAGCCAAAAATGATCCAATGAATAGCGCCCATGTGATACCAATGACAAATATCTAGTGTCATGCATGACATGCACAACACCTTCGTGAGAGAACTTTAAATATTTGCGAATATCAGAAGTGATTTCGTTCATGGAAGCTAACCATGGGATGCCCAACTTCAGCCTAAACAGATCGGATTATGGAATAATGTCAAAAGTTGTATCCACAACCCTAGGTCCAACTAGGATGGAAAGAGTTATAGATCCTTATGGCTCAAGAGAGAGACTATCATGTGTATGGTAGAATTTATTTCTTCATATTCCTCCCTCTGTGATGAATTTACCCATAATGTCTCTTCCATAATAACATTCACCCAACTAACGGGATCAACTAGGACTCCTATCACAATGTTTCCATTGAGGCGAGTAGGAATGTATAAGGGAGAGGACTTATTATTCAAGGGCAAGTCCTGTGAGGTAAATGTCACATTTGGTGATCCATTCATAGGCTGCGGGGGAGGAGTAATTGAAACCATGTTAATATACGCCGAGGGTTGAGGATAAGCATCAGAGGGGTCAATAATCAAGTTCGTAGAATGGGATGAAAATGGGTCTGTGTAAATCTGTAACTTGCTATTGGCCTTTGCTATCGACTTATTCACATTTTTTTTTCCCATCGAGGTGGATGGTACCGTTGTTGATGTGATCCTGTATCTCATGATGTAGGTACATGCAATGCTTAGTATCATGCATGTTGAAATGATGCTACTAATAAAAAGCATTCACATCATACCAATTAGGATAAGGTTCCTTTAGAGGTTGAGGGTTTTCCAAAGTTATGATCTTATCCTTCAACAACTTTTTTAAAATAGAAGAATAAGATTTTGATAACTTTGTAAACTTCCTGTTGCGTATGAGACCATTGTCGTTAGTCGTGACGACTACATTTGCAACAAATTTTCATTTTCCTAAGATAGACATAGTAGAATTTCCTTTTGAATGGTAGCACGAGGAAGATCCCCCAAACTAAACTATTTTTTGTTAATATTCTCACAACATGACACACAAATGGGTATTTCATTAGGGAAAACTTTTCCTGCCAGGCTTGTTGTAGGTTGCCTATGAACACCTTTTGCACATCAGAGTCGGGCAATGGGTACAATATTTGTGAAAAGAGCTCTTGGTATCATGCTATGAAGTTAGTTATCTTCTCATTATCTCCTTGCTTACATAGGACAAGATTTGAGAAGGTCATCTTCACATCTATGTTAGCTTGGTACTGACAAATAAACTAGTTGACGAGTTGATCAAATGAAAATATAGAGTTATTGGGAAATGAATAGTACCACTCGAGTGTTTTGTCCTTGAGAGATCAAGGAAAGAGTTTCTCCATCAAAGCATCATGATGAAATAAATCCGTACACATGGTGTTGAAGGCTGACACATGTGTTTTTGGATCTCCTTTACCACCATACTTTTCAAACTTAGGAATCTCCACTCCCTGAGGGAAAGGAGTACTCAAAATTGCCACTGACAATGGACTATGTTAGAAGAAAGGCTGGAAGATATGTTAGGTGGAGGCTTGAGAAAGGCTCGCTAACTATTTTTGCATCTGACCCATGTTCTAAAGAATAGCATTCAGAATAGGGTCAGAGGATGACAAAGGCCCAGTGGAACCTCCAGAACCACCACCACTAGAACCACCTTCAGAGCCACCTCTTGAGCCGCTATTGTGGCCACTGCCAAAGCTGCCACCACCGGTAGGACCTCCGTTGGACCCACCTCCATGATTGAAATCACCACCATGGCCTCCACTAGAGCCACCTCCACCAATGCCACATTTTCTACCAAATCCACCACCACTCATCCCACTGGAACCCCCACCGTTAGGGGTAGTAAGAGGGCTGAAATTGAAACCAAGGGGTAGTCTACTTGCCTTGACAGTATGGGGATTTTGGGAAGCAGAGGAAATTTCTAATCAAAGGGCTTGTTTTGGCCATACATGCAAATGTGGTAGGCATCATGATGCCTATTTGTCTCTCATAGGAATTGAGCACCTGTCCTCGGGTAGTAACTGATATAGTCCTATATGAGGGGATATAGGCTTTGGTTAGATTGATAAGGCCACATAAGAACTCTATTCTTGTCTAATCCTTTCCTAACAGATATCTCACCTCACTAGCAAGTCTAGTGGCCCTCGCCATGTTCGGTGCTTTTTCTAAATGATTCACAAGGTTTGACAATCTATTATCTAATGCCAAAAGGTTTTCCATAGGGATATGCACAACATCATCCTTGTCCATGGATGAAGCCATAGGGGATGTTGGAGGGGTAGGATTATGAGTAGTCTCATCTATGAAACCCATGTCTTCAATAAAACCTGTAGGAAAACCAGTAGTAAAGTTAGTAGCCAGACTAGTGGAAAAATTGGATTTAAAATTGGAAGTGACCTTCGTCTTTTCCATCGATAGTTGTCACACACTTCTTCTAACAATGTACCTAGAATTTTTGGATTGGGTTTTGATGCTTATAAACCTTCACAACACTTAGGTTTACAACAGTCATTGGATATGAAGGAAAAATTCTCAACACAAACAAACGGATAGATTTCATTCATGTTGTGTTCACCAAAATGTAAGGTAGGGGGACCAACCACGCTAAGGCTCCAGGTCACAAAGAGATAAGAATGGAGGGCTACCCTAACTTACCTCAAGCTCAGTGGGCGTTTAGGTTAAGGATAGAGAATGAAGAGCACTCTCAAGTGCTTCTATCACTCTACATATCTGGAAACTTGAACGAGACTAGACAAGCCAATTTCTAGAATCCAAACTACACCTTAGATAGCTCTCTACCTAAGGATGGTACTGCAGGTCAAGGATGATAGTGCGGTGCACTAGCGTCTCTTTAGTGCGCTAGCATCCATATGACCAAAAAGTGTGAAATATAGTGCAGGAAATGAGAAAACCTACAAACTGTCTAGCTAACTAAGTTTAACAAAATGAATAGAATGATAAAATACAAGTAGCTATATAAATGGTAAAGAAGGTAGATGCAAGAGAGGATGATGAAGAGAAACTCACTACGAGTCTAGTTCGCCAGCGATCTCCACACACACATACGCCTACATACTGTTAGAACACCAAATCTACACCCTGTTTGCTAATCCTTTTTAAATAAATTAATAGATTTGGACTAAAATTGGACTGCCTTCAGGTTGCAGGTAACCTAGTTGAAAGTAGACCTCTAGTGATAAGGGTTGGATTCCCCTTTTGATTCCACCTAAGTACTTGATCTTCTGAGATAAGGGTAAGAGTTTACATAAACTAAACTTGATATTGAAAATAAACTAAGGTGATACACCAAAACAACCTAGACCTGCTAATAGCCTTGCACACCCAAATTAATATTTCAAAGCTAACTCACACAATTCCCTATCCAATGTAGTTCACAACAATAATTTATAAAGAGGTCTATAACAGTGTTTTTAAAAGGAAAAGACAAATTTCACAATCAATAACACTACTAAACAACACAATTTATAACCTGTAAACATACATTTTCTGTCAAATGGATGGATGAAACATGGGACAAGCTGTAAGGAAAATGAATTTTCACAAAACAGACTGATCAACCATTAATGACACACCACAACACATGAAGAGAAAAGGTAAAAATGCTCCAATCTATTAAATCAAAGTTCTTACTATATATTAGGTTTGTTTTAGTTACAATGCAACTTCATGAAAAATAACTCCAAGAGAGTAGCTATCCTCCTATTGAAAAAGATAGAACCCCTCCAAAATGACTTAAACAATATATTTAAGCCAAAAACATCCAAAACCCCCACACAAGTGTTTCTAGAAGATTCTCCTCAGATAAAAAAAAAACCCCCAAAAGAACCTTCTAGAAGCCTCCAAAATGTCTTCCACATGAAGAAAACATAGGCCAACTCAATAGTCACCCCAAAAGTGTGACAAAAAATGCCTCCAGCTAGCCTCCTTTCCACCAAAATAGTCAAAATAGCATCCCACACATTTCTCACCTCTGCAAGTCATAATGGTCCTCATACAAGACTTGAGCACATTCTCCATCATGTAGTACATGTGTTTTTTGAAAACACATGGATTTTTAGAGCATTAAAGATAGTGAATTTGTTAAGTGATTCATAAAACATCACTTAACAAATCACTTTACAATTGACCATAAATCAAAGGGCCCCACCATAAATATGTATTACATTTGCATTTAAAATCAAACTGAAAGTTATTTTTAGATCACTTACATTGATATTTTCAAAAATTGAAAACAAATGTAACATATAATATCAAATCTCAAAATTCTCCAAAAGTTTCAAAGGAACCTACCTATTCTGCATTCTTGATCACACATGGAAAAACACAGGTTTGCAAAGGAATCATAGTCTTTAACACACCTGGTCAAAAGGTCGACCTCCAAACCCGTTGGAAAGCATATTCCAAATCATGTGATGTTGGGGTAAAAATCAAAGGCATATACTTGTTGCATGGCACACTCTATTTGCATATTGAGGACTTAGCATAAGTTAAAATAAAGGGGAGAAATCCCTAAGGCACAATGTGCCTAAGTGAGAACACACATATTTCGTCCCCCATTGCATTAACACATGTTTTTTTATTTTAAAAACACGGGAAGAAAAAATCCCATCGGCACTGAAGGGTCAAACCCTAATGGTAAAACAACAAAATGATGAAAAACACCATCATTCAGTCTTTGGAAGAATTTGGAAATTTGGTCTGCCGCCATGAGGGTTTGGGAAAAGACTGAAAGAATGATGATTTCACATTGGCTCTCAGTCGAGCTTTGACATTTCTTGCTTAAAAAGTGCCATGGAAGCTCAGACACATGCGTATTCTTGGCATAAACTTGCATTGTATCCATTTGGAGGTCATTTTTTACTCACTGGCCGTGACTATTAAGCATTTTGATGAACTTTCTTCATTCCCTTGTTCTCTGTTGTTGCTTTCTTTTGTTGATAGCTGCCATGAAAAGATTTAAATGAAGCTTATTGCAGAGAGACAAAGCTTTGAACATTTCAAAATTTGAGCAAAAGCTCCAGGTAAGCATTCAATCGACTCCATCTTGACTTTGAGCAACAAAAAACCATGTTTTTCAAGCCTCCATCTTGAAAATATGACACAAACTTTCATTTTCTTCTTGCATTTGTTAATAGGGATATCCTATTTTTGTTTCTATTGCTTTTTCTTGAAGAAAATAAGTCTCTGGCCATGGCCATGAATAAAAAATATTGTGTTTTTGCTTGGCTTAGCTTCATTTTTGAAAACCCTCATGCTATCTTTTGTTTTTCTCTTTGTATTTCACAATTTTTTTAACAACCTAGATGAGTTTTTGATATGTAGAAAAGAGAGGAAAAATGAAATAGCCTGTGAGCTCGACCTCCATTTTTTGAACATGGGTTTTTTGATTTCCTGAAGAAACTCAAATTTCTTTGATAGAAATGCAGATGGCTATGCAAATGTACTCCATTTTTCTATAGAATAGCAATGTTGCTTCATTTTGCATTCTTGCGAAAAGCCCCTATTTGGGTTTCCTATAACATGCATTTTGTTGAATCTTCAACTCGTTTGTAAAGAACCCAAGTGGGTTTCCTTAATTTTATTAAAGAGCTCAGGTTTGTTGCAAAAATGCGGATGATTTTGCAAGTTATTCACTTTCCAGTAGAATATGACAATGTGGCTTCATTTAAAAAAAAAACCCAGGTGGGTTTTCCATAGTTTGCAGAAAAAGGCCAATTTTCACCATGACCTGCCATAACCCATGAATGGATTTTCATTTTTTGATTCCTGTAGAATGTTTACCATATTTCCATTTCTTTCTCAGATTTTATGATGAACCCAGATGGGTATGTTTCCAATTTGAAAACAACTTCAGATTTTGTTGCAAAAAAAATGAGGAAATGTCATTGCACATTATGGGTACAATGAAAGCCCCAATTTGTAGAAAAATGTGTCTTTTAGTGTGCATTTAACTAGGTTTTCTATAGCACTTCTTTTCTGTAGAATGCTTTTGAAAGCGAAACCCCAAAATGGGTTTAGTCACTGTGAATAATCTGCACTTTACTGCTTTATGGAAATGTTGTGATTACCCTGTTTCTTTTTGTGCAATAAAGAAATTTTAGTTCTTTTTATAATGAAATACCCTCCAACCTCAAATGAGAAAAATCCCTCCTTAAGTGGCTCCTTATTGCATTTTTGTTTTCCACATTGTTTCAAGACTGTTCTGTTGATATTGATAAACATACGATTCATAATGTATCCCAAGCCTTTTGAAAAGTGACATTTGACAAATGCAACTCCTGTCCTTGTTGTCCTTAACACTTGAATGTTTAAGACACATGCTTTGTTCAGGCACCTAAGATTAAAGTTTCTACCCCTAAAGTCCTATACCTGGGTTTCATACATTCACTCAACCAGTGATAAATACCTGTCCCTATAAGATTGTACAGTCCCTTGCAATATGCTCTGTGGCATATGGACCTAGTCCTTCCTCATTGTGATCCACCATCTATTTGTCATGACATGTCATGTGATTGCCAAAATATTCATGTTTACATTGTTGGCTATTTGAGACAGATAAGGTATGGATGAATCTCCATTTGAATTAGCATTGTATGGTTTTACTGATTTCCCAGACTTCAACAACTTGCACTCTCAGTGTAAATTTGAGGCCCGACTTTCTAATAACAGTGCTTCCATATCCCATGCTTATTCCATCTATAAGTTGTCATCCTGTACTTCAATGATGACAGAGGTTGAAGGATGAAGCTTCTTTTCCTTTCATGTAATGCACAATAAAGTGGAACTCATTTTCATGATCATGCACCTTCTCACTTTTCCTTAGACAAGACTGCCATATACTTGCATTGCATATTGATGTTTTTAGCACGAGTTCAGTATGCATTGTTGTTGTTCCTATTCATGAGATCATATAGAGAGCATTTTGTTGGTACAATGTCACTATCCATGTTTGGTCACGACTGTCCTTTATGATTCACAGTGCTTAACCACTGTCATGCAACGAGACTGCCTTTATTGCATTGTAGCAATTACTAAAGGGTTGTTGAATATCCATTTTCTCTTCATGGATGATTGAACTATGTATGCTTGACATGAATCTCCTACCTTTGAGTGTCTTCTCCTCTTTAAAAGTATTGGAATAGTTTGTGATCATGACTAAGTAATTCATAAAAAGTGTATCATTATACTCCATCAAAAAATTATCTTGAAACTTCGGTCTACTAGCAACCCTCCTTACTTTGTGATGTTCAGTCATTTATATGGTTGTGCATGGGCCTTATAGATTTTCCTTAATGCTAAGACAACATTCTTTGTACTGTCCTCACATTCATCTAACTGTACCCCCTCATGCAATCTTCTTAGGGCATCTTTATTGTCATATGGGAGTCATTATCATTGATATTAGCTTGCATTCACCACTGTGTTTGTTTCCTTCTTGCCGCCTTCTCCTACCATGAAACAATTTTTGTTGTCCTCCTATTTACCCTAAGGATTGCCCCTTGTAGAATCATAAGAAGTTGTTGTCAGGTTCACTTGCACATGGTCTTGGCTTCAAAAGAGAGACATCTTGTATTGCTTCATGATGGCCAAAACCCCTGCATGAAAGGTTATGATCATATTCACTAATGTTGTCCTTACATTGACATGTGGCATGCATTTATGATTGTTTTCCTTCCATGAGACTATTGTAATGATTGCTATCCCACATTGATCTATTGTCTGATTCTATCACATTAGTTTCCCTTTTTTTTCCTATGTGATATACAACTGTCTCCTCATTTTAACTTTATTGGACAACCACATGTCACATATGTGGGTGACCTAACAACTCACCTTCCTATGTGATGTGTGACTACCCCATAGGGTTACGGTGAGAGGGGCTTGACAACAACTTGAAATGCTTCCTCATTATTTAATAGATGGATAATTGAACTTGATGCATCTTTTGAATCTAATAATGAAAGTTGATCAATTGGTGTGATTCCATATTGATTTAATGCATTGATAAGAGATAAATATTTTATCAAGTTTCTCAATTTCCTTTCCTTTCAAATCATGCTAAGATCTACCCTTGTGGGAGCCACATTTACCCCACATGTTGTATTTGATCTAATAATGAAACAATAATGAGACTTGTCCTAAATCTACACATGAAGCAAACAGTTAGAAAATAAGTGCATATGTTGGATGTTCTTGTTTAATGCATTTATGGACCAGTTTAAAAATGCATAGGTAGGTGTGTATGTAAGGATTGAATAATTCATTGCTTAGAGCCTCGCTCTAACATCATGTTTACTTTAGATGCAGGGTGAGAAGTGCTACAGAGTTGGGAGGGACACAAGTGGTTCGACGTAGTAGCAACATGACAATGGGTGACTTGTAACCAGTCATTCACAGGAAATGACTGGTTCCATTCTTACATGCACATTCTCTTGTTTCATTCTACTCATTCATGTATGAGTTGTTTCATATTTGCATTGAATAATAGAGCTATTCCCTTGGCTTGTGAGGGACATGTACCTTAATGATTATCAATAAAAGAAATGATATTTGAATACATGATTCTCTTTCTCATTTGTTGTAATGCACCATTGAAATGACAAAATGGAATCTGCTTATTTTGACAATCACTCCTTTATGCATATTGAAACTAGCAGTTTTATGGTTTATCTTTAAATGTTTAAACAACATGAAAAGAAAAAACACCAGGTTACTTGATTTCAGCTGAAAGCTAAAAATTAGGTAACACATACAACCAATAAGGGAAAAATGTTGGGGTTGTATAGGGGTTTGCCTCAGTCAAACCCCCGCTTTGGTGTTTCCACCTCCACAGACAACCAAGAAAGCCACAAAATAGAAAATGTGATAAAGGAAAGAATAATATCAAACACTACAAAAGATATAATACTACTCTATCAAACCACAACAAGAAAGGATAGTGAAGCAATACCACCTCCACCTAAAGGTACTCAAGGCCAATGAAGGGAGAATGCAAGCCAATGAGCTTGGAAAAGTTGATACGGCCATAGCAGTGACAAAGGGAGGTCTCACAAGATTCCAAGCTCACAACTTCTATGGTAACACAACATGTACAAAAATGAAGTTGATGGATTAACAAGTTGTTGTGTAATTCTTAATGGATTGTAAAAGATCACACAAATTTCCAAGAAGATGAGATAGATTCCTAAAAAGATGAAGTGATAGTGAAAATTATGCATTTAAAGGAAGATTAGGAGGGAAAGAGTTATTTTCAGGTCAGCTGATTGAGACGAGCATTACACTTCATGTTCAATGGAGAACGTAATGTCTCTATGGACTCCAAGGGAAGGAATCTATCAGGGATGACAACACGCCACACAGACATTTGCATGCTGTGCCCACATCCATGACAAGAATTCCCTCACCAACACAAAAGACAAGTGCCAAGTGGATGTGAGGCAGATGGGTGATGTGGAATTTCACATTCAGGTTTGATTTTCTAAGGTGGAGGGATGCAAAATGGGAATTTAAATAAGGGGTGAAAATTTGCTCCTATACAATTACACCTTCCAAATAAAGGATGTTAATTGGGGTTATAGTGAGGAGGGCATAGCAAAGTAGATTGTGGTCCAATTTGCAAATTTGTAGATTTGTAGATTTATGTAATCAGAAAGCCCATGTGAAGTTAGTTATAATGTTGTAATTTCATTTTCATTTTGATGATAATAGAATTTTTTTTAATCCTCCTTGAATTTTGTTTGTGTGATTCTTTGTTGTTGTTGTTGTTGAGAGTTTTAGATTGTAAGGGGAGTCCCCTTCATCCTCAAATTAGTTGCAAAGTGTATGAGTGTGGTATGAATTAAAAATCATGCAAATTTAGTGTGAAAGTGTGTATAAGATAGATCAAATGTGCTCTAAGTACAACTTAGTCAGTAGACTGTATTGTTGACATATGCTATAAATTCTTAATATTTATGTATCCTGCTATGAGATAGTGAGTCTCAATAGGTCCTTGTATCTTCTCTTGAAGTTGTACACTTTAGCCTACAAGTCCTTAGTATCTTTCTTTAAGGTTGTGCACCTTAGTCTACAAGTATTTTAGGAAATGATCCTTATTTTAACTTTTTTAAGTAGTGAGCTTCATATATTGTGAGTTAACTCTCACCATGGTTTTTCCCTTGTTGGATTTTCCATGTATATTTGGCATTATCTTGTGAATTTGTGTTCCTTGCTTCATATTTCTTTGCTGTTGATCTGGTTATGGGTTGAATTGCTATATCTTTCATTATTACTTATTTGATTAAGAGTTGTTAATATTTTTATCCATTTGGATTGTTATATCTTTCATTAGTGCTAATCTATTTAAGAGTGTCTAATTTAGTTAAGAAGATTAAGTTTGCATTGGGCTCAAGGGTTTAAGTTTTGAAGATACTGATTCACTCCCAATATTCGAGTGTTTCCAATAGTTTCCTATAAAAAAGAATTTGTCGAGAATACCATTAAGGCTATAACATTCAAACATGATTTAATAATATGGTATATGCAAAAAATCCTAGAGGAAAGAGAAGAATTACACATGGTTAGGGATAATTTTAAAGATTTTGTGAGTCAAGTGATCAACTAGGATCTAGTAGATAGATAAAAGCATACTGTTAATTTAGAGAAAGATATACAATAGAAAATAATAGGAAAGGTGGAAGAGTTGAGAGGAAAGGTGGATAAAAATGCAATAGACTAGTTGATGTAGCTACAACTAGAGTGAAAAATTTTGGACAATGGTTTGTAGGATGTGAGCAACTAGATTGATTTTTTCAGGGAAAATGTGCAAAGACTCTAAGTTATAGGTATATTTTCTAAAGGGACTAGATAATGAGAATTTGACCAAGTGTTTGAATGACTATTTGGGATATAAGTAGAAAATATTGTATTGATTTAGAATTTTAAAAACTTGAAGAAGTTTTGGCACCAAACTGCTATTTCTTGTTAGATAATTATTCTTTTATTCACTATTTTAATTGTAATTTGTAATACACAATTTCTAAATAGTGAGCTCCATCTAATGAATAAAGGTGGTCCCTATTTTTTAGGTAGTTGGTTAGTATTTTTGTTTGAGTCTCAATAGATATGTAGAACTTATGCAATTTTATGCATGTATGAACTTCTAAGAGCTAGAGTTAGGATACTATTTTTAGATGAACTTTGTAGTTGTGAATGTTTGCATGAAATTCTATGGCTGGTAGTGTTACCCTCTAATTTTGAACTATGCAATTTTTCTTTCTTAAATTAAACGGCTCCCATTCCATGCCTTCGATAATTTTTTGAATTAGTGGCTCTCACAAGATTCATATGCGCAATTAAATAATCCTGTTTACAGAGAAAGGTGGCGATACTTCTAAGCCCAGTTTTTCCATCAACTTAGTCATTTCAAAATTGGGGCTTCCTACAACTGGTGAGACCTGGGACAAAGAGCCTATTCCCATCATGCAACCTAACATAGATTGGATCGAAGAAGAATAGGTTGATATTATCTCTCAATTGCATACAGTTGTGTGGAAGGAGAAGAACAACTACACCCAATATCGTAGGGTAATCTTCGTTCTAGAGGAGGAAGAAGAATGCGTTGAGTTGCACAACCTCTTTATGAAATTGTGACTAGTGGTGGAGAATGCTCCTCCACAAGAAGAAATTTGATTTTCTCTTGTTTTTCTTGGAATCCTTTATAGTTGGTGATGGTAATTGTGAATTTTGTGTAAAGAAACCATTTATGTTTCAACAACCCTTTCTTGGTACCGGTCGCTCTCAAAGACTGTTATTTTTAGAAACAAAGAGTTATCTTTTTGTATATATATTGGCTTTAAATAATTAAAAAAGGGGGGAAGAATTAGGAAAGGGGAGGGAAAAAGAAAGGAGCTTTCTCTTCGCACAATTTTTGTACTGGGATATTGAGTCTGTGAACTCATTTTGATACTGAAGGAAATAAAGATGTTTTAATCTTTGGATTTGTTAATGTTTTATTTGATTTCAAAAGAACTTTGAATCTTTGTAATTGTCCTTCAGTGTCTATTCCACTATATGAAAATTGTGTGTGTGTATGTGTGATTATTTCTGAAACTTTGAATTCAGAATAATTCATCTTTTGAAAGTGGTATTGTGTTCTTTCCTTTCTTGGATATCATTTGTAAGTGTGGGATAGATGAACTTTTGGTTATTTTTTCATAGTTACTACATTTTAAATTAAGTTTTTGCATCTACTTTCATGGTTATGGGTAGGTGTTAGTTTTCCTTTTTTGCTTTCTGGTGAAAAGCATACCCTGTATTTCTATTTCATTGCATATCATAAGAGGGAGTTGTACCTCTAAAATTTAGAGGAAAGGTGTCAATTCAAAGGAAACTTCTCCAATTGTTAGTTATGTTTGTTCTTCTTTCTGGGCATCTTGAATCATTTTCTACATTTATTTTTCGAAGGAAAAATCTATAAACCAACAAATTTTTGGTGACTTTGCTGGGGAATGCAAAGATTGGTGCATCCTTATTCTCTAGTATTTTGATGGTGCCTCATCAAGAAGTGATGTTGGTGACTCTGCTTTATTTGAAGAAACTCAAAAAATGGTTCAATGCAAACTAGATCAAAGAAATCAACCTGAATCCAGAAAATGACCTATGCCAACAATTGAAGAAATATTGGCTGAAGATGATGAAATAATTCATTCATTGTGGAACAATCTCAAAGCGAGCATCTTTGAAGTGGAAAGAAAAAGGTGCATATGTCCAAAGATTACCAATCCACATTGCTGCTCAGAAGTTTGCATCACAAGTTTTATTTTCTCAAAGACCTTGGAGAAAAGATTCGCCATGTAGAAAGATTAAAATTGCTCAAAAAAGAACTAGAAAATGAAGATAGAGTTTCTTATAACTTTTTTTTTCTTGGTGAAAAAGATTCTATGCAAACATTTGTTGAGCCCAAAGATTTGTTAGTGCTATGGAATTACAATTAGCAACAAGAATTTTTTTTGAGCCAGGCTAAAAATACATAATCATATTTTTTCTCAACATGAATACAAAGGAGTGATATTGAACAATCATCCACTTTTGTTGAAGAGAATAATGAAAAGGTACTATTAGAAGAACCCAGTGTCATTCTTATTCCAAACTGATTCCTAGAAGGATCAAATAATGGCTTTTAATGTGAAATCCTAGATGAAGACAATCACATCACCGAAGTGAGTGTAGCCACTTGTGCCTCTAGTGATATGAAAGAAGGTGTGAATGGTACTATATTTTCTCCTGAATAAAAAATATTTAAATTTGATATTGATGAAAAAGACCAAGTGATAAAAAGTATTTCTCGCGAGGTTGAAAGAGGGTTCTTAGATCATAGTTTAGACATGGAATGTTTTGTCTTTGATAATACCAATTTAGCATTTGAAAAAGTAGACGAAGAAGAGCCTAAAGAGAGAATAGATAAATTGCATTCCAAATCTGCTTATTCTCTCAGTGATGATTGTCCTTGTGCAAGAAGTGAAGAGATTCTTTCTATCAAACTCGATCCCATGCTTGTAGAATGTGATATTCAAAAACCATGATCAACAGTCACATTTCCAGAGATTGATTCATTGAGTAATTCACAAAAAGAATGTTTCATTTATGATGTTTTCTCTCTGAGTCTTGGTGTTGACAATGAAGTTATGATTGATACACAACCAGAGTATATGACTTTCAAGTTTCATGAAGAGGATGATAAAGGAGAAATCTTGCAGCCAAAGGTAAGGGAATAATTCATCTTTGAGTTATTTTACTTCGGAGATGCAATTATACTTGCTGAAAATGATTCATCAAATGAAGCTTGTGTTAAATGTGAATTAAATATATGCAACGTTGATGATTTTTCAAGATATAAAATTATGAAAGGAAAAGAAATTACTGAGATTAATGAAGAGAAAAAAAATAGTCAAGTTGATGAAGATTTGCAGCCCCAAATTTTTTTAGGAGCTTCAGGTGATAACCTACTTTGTTAAGAAGATGTTGTACTCTCTCCTATACCTTGTATTGAAGAAGAATACTCTATTGTTGGGTATCCAAATATGGGTGGTCTAACAACTCATATTGCAACCAGTGAACAAATTGTCAATGATGAGAATAGTTGGAATGATACATCATATTTATTCTTGAATCATCCACAACTAGAAGGTGAAATTTTTGAAGTTCCCACATTGAATCATGAAGAAGAAAAGCTGAAAGAAAGGGTTAGCAATGATTTCACTCTTGAATCACCTCATTTTAAATCTAATCTTGAAGCTGTAAAACATGGGATAGAGAATGATTGTATAAATGAGTATGGGGAAAGTAATGTTGATTTAGTAAATGAGAATGTTCAGCTCCATGTTGTTCATGTTCCAAAATGGTGCTTAGAAACACCAGGAGATGATTTCCTATGTGGAGAAGAGGTGGTTGTATCTTCTTTGCAGGTTGTAGAAAAATATGGTTTGGACATATAAATATAGAGCTGTCCATAGAGAAGGATGAATCAAATAGTGAAGATAAAAGTACAATCATTTTATTTGAGAATGTTCCCAAATTTGATAAAGATGTTGTCCATGATGTGATTCTTTTGGTTATTTCAAAAGGGATTGATATTGAAAATAGTTCACATGAAACTTCATAAGTGTATGATGAAGAATGAATCTTTGGTACATCTTGCAAGAATCTCTTTTACTTCATAAGCATCAAAATTTATGTTCATGTTCAATAATCCAATTCTAAACTTATAGACATTTCACAAATGCACACCTCTTTTTCGCACTGGCATATATTTCTCCCAACCAATTAATGGATTTGCATAATTTCTTGAGAGGTTGGGGTATGTTGTACCCAGTCTGGGTACATAGGAGTTTTAGGTCTCTTTCCTTTTCTAGTTGTTCAGTTAGTTGTAGTTTTGGTTTGTTCATTTTTGGTTTGTGCCAGTTCCCCTCCACCCTTCTAAAAGTAACACCCTAATCTCCTACCTTTCTTGACTCTGTTGCCCAATAGATGGGGCATTGGTCCATGTTTGAAGTTTTGGGTTCCTTGCTTCGTCCCTTGCTGTCCTCATCCCCAACCAAAGCCAGTGTTACCTTCTAATGTTGAACCATGCAATTTTATTTATTAAATTAAATAGCTCCCATTCCATGCCTTTGATAAATGTTCAAAGTCGTGGCTCTCATAAGATTCATAATCATTATCGTTGATCCCTCTATTTTTCCTAGCCAATGTCGCAAAGTTTGAAATTTTTATAACCACATGTCTGCCTGATCCATCTCTCTTCTCAACCTCACCCAAGTGTATTTTAAGTGATTGATATGTCAGAGGTTTTCAAAACCTCAAAAGTTCTGACATGTGGTTCATTGGTTCTATCTTTTCACGACCTCGCGACTTTGCAAAAAAATTTCTCAAAACACTACTAGCCTATTTAATTGTTTGTACGATGTATCACATGAGAATGCCTTTTCAGGTGTTTTGAAATATAAACTCAATCTTAAGGCTCTTTTCTCAAGGCAAAAAATCCATGATGCATTAATTAGCCTCTTAAATGACAAGTGTAATGAAGGTGGTGGCATGCTATTAGCAGGTTAAAAGGCATCATTATCTACCGGTGTAATTAAATAATCCTGTTTACAGAGAAAGGTGGCGATACTTCTAAGCCTAGTTTTTCCATCAACTTAGGCATTTCAAAAATGGGGCTTCCTACAACTGGTGAGACCTAGGATGGAGAGCCTATGCCAATCATGCACCCCAACTTAGATTGGCCCAAAGGAGAACAGGTTGATATTATCTCTCAATTGCGTACAATTGTGTCGAAGGAGAAGACTAGCTACGCCAAATATTGCAGGGTAATATTCATTCTAGAGGAGGAAGAGGAATGCGTTGAGCTGCACAACCTCTTTATGGAATTGCGACTAGTTGTGGAGAATGCTCCTCCACTAGAAGAAATTTTATTTTCTCCTGTTTTGCATGGAATCTTTTGTAGTTGGTGATAGTAACCGTGAATTTTGTGTAAAGAAACTGTTTCCATTTCAAAAACCCTTTCTTGGTACCAGTCACTTTGAAAGACCATTATTTTCAGAAATAAAGAGTTATCTTTTTGTATATATATTGGCTTTAAAGAATCAAAAAAAGGGGGGAAGAATTAGGAAAGGGGAGGGAAATAGAAAGGAGCCTGCTCTTTGCATAATTTTTTTATTGGGATATTGAGTCTGTGGACTCATTTTGATATTGAAGAAAATAAATAAGATGTTTTAATCTTTGGATTCATTAATGTTTTCTTTGATTAAAAATGAACTTTGAATCTTTGTAATTGTCCTTCAGTGTCTATTCCGCTATATGAAAATTGTGTGTGTGCGTGATTATTTCTGAAACTTTGAATTCAAAATAATTCATCTTTTGAAAGCGGTCTTGTGTTCTTTCCTTTCCTGGATATCATTCGTAAGTGTGGGATAGATGAAATTTGTGTTATTTGTTCACAGTTGTTGCATTTTAAATTAAGTTTTCGCATCTACTTTCATGGTTATGGGTAGGTGTTAGTTTTTCTTTTCTACTTTCTAGTGAAAAGAATACTCTATATTTCTATTTCACTGCATATCATAAGAGGGAGTTGTACCTCTAAAATTTAGAGGAAAGTTGTCAATTCAAGGACAACTTCTCCAACTATTAGTTCTGTTTGTTCTTCTTTCTGGGCATCTTGAGTCATTTTCTACATTTAATTTTTGACGAAAAAATCTATAAACCAATAGGTAGCATATGTTAGATATATTTTGTAGCTCTCCTTTTCTATATATAATGAAGCATTTAAGATTGTAAAAGGGTTGCACCTTTGATATTTAATTTTTGTGAGATAATACTTAGTGTAGCATTGTACATTGTCACCCTTGAAATTTTCACACTACCTTGACACCCTATTTTTCCTATAACCTTAATTATAATAATAATTTATTTGTTTTGGGGCTACATTGATAAATACATTGAAATCCCTGACATCCTGACAAGTTTGAGCAAAAATCACCTAGTCAAGGGTGTGGGGCACCCTTGACCTTAATGAGGTCTTAGTTCAAATTCAAATTTTGGTGTTAATCTTTGGAGAATTAAAAATATCCTAGTTTGGCCTATATTCAAAAATATCCAGATCGGGATGTTGAAATGTAGAAAATTGTCGCTCTATGTTTTAGGAGATAGAACCACCAATTTCCTTCAAGTTTTGCTCAAGGAAACCTTAGAGATCTCAATTTAGAGGTAAAATAAGGGAAAAATATTTACAATAAGGTGTCCTAGGGTATGATTAAAGACTAAAAGGGGGTTCACCACCAAGCAAGGGCTTGGAAAGAAATAAATAATATGTAAACCTAATAATGCAACTCAAAATATGAAACTGAAAATTAGAAGAGTTCACTAAGAAAGGACAAAGGTGCACTTGGAAACTGAATAGGCTTGAATTGAGGTTTGAAATGTTATAAATACTAGTTTTTAATGCACACTAGGACTCATACACTAGTAGGGGTGATTTAGTCCCTATTTTGGGTTTTGGGTCGAAACTAAAATTTGGAACTGCTAAACTAGGATCTATAGAAAATGCTTGAAAATAGGTATACTAGGACTCATATGCCACAAGTGGAAATTTAGTCCCAGTATTAGGGTTGAACTAAAATTATGATATCCTTTTTTGTTCTCCTGTAGCTTCTCTCCTATCAAATCTTTGAGTCCAAAATACTAAATTGCAACCTGTAGGTGACTTTCCATGAAGATGGCAACCTTGTGACAACTTGAAAACTTTCTTCAATCTTGCAACTTAGTCTTCAAAGGATCTTCAAGCTCCAAAACAGATAGATCTGCAATCACACATTTAGAGAGAGAGAAAAACTTGTTCAAGAGGGGTTTTCCTTTGTCAAACCCTATTTAGTTAATTAAACCTTGTGATGAAACAATGAAACATGAACAAGAAACATGAAACATGAAACAATGATACCTTGAATGATGTCTTGAAATGTAAATGTGCAATAGAACATGAAGTGGCCATGAAGAATGTAGATATTGAATTAGAGGTGGAACAATTCTTAACTTGGATATTGAATACTACATCACAACACTAGCTCAACAACATTCTTGATGCCTTATGCCTTTGACATGATGATGGATCTTGAATTACTACAACAAATGATGAAGGAATCTACACTTGAATGCCTTAAAAATGCCCTTGAATACTCTATGATGCTCTTGTGAATTATTAGGATGCTTGCATATAGTTTCTTAGGTGAAATAATGATTTGAAACCTTGTTTATATAGGCATTACATCTAGCTTATTGTTTATTAGATCCCAAATGCCAACATTCATGAAATTTGAATTCAAAACCTTGATTTCTTGCTCAAAACCCTAAAAAAGGGGCCAAATGGGACTCATACATCCAAGGTGGCATATAGGTCCCATCTGGGTGGGACTCATATGCCCAAGGTGGTGTATGGGCCCCACTAGGGCTTTTTGGACAAATTAAATGTCGAGGGTTAAGACATTAAGGTATGCTACGCCCTTAATATTATTGTACATCGGGTTGTGAATAGTCGGCTTGTGGCTATCTTAACTCTCTATTAAGTAATATTATCATTATTATATTGTTATTTAGTTGTGTAGGTTGGCCTAAGACTTATATAGGTGCGTCTAAGTCGGCCTAGGTGATATCCTAGGCATAAATAGGTATATATAGGAGGTTGTGAGTCTTATTTCATCACCAAGTTGTGAAGTGTGTTCTCATTAGAGATATTTGGAGGTTTTCCCCCTCGAAGTGGCTTGTTATTCTCAATTATTATCAAGTATTTGCAGCATATTTCATATCATATTCTTCTATTGTGCAAGTTATTTCATAACAAGTGGTATCAGAGCATGATCTTGGCACCGTAGAGGCAAGGTTTTTCTCAATTTTGGAGGCAATTTTTGGAAGAGCATATCTTTCAGATTTTGGTGAATTTGTTTCTAATTTTTAAAGGGTTTTTGAAGAACATATTGAAGAAGCTACAATATATATTTTAGAAGAATTGGAGTAGAATTAAGTGAATTATTGCAGAATTAGGGTTTCTACACTATTTTTTTGGAATCTACATATCTCGCACATCTTGTCGAATTGGAGTCTGATTTTTATTAGGTTTTTGAAGACATACTAAAGGAGATTATAGTAAAATTTTTAGAGAATTTCAGTTTCATTTTATTTATTTATTTCAATATTAGTGGTTTCCATCATGACAGGGCCTACAACAAGGGGTAAAAAGAATGTTGTCACTCTGGGGAAGACTCTTGATAAGGATGGGGAAACAATCAAGGATATTATTCCTAATGAGGAAATCAATAAGGTCAAGGAAGACATTTC
Source organism: Sequoia sempervirens (assembly GCA_007258455.2). NCBI lineage: Eukaryota > Viridiplantae > Streptophyta > Pinopsida > Cupressales > Cupressaceae > Sequoia > Sequoia sempervirens. The sequence goes on along the minus strand of VDFB02270651.1, from coordinate 612,528,591 downwards.
CTCAATTAAGATGGATATGTGTGACTTAAGAAACATGTTAAGCACCTACATGGCTGAACCAAGAAAGGAGTTCTCAAGCGCCCAAGGGGAAAATTCTAGGTCAGCTACCATTGACACAAGCTTTAGTACTCCTATGGGATCTAGGAATTTATTTCCAAAGGTGGATATGCGCAAGTTCGATGGTAAGGATCCTTTAACATGGATAAACCAAATGGAGATTTTTTTTGAAGTACACCAAATCCCAAATGGAAAAAAGGTCATGATGGCTTCCCTATATCTGGAACCAGATCAATTCATTTGGTATTGTTGGCTTTGCACTCATCGAAGGAAAAAGGGGCTCATTGTCTCATGGTCAATTTTTACAGAGGAACTCAAAGCACAATATAGCAATAGCATCATAGGAAACTTCTTTAGCCAGCTAGCTAAACTTCAACAAACAGGATCAGTTAAGGATTATATTCAACAATTCCAAAATCTATCCTTAAGAGTGGATACAATTACAGAGGAAAACTTGAATGAATTATTCTTGGGTTGTCTCAAGGATCACATTCAACATGACGTACGCATGTTTATCCCTAGTTCCATAAATGAGTCTTTTATCTTAGCGCGTAGGGTAGAGGAGAAGTATTTGATTCCTAAGAAGCAAGGGGCTAATGTGACAAGAGAGAAAGGATATTAAACACAACCTATTAAGTTGACTCCACAAAAAATTGAGAAAAGAGAAAAAGGGTTGTGTTTCAATTGTGATAGCAAATACAGTCAAGGACATAAATGTAGTGAAAATAAATTGTTTTATATTGAAGGTCCCAATGAGGAAGAAGAGGAGGAACCCATACTAGAAAATGAAAGGGAGTCAAATGAGGAATCACATGATTCTCAACCAATCATTTCTTTTCATGCACTCTTAGGTTTCAGTGCTCCAAAAACTCTCAAGGTGGTGGGGTCCCTAAAGAAGCAAAAGGTAACAGTGTTGATCGACTCAGGTAGTACTCGTAATTTCATCAACAAAAAGTTAGCTACTCGTCTAAATTGTTTCATATATCCAACTCTAGAGTTTTAGGTTTTGATTGCAGATGGTAGTACAGTTAGTTGTTTAGGGAAGTGTCATAGCATTAAATTATCCATGGAAGATTATCAACTTGATACCCCAATGTATGTGATATCCATGGGTGCAACATATATTGTTTTGGGAGTACAATGGCTTACTACATTAGGAATGATTGAGATGAACTTCCAAGAACTATTCATGAGATTTCAATCAGAAGGAAGGCTAGTAGAGCTAAGGGGGTTGAAGCAAAAATCTCCACAAATGGTAAGCTCTCATCAAATGCAAAAGTTGCTTAAGAAAGGAGAGGATAGATTTGTGGCCCAACTATATTCATTAGAAGTCTCTCAATCTAATGCTCCTACTCATCCAAATTTGCAAGCTATAATTGATCGTCACTCAGTTGTTCTTGGAGATATGCCTAAAGGACTTCCTCCTAAGAGGGATCATAATCATGCCATACAGTTAGTCCTAGGGAGCCAACCATCAAACATCAGGCCTTACAGGTATCCACACATAGAAAAGAGTGAGATAGAAAAAATTGTTGAAGAGATGCTAGAGGCATGAATCATCAGGCATAGCCAAAGTGCTTACTCCTCACCTGTGGTGATGGTACGTAAGAAGGATGATACTTGGAGCATGTGTCTAGATTATAGAGTGCTCAACATGTACACCATTAAAGATAAGTTTCCAATTCTAGTCATTGATGATTTGCTAGATGAATTAAATGGAGCTATGTATTTTACCAAGTTAGATCTTAGATCTGGTTATCACCAAATTCAGATTAAGGAGGAAGATATTTGTAAGAAAACATTTCAGACTCATGAGGGTCATTATGAATTTTTGGTGATGCCATTTGGTCTTACCAATGCACCATCTACATTCCAAAGTTTGATGAATTCCATTTTTAAGAAGTTCTTGAGAAAGTTTGTGTTAGTATTCTTTGATGATATATTGATTTATAGCAAGACTTGGGAAGAACATTTGCAACATGTGGACCAAGCATTACAAATACTTGAAGATCATAAACTCTATGCTAAGCCATCCAAGTGTGCTTTTGGTCTTATAGAGGTGGAGTATTTGGGACACATAGTTTCACATGAAGGAGTAAAGGTGGACCCTAACAAAATTAAGGCTATCATGGAATGGCCTATTCCAAAAACCATTAAGAAACTAAGAGGATTCTTGGGATTGACAGGGTACTATAGAAGATTTGTGAAGAATTATGGTAGTATAGCAGCACCTCTCACCACTCTATTGAAGAAGGATTCTTTTCATTGGAATGAGTCTGCCAATACAACATTTGAGAGATTGAAGGAGGCTATGTGTACAACTCAATACTTGCCACTCCTGACTTCACCAAGGAATTCATTGTGGAATGTGATGCTTCTGGAAATGGGATAGGAGTAGTGCTCATGCAAGAAGGTCGACCAATTGATTTTGAGAGTCGTCAATTAAAAGGTAAGAATCAACTAAAACCTATTTATGAGAAGGAAATGCTAGCAATACTCCATGCAGTGAAACAATGGCAGCCTTATCTATTGGGTAGACATTTCAAGGTTAAGACAGATCATGATAGCCTAAAATATTTTTTGGAACAAAGACTATCTTCTGAAGAGCAACAAAAATGGGTCACTAAGATGTTAGGATATGACTTTGAGATTGTATATAAGAAAGGGAAAGAAAATATTGTCGCAAATGCACTTTCAAGGAAGGATGAGAAAGATGAAGCCTTATTGTGCGCCCTTTCAATATTACAAGCAAATTGGGTGGAGGAAGCCAAAGCGGAGTGGAAAAATGATGTTGTGACAATAATCTCATTGAGCAATTAAAAAGTGATCCTAGTAGTTCAGATAAGTTTTTTTGGAAGGGAGATACTCTTTGGTATAAAGAGTGTTTGTTTCTCTGCAAGAATTGCAACATTAAAATCAAGATTCTCATAGAGTTGCACGAGTCTCTAGTGGGTGGTCATTCAGGATTTTTGAAGACATATCATCGAGTCAAGCAAGATTTATTTTGGGAAGGGCTAAAGGGTGATGTTAAAAAATTTGTGGCTGAATGTTTGGTGTGTCAAAGGCATAAAGGGGAGACAATTAAGACACCAAGTCTCTTGCAACCCTTATATATTCCTAGCCAGCGTTGGGAAGAGGTATCCATGGACTTCATCATAGGGCTTCCCAAATCTAAAGGTCATAATGTCATCATGGTGGTAGTTGATTGGCTCATTAAATATACACATTTCATTGCATTAGCACATCCTTTTACAACAAGTGTAGTGGCCAAAGATTTTTTGGAGAATATCCAAAAGCTACACGGTACACCTAAAGTTATTGTTAGTGATCGTGATCCTATCTTAACTAGTCACTTTTGGAAAGATTTATTCTCATGTTTGGGTACTCAATTGGCTCATAGCTCTTCATACCACCCTCAATCAGATGGGAAAACTGAGGTTGTTAATAAGTGTTTGGAAGGATATCTACGTTGTTTCACTTCAGAGAAACAGTCTCTGGGTAGATTGGCTACCACTTTGAAATGGTGGTATAACACTTCTTTTCATAGCTCATCAAAATATCTCCATTTTTGGCACTTTATGGATATCATCCTCCTTCCATCACATCATCAATTAAGGTGTCCCCAAGAGTTCAGGCAGTAGAAGACCACTTGCTTCATCAACAACAAGTACTTTCAGGACTCAAGGAGAATTTAGCCATGGCACAAAATCGAATGAAACAACAGGCTGACCAACATCGTAGTGAAAGAAATTTTGAAGTTGGGCATTGGGTCTTCTTGAGATTGCAGCCTTATAAGCAAATCTCACTAAAGCAACAAAGAAAGAATAATAATTTGTCTCCAAAGTATTATGGTCCATACCAAATCATGCAAAAGATCGGTAGTGTTTCCTACAAGCTTGAGTTGCCACCAACAACAAAGATACATCCAGTTTTTCATGTTTCCTGTTTGAAGAAGGTCATTGGGCATAATATTCCCACTCAAACAACACTACCCGAGCTGGATGAAGAAGGAAGAATCATTTTGGAACAGAGTGCATTGTCAAACACGCACAAAGAAGCTGAGGAATAGAACTATCACTGAGTATCTCATCCAATGGAAGAATTTACCAGTTGAAGATGCCACATGGGAGGATGAGAGTTCATTCAAAAGTATCCAAACTTGATTAGCATTGAGGACAATGCTTCTTTGAAGAAGGGGGGCATGCTATGCCCTTAATATTATTGTACATCAGGTTATGAATAGTCAGCTTGTGGCTATCTTAACTCTCTATTAAGTCATATTATCATTAGTATATTGTTATTTAGTTGTGTAGGTTGGCCTAAGACTTATATAGGTGTGTCTAAGTCGGCCTAGGTGATATCCTAGGCATAAATAGGTATATATAGGAGGTTGTGAGTCTTATTTCATCATAAAGTTGTGAAGTGTGTTCTCATTATAGATATTTGGAGGTTTTCCCCCTCGAAGTGGCTTTTTATTCTCAATTATTATCAAGTATTTGTAGCATATTTCATATCATATTCTTCTATTGTGCAAGTTATTTCATAACAAGGTATTTGTTGATTATGTCAGGATCTCAGTTGAAATAAGCTCCAGGATGTATAATAAAGGGTATTAGGAGCCTATTAATGATGATATGAAGGTCGTAAATGCAAGAGGGCCCAAAAATTAATGTGAAGGTGTAAATAAATACACTTTACAACACTAAATTAAGGCAAAATTAAGTCTGTTTAGCTAAAAAGGGCCCTAAACCTAATGTGAATGTGTAAAACACATTACAACACTAGATCAAGGAAACATTAGGTTTATTTTAATGTCAATCATTTCCAAATTAAGTGTGAAAAAGGGATAATTTTTTCTACACTATAGGTGCATATATAAATAATTTTTTATTCTCGTTCAAACATTAAGAAGGAAATTATGAATAAGAAGCTATTGTGATACAATTATTGTGAAGATGCATTGAGTTATCATGTACATGCTAGCTACAATAATCTATTGTGCTTTGGGAACTAACCTTTTGCAGGTCTATTAAGCAATCAACGCATCCATCAATCAAAATTTGTGACAACTTGTGGTGTGGCAATCACTTCACCAAGGATTTCATACCAAGGTAACATTATCATTTATCATTCTATTTTAGTCGAATATTACTGTTTAGTGTTTACCCAACCTAAAGCATTGTCTCTTGATTATCATCATTTGTTGTATGTGGAGGTGGAAACACCAAAATGGTGTTTGAATTAAGCAAGCCCCTATACAACACAACCTTTCCCCCTCTTTGTATGTGTGTATTCTAGGTCCGAAGGTTCCATCAACAAACCCTTACATGAAAATGTAGTGCATATCTATACCTTACAACCATAAAGTTGTAGATCCATAATATTATATCCCAGTTAAGGGCACCCCATGCCTTTGACCAACAAATTCTGCTTCAAATTTTGATGATAAGTGCATAAACATCTACCTTTTTTAGATTTGGGGTTGTTTCATCTGTTTTCATTTTCATCTGTGCGATAACTTACAATTTTAGATCTAGGTTTTATGTCAAATAGGCTTGTTAAAAAACACATAAAATTTATCTCCTTTGCAACTCAAGAGAACACAATCCCTACGAGATTGGCTTTCCCTTGTGGTAGCAATCCAATAATCGAACCCTAGCTGGTTTATGTTTGAATGTGGAGTCAAAATGAACAAAAGTTAATGTAGTTGGATCTAGGATCACTTTTCGTACTTCACATTTTGGTGAACTTGACATATCCTACACTTGTAATTTTCTAATTTTCCTAGCATAAACTTTGAAAATTGATCAAAAACCTAGGTTCCTTGAAGGTCTTGTTGTAGATATGCATTTTTTCATTCTCAAAATTAAGAATTTATATTTTTTTGTTCATCAAGCATTAAAAACCTTGGTGAAATAATTTTTTATCATTCTATTTCGGTCAACTATTATTGTTTGGTCTTTTCCCAAGCTAAAGAATGCCCTCTTGATCATCATCATTTGTTGTAAGTGGAGGTGGAAACACCAAAATGGGGTTTGACTTAGGCAAGCCCTTACACAACACAACCTTCCCCCCTCTTTGTATGTGTGTACGCCAAGTATGAAGGTTCCATCAACAAACACTTAGATGGAAAAATAGTGCATATATATACCTTACAACCCTAAAGCTGTAGATCCATAATATTATATCTTAGTCAAGGGTACCCCATGCCATTGACCAACAAATTTTGCTTCAAATTTTGATGATAAGTGCATAAATATATACCTTTTTTATATTTGGGTTTGTTCCATCAGTTTTCATTTTCATCTGTATGATAAATTACATTTTTAGATCTAGGGTTTATGTCAAATAGGCTTGTTATAAAACACATAAAATTTATCTCCTTTACAACTCAAGAGAACAAAAACCTTAGGAGATTGGCTCTCCCTTGTGGTAGCAAGCCAATCGTCGAACCCTAGTTGGTTTATGTTTGAATGTGGAGTCAAAGTGAAAAGAAGTAAATCTAGTTGGATCTAGGATCACTTTTTGTACTTCACATTTTGGTGAACTTGACATATCCTACACTTACAATTTTCTAATTTTCATAGCATAAACTTTGAAAATTGATAAAAAACCTAGGTTCTTTGAACGTCTTGTTGTAGAAATGCATTTTTTCATTCTCAAAATTTAGCATTTGCATTTTTTTAAGCATTAAAAACCTTGGTGAAATAAATTTAGAAAAAAATTGAAAAAATACTTGAATTTAATTACATTATTTCAAATATGTATTCCTTGTTTAGGGCTTAGATATGAGTTATTTCATTTCAATTCGTAAATGTTATATGTTTTTCTTTCGGAGAAAAGAGCATATAGATAATTTTAGTCATTGTCAAAACATAAATTTAAACACCATTTTTCACATTTTAGTAGCATATTTATTTTATCAGAACCTCATACCTCTTGGGGGTGCTCATTTATGCAACTGATTTCATCCATTAGCTCTTTTGAATGCTTAAATTATCTAATTCATGCTTACATGTGTCATTCAATCAAGGTATATTAATTTTTTGAACTCTATCAGTTATTAGACCTAGGTTTTCATAGAAACAAACCTTCATACTGTTACACACATGTACATGTTCTAAATTTTCAAAAACCTTAGTTTGCAATCTAGGGAACCCAACACCCCTAATCAATCTGTTTGACATCAATTTTTCTATGTGAAACCTTGTTTGTGATCTTTGTTCAGAACCAATTCTTGTTTCTAGAAATTTATCTTGAAACTTTTAGATTTTTCTATGCATTTCTAGTTTGACCTTAATTTATTTAATTCAATGCATTACCCCTAAAAAATGGACAATAACAATATGTTTTCTTTTCAAAAAATTTGTTTCAATCTAGCAAAATATGGCTTGTCTATTTTTTTTGAGGCACTGCCCAGAACCTTATTCCATACCGTCAAAAGGGATATACAAGTTAGAATTTAGATGACTAATATTTTTTTTATCTATGAGAACATCATGGTGCAAAATAATAAAATCATTGATACATTTATTAGCATCACTTTATCTAATCTTCATTCTTCAAGTAATCATGATACACTTTCCTACTTGTGAGGATATATTGGCACAAGAGGATGCAGTCATTTATACTCATGATTTTCCCTCTCCCAATATCTCTCTAACTTATGAGGAAATCTTGGTGCAAGAGGATGTAGTCATTGGTACTCATGTTTGTCCCTCTCCCATCATCTCCCTTAGTTGTGAGGATATCTTGGTGCAAGAGGATGCAATAATTGATAGTTTACCTAATCATGAAACTCATTTTTGTATCTCTCCCAATATCTCTCCTACTTGGGAGGATATCTTGGTACAAGAGGATGTTTCCAATGATAGTAAGGTAGATTGCATGGATGAAGATTAAAAATTAACATTGGATGCCCCATAGCATCAAAAAGTACTTAATTGAAATATGTAAAACCACAATTTATTATTGGACCTCCTTCAAGTAAAACTAAACCTCCTCTCATTAAAAGACCTCCTAAAAACCAATCTAAGACTCCTAGCCATATCCTAAAATTTGAAAAACAAATCACTCAAAGTAATCATGTGTACCAAGATGTGTTACAACAACCAAGTTATCATGTAGTTTCTCACACATATAACACTCAAAGTAACAAACAACCAAAACAAATTCCAACCTCCATTCCATTTCATCAACCATATCTACCCCCTACACCTCATCTTCCTAACATTGTGGAAAAGAGTATGATGCTGTGGAGAAACTTCATAATACTCCTGCCAAGATATCTCTTTGTGACTTAATTTAAAATTTACCTACACACCATAGAATTCTCCAAGAAACTTTGGAAAATATTTATATCTCACCTTATGCTAAACCAAACGATTTAGCAACATCAAGTTTGATTGTATGTAGACAACATAGTTGGATATTATGTTCCCTCAATATTAATTACCTCTTCCTGAGGTCCAAAACCAACATGGGGCTCTGATGATATTGGTTGTCATTAATAAAATTTGGTTAGATGTACTCTTATTAACAATGGATCAAGTATTAATGTTTGTAGCATTGATCTTTTATATAAGCTTGGCATGGATAAGAATCTCATAAAACCTAATAATCTTTCTATTCATGGCTTTGCTAATGTCAATAGGAAACCATTGGGAAAAATAACATTACCTATTAAGGTAGGGCTTATGGTTTTAACTACTCTTATCCATGTCATGCCAGATACTCTCTCATACAATCTTCTTCTTGGTAGATTGTGGATTCATGCCATGAAGGGATTCATGTCTACTCTTCACCATGAGATGAAGTATGAATATAATAAATATATATGGTTAAAGTGGATATAAAATTTATAATTTACAATTTGAAGTCGAGAATAAAACTTTCAACTCTCTTAATAGTTTGATTCCATAGTATAAAAGTTGAACCATTATATTATGATGATAATGATACTGTGAATGATGATGAGTGGTATTCACTAGATTTTACATCTACTTTCAGTGGGGAGTTTAAAATCTCACCATCAAATCTTGAAGAGTAAAATGTTGTTTTATTAGCATCAACACACTCTACTTCAAATAATGATCAAAATGATGCTTAATCTTCAAGTACATGCCTCTGTGATAATTGGTGTTCATTAAATTTCCCACCCTCATTTGCGGGAGAATATAAAATCTCACAATCTAAATATGAGTCTTGTGTTTCATTTTCTCAATATTTTTTCATATTGACAAATCAAAAAACATCATCCCATGATGGCGATGTTGGATCTTTAGCTTTCATCCCTTATGTGTTGGAAATGTCTAACCTTAACATTTCAACACCTAAAAAGGATTTTCATTCTTGTGAAAGAATCAATTCTTCTCATAAGAATTTAGACAAGACTTCTCCATTTCAATTGGAAAAGTGTTATGGGCTTGGATTTAAAATTCATTCTAAAAATGGATATAATGAAAACATGAAACAAGGTGTCAAGGATTGTGTGAAGTCTATAGTGTACCTTTCTAAAAGGGGTTAAGGTTTCCAACCTTCTTCTTTGTCTTTATCTCATACTCCATCATCTACTATATTTATAACATCTTATGGTAAGTAAGAAAAATTTTCTTCACAAGAGAAAGGATTATCTACTACTCCTCATCCTTTATCAAAGTAAGAGAATATTTTGTCGAGGCTTCTCAAATCCCACTTGATTACTCTTCCTCCTCCAACATGTTAGAAATATTATAAAAATAATTCTTTGTGCATATCATTGAGTGCATGGTCATTCCACCAATGAATGCCAAGACTTGAGTAATAAAATACAACTTATTGATTGTGGTGCTCTTCCATGTGTTGATACACCTAATCATTCTAAATAATAATTTTTTCTTCTATTGTGTCACTCCTCACTATGTGGCATTTGTAGCTTCACGTGCTTTCTCATTACCATTCATGGTGCCATAATATTAAGTGCAACCATATTTCTTTCTATGGTAGCAACACGATAGTCCCAAGTTGTATGGTTGTATTTTACTTTATACATGGGGCAATGATAACTAGTTTTGGGAGGTGTGTATTCTTTTCTAGGACCCTCCTCCCCTTCCTTTCCTTAGAATATCAACATAGAAAGTATATTGATATTTTAAAGGGGGATTTTACCCTATCCATTTCATTGATGTCCTGTGAGATTTGACTTATTGACATACCCCCTTTCTAGTGGTGTTATTTATAATTCCCCTTGAGGTGTGATTGGAAAAATAGTCCATGGATTTAGCATAATGAATCTTGCTAGCCTATGAACTTGAGCATTTTTTATATGACCACCTAGCATACCACAACTTACTTGATAGTGGAGCCATTTATTGCATGGACACCTAGTATAACATAACTTGATAGCCATTAGATCTATGTATTTCACCATTTTAGCATTTTATACATGTATGTTTGATGGATGATGTTTGGTAATGGAGAAAACCTTACAGATTGAGGCCTCTTTACCTTGCTGACTCAAATATTTAGTTTTTCTGTACTAACATTTGTTATTCTTTGTTTCATGTGCATGTTATGTTTTATTTATGTGTGTATTTTGTGTGTTTATTTCATGCATTTCATATGTTTTCTCTATGTATTCCATGTTTTTTCTTTGTGTATTCTTTGTATTCCTCATGTTTGCTTTTTGTTTGCTTTTGTCTATGCCTTTTGTACTCCATTGATTGTTCGCAAAGTGCTTTATGCATGATTAAATCTTGCTTCATCTTGCATGCATGTTTTCCTTAATTCTATAGATTGATGAGATCCTAATTTGGGGGCTTGCACATCCCTCAAGTTGGTGTTATATTGTCTCTTTAGCATTTTGGTAGAATAATTTATTCTTGTAGTGTGAGTATGAAACTAAGGTCATACTCTCACTAAAGTGGGGGCTAAATGTAGCATCATAAATTGTCACCCCTAACATTGTCACACTCCTTGACACCCTATTTTTCCTGTAACCTTATTTATAATAATAATTTATTCATTTTGGGGAAAAATTGATAAATACATTTAAATCCTCAACATCCTAACAAGTTTGAGCAAAAACAACACAATCAAGGGCATGGGGAACCCTTGACCTTAATGGGGTCCTAATTCAAATTTGAATTTTTGTGTCAACCTTGGAGAATTAGAAAGATCCTAGGTTAGCCTATATTCAAAAATATCCATTAGGATTCATAAATAAACAAAGTTTTATTATCATTTGAACATTAAAAAGGAAATTATGAATAAGAAGCTATTGTGATGCAATTATTGTGAAGATGTATTGATTTGTCCTCTACATGCTAGCTATAACAATTAATTATATTTTGGGAACTAACCTTTTGCAGGTCTATCAAGCAATCAAGGAATCCATCAATCAAAATTTGTGACAACTTGTGGTGTGGACATCATTTCACCAAGGATTTCATACCAAAATAACATTAGCATTCATCATTTTATTTTAGTCAATTATTATTGTTTAGCCTCTACCCAACCTAGGTAATGCCCTCTTGATCATCATATTTTTCTATACATGGAGGTGGAAAAAAAAGGGATTTGACTTAGGAAAGCCCCTATACAACACTACCTTTCCCCCTCTTTGCATGTGTGTAGGTCAAATCTAAAGGTTCCATCAACAAATAGTTACAGGAAAACATAACTTGCAAATCTTTACCTTACAACCTTGAAGTTGAAGATCCAAAATATTATATCTCAATCAAGGGTGCCCCATGCCCTCGAACAATAAATTATACTTCAAATTTTAATGATAGGGGCACAAATATCTTCTTTTTTTAGATCTTGGTTTGTTTCATCAATTTTCATTTTTAGTTTGCACAATAAATTGCATTTTTAGATATAGGGTATATGCCAAATAGGCTTGTTAAAACACACATACAATTTATCTCCTTTACAACTCAAGAGAACACAAACCCTGAGAATTTTTCTCTCCCTTGCGACAATAAGCCAATCATCAAACCCTAGTTGGTTTATGTTTGAATGTGGGGTGAAAGTGAAAAGAAGTTAATCCTAGTAGTTAATCTAGTACTTGATCTAGGAGATCACTTTTCCTACTTCACACTCAGTATTTTTTTTTGTTATTGTAGAGAGAGAACTTTGGAAGGAGAAGGTTGGGATTTTGGTGTAGTGAATTCTTCCTAAAGTTTATAAACATTTTCTTATTCAAATTTTTCTTATCTGTGGAATGGTAGAGTGCCCTTTGTTGTTCTTTATGTTTTAAATTATGAGGGGAATTTATAATACTGAATTGAAAATTCATTTTTGATGAGTTATTATAATTTTCATTAAATATGCATGTGTAATATAGTGGTTTAATGAGTATTTATTATGATTTTCTCTCAAATTCCTCAGAAGATTGCTTTCATTTTAGTCAAGATTGAACAATTGTTGGTCTTAGTAAAGTGGATTATAAAATTCAATCTCTCAATTTTATTTTTGACACAAAGATAAAAATTATTAAGATTGAATCATTCCTCTTTCATTTATCTCTCATTGACCTTCTCTCTTTTGAATTTTCTTAAAAATAATCTAGTAGAGTAGATTAAAATATAAATTCAAAAAAATAAAAAATATGAAAATAGAAAATAAAAATATAAAAAATAATTTTGAGAAAAGAAAAATTATTTCCAAAATCTTAAGAACTGTAAAGGCCCCTTGAAAAAACTATTAACAGTAAACACTAAGTAAACCAACATACTAAGAACCAACTATAGAGACCTTAGAGACAAATAAATTGAGATCTATCATTTTTCTTGATACATAAGAGCTTGATATTTTATTAATATTAAAAGAGAACCATACATATCATCTGCTATACACGAAACCATCACCAAACTAGAGCTGAAAAACTAGAAATTTAACAAATTGCCTGAGAAAACCACCAAATTCAAGCAAAATTGGCATCAACCATGCCATAACTAGAGAGTCTAGAAATTAAACTAATAGTTTGCAACCAAGATTAATAGATAAAAGGAGGATGAGCCTCAAAGAAAACCATTCAACTTTGCACAGGTGTCAAAATCAACCACCCAATCCATGCCTTCCTCCACCACCAACCCTAGCTTCCTTTTCAAGAATTCCACAGCCACAACCAAAATCATCTGATGTCAAATTAACTCGACTCCTTTCAAGTCCAAAAGGAAGGGGAAGACTCTCACCACCTCATCCGTTTTCCAGAGCAGATCCAAATTTGTCAGTTGAGGAATCCCTTGAGCAAATCCAAATATGTCGATTGAGGAATCCCTTTGCCAACGAATGCCACCTTTAGAGTCTCATCTAAGCCACCCATTAAATCTTCACAAAACAGGCGCACGAGCATTTCCTTGACCTCCACTTTTGACACCCCACCATCCAAAAACACAACCAGAAAACACGAGGATATATAGGAATTATCTTGCGCATACTCCTTCCATTCCAAATGACCTTTCCCTAGAATCATTTTTACTGCTACCAAAACTAGAGGATCACTATCAAGCAAAATTTACTTGAGTCTATGGTCAGTTATTTCTCTGAAGGTTGCAAGTCTCTCTGTCACCAACAGAGAAATGGGTGTATCCACACCAAACGACTCCAACCCTTCCACAAAAACATTGATTATAAACTTAGGGTGGCTTGAATTTTCCATTTTCAAGGCCTCCAGAAACCAAACACCTTCAGCTAAAATGCCACCACCAAAGATGCCACATAAACACTACACCTCACACACAAACAAACTGCTGATACCAACTTCCATTAATAATACCTATGACCACAAGGCCGAGTTCACATCACATGCATGAGACATTGTGACAACTCAAGACAATCTATCCTTGCATGAAAATCATCCTTTTCCTTCACATTTTAACCCAAATCATTCCTTGAAATGATAGACCCCCACCAACTAACAACTGTGCATGTAATTTTCGTATCTGGAAGGCATCGAAACTTCCACCACTTGTCCTTGCCTTACCTCCTACTCAAAATGACAGTGGCCAGACCATTTGAAAATCCATATAATGGCTGAGTCATACCCCTGTAGATACCTCCACTAGTGTGGAGGTGCGCTCGCCCAACCACCCACTAAAATTAAGCTAAAACCTTGTTGATAACTTTTCTGTCTGGACCAACAACTCCCAAATTGGAAAAAAAATCAGCTTCTTTGTTCCCTTCTCTTAAAATGTGATTAAACATTACTTGTTCAAAACCACCTAACCAAGCCAGTGGCACCTCAAGCTTCTCCCCCAATTTCTAGTTCAATATTTGCTTTGTTCTAAGGGCATTGATTACAAGTGTGGAATCCCCTTCAATGACTACCTTGGTTTCTTTTAATTCTTGGCAGAGGTTTATGCCCAAAAGGAAATCTTGGAACTTCACAACATTGTTTGTCCCCTCTGGAAGAGTAGCCACTAATGATCCAAACACCTCCCCATTGCTATCTCTCACAATGCAACTTGCACCAGAGGGACCGAAGTTTCCCTTAGAAGCCCCATCAAAATTCAACTTAACCCAACCTAGATCCAAAGGATTCCAAACCACTTTGTTGCATTCTTCAATTGACATCGAGCCACCTTTACCCCTAAAAGTAGGAGCCTTGATGCTAGACCAATTCTTTAGTATGAAGGCATCCCCAGCTGAAATTTTTTTCTCACTAAGATTCATCTCATCTATCCTTGTGTTGAAACATTCAACTATGCTTGCATCAATTTTTCACTGCAATCTAGGAATTGATAGTTCCTTTTCCTAAAAAATCTATCTATTCCTCTCTTTCCATACTTCCCACAAAACAATCAGTGGGATCATTAACTAGATATCCCCAATCAAAGAGTGCTTTAGAGGCACTGGCCAGGAGTTCAACCAATCTAGCAGATGACTAGGAAATAGAGTTTTCCAATGTAATTTCAAAAGCAACCAATCCCAAATAGCCTGTGTAAACTTACAATTAAGAAGCAAATGGTCAACCGATTCCTCATTGCTTTTGCACATAGGACATCACGAAGGTCCCAAAAACCCTAACTTTTCAAATATGTCACTAGTCAAAATCCTCCCCTATACTGCCACCCATGTGAAGATGCTAGCTTTAGGAAGGCTGACCTTATTCCAACACAACTTAATTAGAAGCCTCACTTCTTCCCGATCAGAGGAAGCCAAAATTGCATAACCAATCTTTGCCGAATATTCCCCTATGACTGACGGGTTCTAGAAAACTCTATCCCTACCTTCTCTCTTCCATACTCGCCTCTCAAATAAGACCTTCTCAAATTCTTTTGCCTCTTTAGCATCCAAACCCAACTGACTAAGAGACATCCGGTGATGATAACCATCCTGAGAGCCAGACTGAACATCCAATAATCTCAGATTTTTTCACCCCAAAACTTTTTGGATTTCTCTTTTACATGAGTTAGGAAGGGATCATTTGCAAGAATAGGAAAGACTTCCCAGGAGTCTTCCTAGAAAAACACCTCTTCGCCACTTTTAACCTCCCAGGATATGAAATCAAGAATGAGATCTTGGGAATTTCTAATAAAATTCCAGAGTCATGAACCACTTGGAAGAGTCCTTGCTTTTAGAAAACTATAATCCTCATTATCAAGATAAAATTTTAACCCATTTCAACTCTAGGTGAGAGTGTATGCTCCATGCCAATTTCGCTCCGAGGGCCTTATTTTGTAACAACAAAATTTTCAAACTTGCTCCATCTTTTTCTCTTCTTTCACATACCTTCTACCATTTTATCAAGGGGAAATTTTTTTGATCCCCACCCCCATTCCAAAAGAAATATTTCATTGATTTATTAATATAATTACTAGCACCCACCGATAACTAAAGATAGGAAATCATGTAAATGGGGAGGGCAGTGATAACATATTTTAACATAGTTAATTTGCCCGCCCAAGAAAGCCATCTGCTCTTCCAAGTAGAAATTTTATCTCTCACTTTCTATAATAAAGAATTCCAAATATTGGCATGCTGAGTGCCTTTGGCCAAAGGAAGTCCCAAATACTTGCAGGGAAAAGCACCTTTTCTGAAAGCTAGACACCTTAAAATTCGATTTTCCAAAACACTACCAATGTTGAAGAAAAATATTTTTGACTTGGCACAATTCAATGCCTAGTCGGAGGCAACATAATACTTATCCAAAATGCTTTTTAAACTCCTAGCTTCTTTGAGAGAAGCAACCCCAAATAGCATCGCGTCGTTGGGAAATTGTTGATGAGACATGGATGGAAGGTTGCTGGTAACCTGGAGACCCTCAATCTAACCTGAGCTTCTTTATCTTTCAATCCATCAACCTAGGGCTTCCACCATTATTATGAAAAGAAAAGGAGAGAGAGGATATCCCTGCCTCAAACTCCTTGAAGCTAAGAAAAAGACCTTAGGGGAGCTATTCAAAAGAATTGAGTATCTTGGACAGGCCACCCAACCAAATAGCCAATCAATCCAATCCCTATGAAAGCCAAAAGCCTCCAAAATCTTAAAAAGAAAATGCCAGTTTACACGATCATAAAATTTCTTTATATCCAATTTTAACAACATTGCTGGTTTTTTTATTTTCTGAATAGAATGAATGAATTCTTGCGCTATTATTACACCATCAAGAATTGACCACCCCGGTAAAAACCTTGTTTTATCCTCATAAATGATGATTGGAAAGAGTTTCTTAAGAAGGTTTGCGACAACCTTGGCCAAAATTTTGTAGAAAGTGTTGCAAAGAGAAATGGGGTGAAATTCATCTCAAGTTTTGGGTTTCTACTTTTTTGGAATGAGAGCAATGAAGGTATTATTGACCTCCCTTAGAATCTTCCTTGAGCACCAAGAGTCCTCGATAGACTTTGTGACATCTAAACCCACAAAGTCCCAACACTTTTGGAAAAAGAATGCTAGAAATCCATCAAGCCCTAGAGCCTTCTCCGGATTAAAACCAAAGGCTACAAATTTTATTTCTTCTTTCATGAATTGAGCATTCAAAGCCCCCATTTGTGAGTCTGAAACAAGAGAAGGGATTGCCCCAAAATTTCATTTTGATCACCTAGATTAGATCCCTCCCAATCATTAAGCAGGTTGCTGAAATAATCCACCATAGAATCTTCTATTTCTAGAGGATCTTCCATCCAAAGACAAATGGGGTGAAATTCATCCCAAGTTTTGGGTTTCTCCTTTTTTGGAATGAGAGCAATGAAGATATTATTGACCTCCCTTAGAATATTCCTTGAGGACCAGGAGTCCTCGATAGCCTTTGTGACATCTAAACCCACAAAATCCCAACACTTTTTTGAAAAACAATGCTAGAAATCCATTAGGCCCTAGGGCCTTCTCTGGATTAAAACCAAAGGCTACAACTTTTATTTCTTCTTTCGTGAACTGAGCATTCAAAGCCACCATTTGTGAGTTTGAAACAAGAGAAGGGATTGCCCCCAAAATTTCATTTTGAGCACCTAGATTAGATCCCTCCCAATCATTAAGCAGGTTGCTGAAATAATCCACCATAGAATCTTTGATTTCTAGAGGATCTTCCATCAATTGGCCATCAGAGCATTGATATTGGTAATCCTATTAACTTCCCTTGGAATCTTTTTAGAATTGTGAAAATATTTTGTATCCCTGTCAACCGCTTTTAACTAGACCTCCCTCAAATTTTTCCTCCAAAATAACTCTTCCTTGGCTAGCAAGTCATTAAGTTTTAGAGTTAAAGCCTTTTCTTGTTCAAAACTTTCATTATCCATCCCTTGATTCATAATTGATGTAGCTATCTTACCTAGCTCTTCCTCCACCTTGGATCTTTCTTCAAATATATATTTGAATTTATCTTTATTCCATTGTCTAAGTTGTTGCTTAATAAACTTTAGTTTTTCCACAATGTTGAACATCTTTGAGCCACCAGGATTGCACTCTGACCACCAATGTTTGATCAAGTCCAAATTTTTTGGATCCTTGAACCACATTAACTCCAACTTGAATGGGAATTGAACACGCCCCTTCTCCCCTTCAATATCCAGTTGGACAAGAAAATGATTTGAGCCCACCCCTGGATAAATTTTGCTATCTAGTGTGAAAGGAAAGGCTCCCAAATTCCCTTTGAAGAAAAACCTATCAAGATTTTCCACAATGCTGTAGAAATCTTTCCTCCTATTAGTCCAAGTGAAGCATCGATTACCCGTTTGCAATTCCACTAGAAAGTTCCTTTCCACAAAATGTTGAAATTCCTTTTGGGATTGAAGAGCTCTTCCAGATCCCCCTTTCTAATCAATTGATTTAAGAATGACACTGAAATATCCCCCTATAATCAAAAACTCCACACCTTGACTATTGAGAATATTGTCTAGCTCTTGCAAAACTTGTCTTTTTAACAAACAAGAAGCAGGTCCATAAACATTGACCAACATAAAATAAAGATTAGAGATTAAACTTCTTACCTGACAAGCGACCCAATGCCGACTAGTTTCAATGGCTTCCACTAGCACTACTTGGGGCCTCCAAATGGTTAATAGACCTCCTGAAGCTCCTTCCACACCAACCCCAACCCACTTCCAAAGCTTTAATTTTTTACTAAACTTCACCAAATCCTACTCGCCTAATTTTTTTTCTTGAATAATAACTAAATGTGCCTGACTCACATCAATGTGAAGCCTGATAAGGCTCCATTTGTTAGGGGCATTCAAACCCCTAACATTCCATGTTAGGAGCCTCATTGCTATTCGAGAAGAGTCTCACTCTTCCCTACTTTCATCATGAAGTCAATCTTCTTTTGACCATTCACTTCTCCATCCCATTTACGTTTCTCTTGATTTGAAATGCGAACTCTTTTTTTATTTTCACCACAATCTGGAGATTCTTTGAACAAATCCTTTTGAAAAATACCTAGCTTTGATCTAGTCGATTCCAGTCTTGAAAGAGATTTCCTTTCTTTTCCTGAAAGGGATCCCAAGCCTCCAGGGTCATCCAACAAACCAAAAGCCTCCTGTACAGGGGAGATCTCATTGACCAACTCCTCCTCCTCAAGCTGCCAAGGGAATTTATTCACAACTTCAACTAGTTCTACCAATTCTTTGCCAACTTCTATTAGGGACTTCAACTCTACATTTTGACAGTTGTCACCCAGGATTTCTAAAACCTCTGAAATCTTCTCATTCAAGGCCATATTCTTTTAGAAAATTTGAGTCTTGGAATCCTCCATCCCCACCACATCCTCTTGTAGGTTGTCCTCCAATTGCAGAATGGTTTCCATAGCTTCAACCTCTATCTACTGGACCAAAAGATCAAAATATTTGTTTCTATTTGACAAAGGGCTTTTGATAACCACTGACTCCACCCTTCTATCCCTCGCTTGATCCTTAGCCTCTAACAAATTTTGGGTTTTCACCACTGCCACCACATGTGTCGAAGAAGATTTTTCCTCCCTGGCCTTACCCACTTTAGGAGATGAGGATCTACAAAGCAAAGGGTGCACCAGTTGATGGCTTGTGATGGAATCACAACTTAACTTTTGAATCCAGCTACCATAATTAGATATCAACTCGATTTCACTCAAATTATGCCTCACTGGTTTATTTTCCACACAAACCTGACATAAGTAGAATCTTCCTTCACATCTTTACATTCTTCAACACAAAGGTACCCAGGAGGTTACCAATCTCCTCTAAAACACTGGGTTCCCAATATTTCAATGGTAGATTAGAGAGCCTGTACTAATCTGGAATTGTCTCCATTTAATGACTTAAGGGATTAAAGCCCACACCCCACCACCATAGATAGAAAACACAACCATCTAGAACCTAGACCCCGTCCATGATATCATCACACAACTTTCTATTTGGAAAGATGACCAAAAAGTAGCCATTTTGAAGGATTTTAAATTGAATTTTAGAACTCCATCACTCCTTCCACTATTTGGTCAAACAGTCCTAGTTAAGGGAGACACTGTACCACTTTGCAATCAGCCCTAGGTTCTCCAGTCTCAACACCTCCTCTTGGAGCTTGATTGAGCTAACCACCAAAGTGGCCTGATCACTAGGAATCACTTTACCCTTTTCTGGACCTCGATCATGATTCTTTTCTGACCCAAAATCTTCCCTTGCTTCCTCCCATTCCAGTTGGGATTGCTTGCGCTGCCAAAATTTTCTGGTGTTTCTCGAGCGATGATTAGGGTTTCATCTTTGACCTGCTTGATCTTCAACCTTTGTGTAACCTCCATACCCTTTCGCCCCCTATCCTATTGCTGAGGCCTTCTAAACTCCTCATTCTGATAAGCACCTCTAGCATTTCTCCCTATGTGTCTGGAAGTGTCCCCATGCTACCCGTAGCCATCAACTACTCTCCCATCCTCTTTCGGGTTCTAGAAATTATCCCTGCAAGACCTCTCCCATCTCTTTGGATGCCAAGTTATCTCACTATTTTTTTGTTTGGGCTCAATTCTTCCATTCAAACCTTGATCTAGCCTGTGCCCTACACCTGACCGTTGCAGACCACCATACCCCCATGCCATTAATCTTGAGACTTGTCATTTTTTTAATAGAGGTAGTATAATTCATTTTACCTATGTTGCAATGTGTCATTTGGAACATCAACAAGACACATTCACCCTAATGTGTCCCCTTAGGATGCACCAAATATATTTGTAAAGAAGGTCATGCATTTCCTCATCCGTCTCAATTACTAATTGTTGAACAAGATGATGGTGAAGAACCTATCTCCCTTTCCAAGGATGTGTTGGTTATTTTTTAAGAACCAAACTTAGTCTCACCAATTTCTTATGAATTTTCCATAATTCAATGATCAACAATGGTGAGGATTGGGCAATGAATAGGTAGAGGCCTTCTAGGATTCTACCTCTGCACTTTGGGCTCTGTGAGACCCAGGAGGGTGATCCTTACAATGTTTAAATGATACTCTTGTGCCAAATTACAATGAATATTATGAATAATAGATTCACTCCTATAGATTGAAAATTAAACATAATCCTTAAAGGATTTGGATGATCATTTAACAAATCACTATTTAAAGCAAGGAATGGGTGTTACTTCATAGAACCTTGCAACAATTTAAGCCGTGTAAGTTATTTTCATTTATATTGTGTTATTTTATAGGCATGGGCCAACTCATTAACATTTAAGATAACCAAATTAATAGACTAGTGTTTTATCCATGGGTGATGGATTCAAATTTGCAACAATAATTAAACTCAACATTTATAGACTATTGTTATATTGGTTTGTAGTACACAACACAAGATATCCAAAATAAAAACTACTTATTAATCCTTGAACTCCATCTCACAAACCTATGATTTCATTAAAGCATTTAATTAGTTCTTTGAACTAAAATAGAAATAAAACCATACATTCAACCAAAATGATTGAAGAAAAATAAAATATCCTTGATCATCTTATTCATAATTTGAGAAACAAAATACATAGGAGAGAAATTGTTCTAGAATTTGAAATTCTCATGAATATGTCATTAGTGCTGTAAAAATATTATGCCTATTACAAGCTAGAATCCATACCTAAGACTCAAAACTACTCTATTTCTTTGTGCTTGATTTAAAAAAATTCAATTACATGAGCTCGAACTTTCTCCAACCAAAGACCAGTGCAATCGGCCTTGAATTCCCATTTATAGAAACATGGGAGCAACAAGCTTTGGGCCAAATTACACTTACAATCACATTTTAAATTTGACATACATTTGCATTTGAATTTCAAAAGTTCCCCAAGCGGTTATATTTGTACCTTAGATGAGGGGGAAAACATATAAGACAAAATTTGCTTCCATTCGTTGAAGAATATTTACCTGCCTTCCAAAAGGAATATTTCATCCATTGTAGCAACATCAAACTATACTATTCACAAGCCAAAATTGTTCTCCACGTGCACGTCTATTCAACAAAACTTTAAAGCAAGAAAAGCAATTAAAAAGGGAGAGGCAGACCCGTCCATGTGAACACCTTTGAAAAAAATCTTCATGTTGGGGAGAAAACAATATTTTATCCATAATTTAGCAAAAGCCTAATTTGTAATGGTTCTAGGTTATGCATTGTATTTCTCCCATCTGTCACTCACCATAGTTATCATCAATTTTCATTACTGAGAGGATACAACATTTTACAATACTTCAACATAGGCTTAATTTGTAAATTTTTCAATCCATGTGTTGTAATCCTCCTCAATTGTACATTGCATATCCAACAAATTATGTACTTTTGTATTGTGTTGATTGTACCTTGCATCAATCAAAGCCCTAGCCTCTTTAACAAATGTATCCATTCTCATTCCAAATCCTATCAGATTATCAATATTTGGATTCAACATAGAGTAGTCAGTAACAGTAAGCATCATCTTTGAATGTGGAAGTAAATCACCCAACTCTTCCTTCCATTTAGAAAACTCCTTCAACTCACCCTTATCATCTAATATTTTGGGCATACCATGCCCTTCCATTTCTTTGAGAATTCTCAATTTTTTTTCTTCTGGAGTTGCATTCCCAGCTTCCCATGAAAAGTTGTGAATTCATTCACTAGATCATTTGCCTTTAATAAATATGGGATGTTAGTGGGAGCTTCAGGGTTTTCCTTCATCTGAGGTATCATCTCTTTCAATGTTCCCACCCTAGTGCTCCACTTAGTCCACCCAGTTTGGAATGCCTTTTGAATATGTAAGTATTTCACATTTCCCTCATGAATGCTTTTGTATGTATCCCATACATTATTAGCTTTATTTACCAACTTTGTT
Organism: Sequoia sempervirens; assembly: GCA_007258455.2. NCBI lineage: Eukaryota > Viridiplantae > Streptophyta > Pinopsida > Cupressales > Cupressaceae > Sequoia > Sequoia sempervirens. The sequence goes on along the minus strand of VDFB02270651.1, from coordinate 612,505,813 downwards.
ACTCTATATTTTAATAGATCATCAAAATATCATTGGCCACTTTGGCAGTCTCCATTTTTCCCTTCTTGACATTGTCTTTCTCCATTTGCAATTCATTCTTTAATCTTTGGATCCTTAATGCTAAGGTTTCCCTATCTTGAGTTGATATGTCTGAAGAAGAAGAGGATGCTGAAGAAAATGCTCTTATAGACTGAGTTGCTTGTGCTGTGGCTCTCATCTTATTAATTTTTTCCAAGAGAAGATTATGCTCCTTTAACAATGCATCATATTTCTTTTGAGAAATCTATGCCATATTAGCACTGAGCATTGCAACATGCACAGTCAATTTTGTTGCTTGGATAGGCATTATATCTGCAACCCTCTTTACCACCACTGAGCCAATGACTTCTTTTACTAATCCGACAACCTTATGCTTCCCAGTATTAGGTACCATAGACCAAATTGCAAGAGTGTGCAATTTAGGACTATAACCAAATCCAAACACCTGGTTGTCAAAATGCTCCTCTGATATAGAGGCCTGTGGATCTCTCCTTATGGAATCAAGTGCAATAGATGAAGTGAGAGTACATCCTAGAAGCAACATCATTCCACTCTTTGATACAATCTTTCTAGCTTCATCAAGAGTAATGGCTGCTATCTCAACAATGATCTTTTCTTCTTCTGCTTTCTCTACCTCTTCTTATTGAGAAGGATCCATGTACCAGCTTTAACTTGTTCAATCCTCTCTTTTATTCCATTTATCCTCTACTAAATAATGAATTCTTTAAATTATTTTGTTTGCACAAAGGCGTCATTTGCAAGAAATTCATCATAGGCCTTGATCCTTGGATCATCATTGACCTTCTCATCATATTTCCATTTAACCACTATGTCCTAGGGAATAGTTGAATCAAGAGCATCATTAATTATAGGAGAGGGGAATCTCCTCTCCACTTCCTCATCACCAGGAACATGCTCTTCAATATAATCTTCCCCAATTACCTCAACACCCCTCCCTGAATCTCTGTAGGCTACTCTGGAACATCCATAGCTTAAGGTTGTTGCTCTAGGAGAGCTTGTGCTTTTTTAGTAGCTTCTTTGACCTTTTCCTTAAACTCTCCACTTTGATAATCATTCAATTTTATCATAGCCTTCTCTAGAGGGTTTTCAATTTCATCATACGAGCTCACATAGAATGCATTTGTTTTTATGATATCTTCTTCAAAACCACATATAGTAGTCCATTCCTTTTTCCTTGATATGCCAGCTCCATCACTTGTAAAATTTATTAACACATCATCATTATATAAGAAATGATGGGGAAATCTAGATAAACCCTTCTTCCTACTCATATCATTTACAAAACCTTATGGATCAAAACTCCTAACCTTATAAATAGGCAATCTCAGGTTATTCACTATTATCCTAAATTTTTCACAGGCTTCCTTGGTAGTAGCCTTGAAGTAAGCAAAAGAACATTGTGGCACTACTACTGAGCCCTTCCTAGGAGTTTTGAACAACTCCTTGTCCATAAAATTGAGTTACCACATCAACTCCATGAATTCCAATCTATTTGAAACATACAGGGGTAAACAATGTGGTGCCACCTTGGCTCCATAGGCCCTGATTAGAGTGTACTTTGAATGTAGAAACCAATCAGCCCAATTGTGCTCTTTAGGTAACCCTTCTACATCCTTGGGGCACATGATCTCCTTGATAACTATTAAAAGTCTATAAATGGGTGCCACACCCAAACTCTCCAAAATACCGTATATGATAACATTGCAAAATAACAAATAGTTTGAATGGGGACAATTTTGGTCCTAGATATGTGTCCACATTTGGATAGGAAAATCATTATTTTCCTTATCCTTTTGCCTCAGTTTCAATTTCTTCTTCCATTTTTCTTGTCTCAAAAATAGAAGCATATGCATTAACAGAGAATAATGTGGAAAAACCAAAGGGACATCTCCTTGCTTCAAACTAATCAAATCCTTATGCATTTGTTCTGCAATGAAAGTAGCATAATCAAAACCCCTGTTTGAATTCCAATTTTGTATATCTATCACCATTACCAATAGGTTAGTAGCTATTTTGGCATCAAAATTGTGAGCCAAATCCTGATTCAAAACAATAATAAGTATTCTTGAAGTAATTTGCAAACTCGTCACATTCAAAGGGCTCCAAGTCCTTAGGACCAAATCCTCCCTTATTATCTTTTTTGCACCTTGCAAGCACATTATTCTTGTACCCAATTTTTTTCTACTTATATTCATTATACAAATCCACACGCTTGATGCTAACTATATAATTGGGGTTCAAGTTGAACACCTCTACAATTTTGTCCCTTGTCACCTCAAGGATCAGAGTTCCATTTTCACTCTTGATTTCTTATCCTTGGGGTCATAGTGTTTTGCTAGGTCCAACATCACATCAACCTCCACAAATACATTAGGAACTACAAGCCTCCCAAGGTTAAGACTCCATAAGTACCTGGCTGGCCATCTAGCATATCTTCTGTTAAAAGCATATAGAAACAACTCCCATCCACTCTGTGGTTGAGCAGTTTCTCCAATTCCACCAGCATGGTCAATCAACCTACTTGTTACAAAATCCTGCCCTGTGGGTCTCTTTCCAATTTGTGACCCTTCCTCATTTACATCCTTGGATGCACCCTCCATGAACCTATAATGAGTTCTCTTCTCACCTTTTGGCTTTACAGGTGCTTCTGGTGCATCTGGATTAGGTGCAAATGTAACATCCTGGGTTTTGGGTCTCTTAACCCTCTTTTGTTTGGGCTTTCTCTCTAGTTTGATGATAGACTTGCTAGGTTCACTCATTTTCACAGTATAAAAAGACTAGGGTTTGCAAATTCCAACTCATGGAAAGGATCTATTGGTTGAAATTCTCAAGATGCAAATTGTAGAATAAATACCCTCCTAGACCTTACACAATTCTTATTAACCCAATTGAACTTGAACAATTCACAAAACCTAGAAAACTCTAAGCACTTAAAGCTTTCAAACTTCCCACTAATTACCTGGACCAGCTCAATTTAATGTAATTAACATTGATAAGTGTGATTGTTTTCTTTTTTTAAATGGAAATTTTCTATTAATGCCTCTATAATTTTTTGCTGGAGCTTTTCACATCATTTCCTCAAACTCAATTATCTCTTCTACTCTTGAATGGTTGCAATTGTAAGAATAAACGAGCCAAATACCTTCTTTATGGCCAAAGCATGGAGCGTATCACCATTAATGGATGATAGAAATCTCACACGAGTGGGTTGATACTTAGTTGTTTGAGTTCAAATGCTAGTTGTTGATCATTTTGTTTTAAAACCATATCGGTGGCTCTCCTTTCATCTCACTCTTTTTCTTTTTGCATTCAATGATGTTCCTTGGATGCTACCACATTTCCTTTATTTTCCTTGGTCATCTTTTGTTTAGAAACCATCATGCATCGCTAATTTGATCTATGCTCCTTTGGATGAACCAAAAATGGCTTAGGACCTAGTGATGAAAGGAATATTCCATTGAATATGCCATCACTTATCGTTGATATGTTCTTTAGAACTTCACTTGCATATGCGATGGTTCAAGGTAGCGTGATGGGAAATAGACTTAACAGTCTATTACTCATCGTGGATCTTCTTTTTTCACGTGTCCTATCAATGATGTAAACAACATGCACGATAAGATCTCAACCATTAGATCAAGGTCATTCTTTGACTATATTGATTTCCCATTGCACATCACTAATTCATATCTCAACATTCAGGTCACATTAGTGATGGGAGAGAACTGGCAATGGAACAAGATGTAGCCACATGTAAATATTTCAAAATCAAAGGTATAGGAAGCATCACCCTTAGTAATAATTCAAATCAACGATTGAACATTATAATAAAGGACCTCATCGCTCATTGCTACTTTGAGAAAGATAAGCGGGAAACTATCTACGATGAGTGATGGAAGAAAATACAAGGAGCTTATAAGGTCATCACTCATCGCCCATTTAAAACTCAAAACTTGTAAGCAATTAGTGATAGAGATGTAACCAACGATAGAGAAGAAAACACTCACATCACACAATGCTAATATGAAACTCAAAGTTTAAAACCTATATTTAATGAGCGATACAAAGGAAAATTGTCTCATCATGCATTGTTGATATAAGTCAAGCATCCAAAAAACAATTTGTGATGAGAAATGCACAAAGCGATAGGTGAGGACTTAAGTGAAGGAATTTTGCATGTGCTCACATGTTTTTTTAAAGAGGGGACCAACTAGGCGCAATGTAAGACAAGGCATTAAAAATACTTAAACCATTTTATGAAAAGGATGTAAAGGCCAAATACTTAAGATTTTCAACTTTATAAACATAAGTCCTCGGACCAAGGTAACATGGGAAATATTAGGCGACAAGTAAATGGGGAACTCTAACCATAAAGGGCCGGTCAACTGGATGAACTTAAGGACTTAAGTTGTTTTAACTTGACTGGAGATAGACCATAACAGGTCAACAAAGGATTAGACCAAAAGACAAGGGTTTAGACAAAGGAGAAAATATACAAAGTAAACCAACTCCTTACATAAAACCCTAAACCCTAATCATATTAGACCAAGAGGACACTAGAGAAAATGCATTTTAGACCTGTGGAACATGAAACTTTGAAGATTCCACTAGGATGTATAATTTGTTTAACTAGATGCAGTGATTCAAGGTATTTTTTTAATATTGATCTAAAATTTGGATATCATCAAATTCACATTTAGGTGGAAAATATTCATCATATAGATTTCTAGACTTGTTATGGGTACTATGAATTCACTAAATAGTTATATTTGGATTGATGAATGCTCCACAAGAGTCAATAAGCCTCATGAGCATGGTGTTGTACACATATATAGACTAGTTTTTCCTTACATTCCTCAATGGCATATTGATTTAATCATGAATGGTGGAGGAGCATGAGGTTCATTTGTATTAGGTTCTATAATGAACTTATAAGAGAAAGAACTTTATGGTAACTTGGCAAAGTGAAATTTTTTATAGTTTGAGGTAAATTACTTGGGACATGCTATATCTAGAGAGGGTGTTTAGGTATAGATCCCTCAAATATTTAGGAGCTATTATAGATTTTCCTACACCCATGAATGTAAAGATTCATATTTTCATGGGATAAGTAGGTTACTACTTCCAATTTGTTGATGAATTCTTGAGTGTGAAACATCCCATAACTTCTATTCGGTAAGAAGGGGAGAAATTTATGTGGTCATAGCAATGTGAGAGAGCATTTCAAGTTCTCAAGGAGTGGTTAACTAGTGCATCAATCCTTGTAATATATAATTGTATAATACATTTAATAGTTTGCATATATTCTTCATAGGATGGATTAGGGGTTGTCCTTATGAAAGAGGACTATGCGATTAATTATGAATCATTGAAGCTTAAGGATCACAAAATTAATTATCCCACCCATGATCTTGTGTTAATAATGGTCATGCATGCACTTGTGCACTAGAGACATTTTATTTTAGGTCATCATTTTGAGTTTCATACTCATCATTGTATCCTTTAGTATAAATTTTTATGCAACCAAATTCAAATACACATTAGCCTTCATGGATGGAATTTTTGTGTGAGTATAAATTTAGTGTTCATTACATCAAGAAAAAATAATATTGTCATAGATTCCTTGAATAGGAGGTGACGTGAGATATATTTTTTGTACTTCGACATGGATTTTCAAGAATACATCCTTGAGTAGGTTCTAGAGGATCCATGGTATCAAGAGGTTTGGGTAAAGATTGAGTCATAGAAGGCCTTTGCAGGTGAGTTTTTTGACTTATCTCTTCATCCATATGGATTATTATAACACCTTGGACATATTTATGTCCCAATTTTAAATGACCTTCACACTATTGTGATGTATGAGGTGCATCATGCACCTTATGCAACACATCCTAGTGTGAAGAGAATGCATGCCAATCTTTAGTATTTATTTTATGGGTAGGGATGGGACATGAAATCATTGATTTTTTTGGTAGATTCCTTGAGTTTCACAGGGTAAAGGTGGACCACCAATATCTTGCAAGACTTCTACAACCATGTGACATTTTGTTTCCATTTTAACCTTGTAAATTTTTAATTTATTTTTTACGTTATCCATTAACACGCGTCATCAACTCATTACACCATATTTTGTGTTAATGTTCTAAATTGCGTGTTAAATTTATTTGTCACATTAGCTTGTTTGACTCATAAAAATATAAATTCCTTCATCATTGGACGTAGGTCATAAATGATTTATGGTAAAATTCATTTTTCTCAAGGAATCATAAGTCTACCCATAATCCAATTGTTTTAAGAACTTTTATTCTAAGTTTTAGAAATTCATCATATTGGAATCATTTCAACATTTTCTTAGGGTGTTTCCCATCCTCAAAAAAGAATGTTTGACTATCTGTTCCTACATTGGTACTAAACTATGCAATTTTATCAAATGAATCAAAGATGAAGATGTGCAACAACATTCCTTTCAATAGGCTATAGAGGATTGAGCTCAACCTTTTGTCTAACTTTCATAACTATTGACAAAGTAGGGCTAACAAATGGAAATAACATATATGCGAGAAAGATTTCAAGAGATACATTCAAAATATAGGGGTGTTATTCCCTAATTTTTAGGAAGAGGATATGAGGGTATTGATAGCATATTTGAGGGTTTTATAAATGATAATAGAAAATGGGAGTTCAATGGAAAATTGCTATGTTTTCCAATATAAAAATTTTGTTCAAGTTGTTGCCATATGGAAATGTGCCACCATATATGAAGAGTACTTTGGGGAATGATATCTCCGTATTCATGAAAGTGTCCCCCACCCTAAAGACACTGCCTAGAGTTTCCAGGACACCCTAAAGAAACTGCCTAGAGTTTCTAGGAGTAGGATAATCTTCTTAGTTGTAAAATATCCTATGATTGGAAATAGTTCACAAGAAGTTTCTTTTCAGGTCTATGAAATAATATATGAACTAAATCAAGTGTAAGCAAAGATGATGAATATCCATCGACACTTTCTTACTTAAACTTGTTCAATGTTTATTGAAAAGAAAAATAACGTAAGTGAAATGGTAGAAGATTATGATGCACAAAAGGCAATGAATCAATTTCCACGACCTGATCATACACCATCATCACCAGATGATCTCACAGTGCATGTTCTAGTTGATGAAATATTTCATGAGTTTCAAAAATATTTTTTCGTAACATGAGAAAACTTATATTAGGCGTGAACAACATTTTGGAGGATTGCAACAACCAACTTTATGGCCTAATCTTAGAGGAAGCTATGCATTTTTCCCTGAGCTATGATTCTTTGTGGATTAATGGCATCAACCTAGCTCATGCAAGAATGAGCAACTTTAGAATAGGGTATATACACCCGTACAACATAATGAAAGAAGACTATACATCATATATTATATTTGGAATGCGCATATAAATTGTTTTTGTATTTTCAAAAGTTAGCGAACCATCTAAAGGTGAATGCAAAGGTTCCTTGATAGATGTATGCGTAAGATATGGATGTGTTTCTCTTTTTTTGTGACCTCAAAACGTAACATGATGTACTTGAAAGTGAAGATGACCTTGTTGTTTGCCACAAACTATAGATAGTCCATCTTATAGTGATAAGCTATGACAATATCAGTTGCTGATAAACTAAACTCTTCATTTCATTTATATCATTTATGGGAAATCAACAAGTTATCTAGCTTTCAATCTCTATACTTGATGTACAATGAATGCAAGCACTCTAGAGCTAGAATAAAGGATCCAGAACAAATATTAGAATGTCACACTTAGCTAAAATACTTTCCTCAGCATTCCTCCAAATACAAAATGCTACCAAATATTGGACCTTCTTCATCCAAAATGCTACAAAATGTATAAGACACTGACTTGATGAGAGTAAGAAATTGTAAAGGAACTTCTAAAGACTAAAGACTATGAGAACAAGCATTGTGCAATGCCTATTTCTACCAAGTGTAGAATTTGTGAATCTTAACTTTGTCTTAGGACATCCTTAATTGTCATATCAATCATCAAACATCCAATCCAAATCCCTTAGGTGTTTATTTGATATATTTTTATCCAATTTATCTATTTGATCAACCTTTATCATCATCATTTTTTCTCACTTAGGAATATAGTCCATCTTGAGTCAGTAATCGCAGTTGGCCTCATCAATTTGCTTCGATCTAGAGGAAAATTTACACTGTAATCATCTCTTATATCATCACATCCAATCATTATCATCGTTGTCAATATTGTTTAGTTTTCTTGAGATCATAAGGTTACCTCAAGTGACTATCCTATATCCAAAAATCATCCAATCAGGCTCTCAAGTCTAGTTTGGGGTCCTTCATCAATCATCAATCCAATCCAATCAATCACCTAATGGTTCATCCAATCAATCAACCAATCATCTTAGCAACCCTTTACTCAATCATCCAATCATCCACATTTAGGTCCATTCTTGGGTCTTACATCCTATTCATCATATGATCATCCACACTTTCATGCCCATTATAACTCAATTGTAGGCTAAGGAACTTATGGAACAACCACCACAATAGCCTCTGGTTTACCATTCACCCTATCACCAAAATCTTCCTTCAAATGGTGGGTCTCAACATTCAAACGTGCCTGGAAAAAATCCCCAAACCTCTAAAAAAGGAAGAATGGTTGATCAACCTAAGATGTTTGTTGAAGAATATCTTAGCAATCTTTCCAATGCACAAATAACCGATCACATCCTTGTTGAATGATTAGATAAGATGCTTTCTTCATTGTTAATGAGGGGTACCAAACCACCACTTGGGTTTGAAACAACATAATATATTAACAATTTAGCCCCCTCTCAATCTTAGGATCCTCTGAGTTCTCAAGTTCATCCAGATTCATCAGTCCCTCAAGCCAATCCTTAAGATACCTGGTATCAACCTAGGTTTGGGAATTATGTGTGCTGCTGAGTTACACCTTCCCTTCTTTAGATTTTAGTTAGAGGAGTCATACTCGAAGTTAACAATCCATAGGGTCATACATCTATTCCATCTACACCACCCCTCCCAAAAAATTAATTAAATTAGTCATCAAGAAATTCTTGGGGCATTGTATCTAATGTCTTAGCATCTACATCTCCTCATGTCCCTCTCATTTAGACACAACCATAATTGCAACCGATCCCACCATTTAATCCTAGACATTCCATTCCACAACAACCACCTTATCATCAACCACAACTACAAGCTACTCAATCTACTTCACAACCACAATCATCCCATCAACCACAACCAAAACAACAAACCCAACCTCAACTTCAATCAAAATATCAAAAATGATCATAACAACCCCAAGGAAATCCTTCAAATCAACATCAATACTAATCACAACCTCCACATACACATACCAATCTACCTCCTTATTAATTTTCCCCTCACTATGATCAACCTCCACCCTTTGTGGAACCTCCTCCACCACCTAACACTCCACGCTAACAATACATCACACACAACCCTAATTTTTAATACCACCAGTAACAATCCAAATAGTATGCATCCTAAATTAACCCATAATAGTCCATATCAAGTACATATCAACAAAAATCCAATCCATAACCACCATAATATGTCCCTCAACAACAACAAACATACACCTATCAATCAAATCAATCATATTATCAAGCTCCACTATCATATGGCAGTATTCCACAAGCTCCACCACAACAACTTGCATCATCATCCTACTATAATCCACCAGCAAACCAATAACAAACCTACACCAACCAATACCAACAAGCACCATCATATCTTCAATCATCCTACGCTAATCTATATTTCAATTAATAACTTACACCACCACCATATCATCAATATGCTCCCTATGATCAATCCAATCTTATAGGTCCTTCCCCATCTGCACCTATTAACAAAGAATGGGAAGAAATGAAGGTTGTCTTGAAGGATTTACAAGCTAGCACATCATCCTCTAAAAAATCCTTCAAATTTGAGGAGATTTTCCCATATCCATTTGATCCATCAATCTCCACTATTCCTTTTCTAAAACATTTTGAAATACCAAATTTTGACAAGTATAAGGGGAAAGGAGATCCATGAGACCATTTGCAAGAATTTTACATGAATTTCCAAGAGGTCTTGTATAATGGCAACTACCATATTTGTTTGTTTCCTTGTAGCTTAGGGGTATATGCTATAGAATGGTTCCGAAATCTCCCTGATGGGTCAATCTCTATATTTTATGATTTATTAGAAAGGTTTGTGACACACTTCTCTCAAAACTTGGAGAAGGATATAGACACCATGGACCTCATGAAAAACAAGGAACATAAATTTTGATAAGGAATTTTCTAGCTCCCTACAAAGGTGGCGAGCCCTAGCCAATCATCTTAAGTGTAGCCATCTTGAAAAGGAATTGGTTTCCATTTTCGTTGAAAATCTACATCCTGATTTGGCTTATAACTTGCACATTCATTGTGCGTCCACCTTTGTTGAGGTCATAGAAAACGGGGTCACTATTGAGAAGGCTCTTATTGCTAAAGGACTATCAAGATCTTTAAAGAAGACAAAGATAAGCAATTTGGTAATAGATCTTGTTACTGGAATAAGAACAAGAACACATTTAATGATGGTGTCACTGATACCAAACATGTCCAAGTAGCTAATTCCTTTCAACGATAAAAAATTTCTCCCCAACAACCAATGTCCAATGATATATTCATGCCTCAAGGGGCACCTTGTCCTCCCAATCAGTCCAATAAATTTGGTCGAGGAAATGCCAAATGAATATTCAATTCCTTAAGGGATCCATTAGTGGTAGTATTTAGGAGGTTGGTTCAAGTTAACAGAGTTGTTTATCTAATAACCAAACCTTTTAATGATTCAAAACCAAAACTAAATTGGTATAGGGAAAATGAGTATTGTGATTTCCATAAAATTAAAGGTCATTCCACCAACAAGTGTCAAAACCTTAAGAGCTATGTCCATGATCTTATTGATTAAGGAGATATTGTAGTTGCATAAAATCAATCTACATCATCTAATGCTTAGTTGAAATTATTCCAAAATTCTTTCCCTAAGAATAATCAAGGTCCTAGTTCCTCTAACAAAAACATTGGATCCAATAAAAACAACCAAAAAAACCACACCAACAATATTACCTATAATAAAGTCTCATTTAATTATGATAATATAGTTGGTTGTATCACTCAAGTTGATCCATGTGTTTCTATGATTTGTGTAAAGGGGAAGGACCCTCAATGTGTTGTTACCACATGCCAAACCCACTATCAGTCCCACGACCCTCTACATCATCCCAACCATATCCTATAAATTCACAAAATAATATTATTGATAACTTAGCAAAGACTCCTACCCAAATATCTATCCTAGATTTGCTGAATTCTTCCCCTACACATTAGGAAATCCTCACTAAGGCTTTGTAGGATACCCATGTACCTAATGATATAGATCCTACCCAATTTCAAGCTCTTGTAGGACACCTTTCGTCTACTTATCAATTGGGATTTAGTAAAAATGATATGCCTCCTATTGATCTTGCACATAACCATGCCCTCCATATAGAGGTCCTCGTTACTAAGCATAAAGTTAAATGAGTCTTAGTAGATAATGGGTCTACCCTTAATCTACATAAATTGAAGTTCATAAACAGGTGCGGTATACTCATGCTGACTTAGACAATCAGGTGAGCACTATCAAAGCTTATGACAATGCAAAACAAGATTTAGAGGGCACTGTTTGTCTTCCTATTTAGGTTGGCACCACCATGCAATACACAAGATTCCATTTCCTTGATTTGGACCTTCCATATAACCTCTTTCTTGTCCAACCATGGCTTCACACCATGCAATACATTCCCTCCATGTATCACCAATGCCTTAAATTCCTTCATAATGGAATTAAGGTTACCATTCTTTCCAATCAACATCCTTTTGAGTATTGTCATGTTCTTGAGGCCTCCTTCTCACATTCCCACCATTGTCCTAGAATTGAAGGAGGAACCTCTCATACCACCTCATCATCATCTCATACTAACCTTAATGCTTCATTCACTCCATTATCCTCTTTGAATTCCACCATAACCAAGGTCTAGATCACTAACAAAGGTTGTGGAGAATATGAAATGCACACCACACTTAATGTGGGAATAATGTCCTCTTCTCTGTGAACTCAAGGCCAACCTATTGAATCTCCAAAACAAGGGGAAGTAGTCACCAAGGCAATGAGCTCCAAGAACATGGGTTCCACTACTTTTCAATCCACAAGAACTTGATGAGGACATTAGTTAATGGATATATAGAGAAGAACCTGATCCTTCACCTCCTCTCCTCACGTATTTCCAAGAGGTTTACCCATAGGATTCCAAGTTGGCACATAATTTCAATTATTAGGGAGGAGGTTTGGGTGTAGATGAACAAGGAATGAGAAAGCCAATTGATACACCAAAGCACCCAAAATACCAAGGTCTTGGCTATGATAAGAAGTAGAAACAACATGGTACATCAAATAATGCTAGTATGAAAGTCAGTATCCTTGATGACATCCCTAAATAGGAAACTATCATACTCTCTTACGATGATTTGGACATCTCCTCTTCATTAAAATCCACTTTGATATTCACCATTAGCCTTTCCCTATATCATCCTAACTTGATAGATTGGGACCTATGAGGAAGTGCACCCATTGAAATTTTTCCTTCTGAAGAGGCGTATGCACACTTTATGGGACTAGAGGAAGACTATGGTGTTTACCTTGGGAAAGATGAACACCTTAACCACACAAATAAAAATAAACAAAGTAAAAAAGGGTGTCCTAGTGAAAACCTCCTTGAAGCACTTTTAGACTTGGATCAAAAGTAAAAACAAAGGGTGTATCCTTTGATGAAAACCTCCTCGAGGCATTAGAGGATGGGGATGTTCATCTTCCCCTCCTAGGTACTCATTTCTCATAAAGCTCTTCCATCCTAATTGAGGAAACAAGAGATAAATCTAGGAACAAAAGTAGAACCTAAAATCACATATGTGGCCAAGTTTTTGATTGAAGAAGAGTATCCTGTAATTGTCAATCTTCTTCTAGAAGGAATCATTAATTTTGCATGGTCTTATTCTGATATACCCAAATTGGATCCAACACTAGTGGTACACCACCTTGATGTATGTCATGTTTTCAAACTAGTAAAACAAAAGCTCTGTAAGATGCATCCACAAATTTCTCTCCTTGTAAAAGTTGAGCTAGAAAAGTTACTAGTAGAAGGATTTATTAGACCAATTGATTATTTTGATTCGATTTCCTACATTGTACCTATAGCTAAGTCAATTGGGGGAATCCACATTTGTATAGATTTTAGAGACCTTAAGAAATCTTGTCTTAAAGATGAATTTCCCTTGACAAACATTGGCATGCTTGTTGATTTTATAGTGGGACATGCTATGCTCTCCCTTATGGATGTATTTTCTAGATACAATCCGATAAAAATTACACCTAAGGATCAACACAAAACAACTTTTACCACACCTTGGGGTAAATTTTTCTACAATGTCATGCCCTTTGGTTTGAAAAATGTGGGGGAAACGTATCAACATGCTATGAAAATCCTCTTTCATGATTTGATCTGCATCATAGTGGAAGATTATGTTGATGATTTATTAGGGATATCCAAAACTAGAGAAGAACACCCAAAGATCTTGAAGAAAATATTTGACCAGTTAGAGCAATACAAGTTGAGGTTAAATCTAAAGAAATGTGTCTTTGAGGTCATTTCAGGAAAAAAATTGGGCTTCATTGTGTCCAGAAGGGGTGTAGAAGATGATCCTGCTAAGGTGAAAGATATTACAAAAATGCCCCCACTGAGAAATATGAAATAGTTAAGGAGTTTACAAGGAAAGTTACAATCAATTAGGCACTTCATTGCTCAACTTGTAGATAAATGCCAGCCCTTTACACCTTTTGCATAAGGATATTGTCTTCAAATGGAATCTAGAATTCTAGTAGGGCTGTGATAAAATTAAAGAATATCTTTCCAATCCTCCCATTTTGATGCCTCCTATACCAAAAAAACCATTGTTGCTCTACATTTTTGCTAGAACAGTTGTACTGGGGGCACTTTTAGGACAACATGATGATAATGGGAATGAAAGGGCTATTTATTATATTAGCCACACATTAGTGGGCTATGAACTCAACTATACCCCTATGTAAAAATCTTTCCTTGCAGTTATCTTAAGCTCTGAAATTTTTTTCCATTACATGCTCAATCATGCGATCAAGCCAATCTCTAAGGTTGATCCACTCAAATATCTATTAGCTAGAACATCATTGATAGGTCACATGGCTAAGTGGGTTATTCTACTAAGTGAGTTTGATATCGAGTACATAGACCACAAAGCAATCAAAGGGAAAGTTATAGCAGATCAATTGGCTTATGCCCCTTTAGTCGATGCATATCCTTTAGTGGCTGTAATGTCATAAAATTACAACCCTTGCAATTTCACATTCATTCTTGTATTCGCTTTAGTGTCTTCTCCCTTAGCATCTTGTGTAGGCTCATTTTAGCCCCTGCATCAACCTTTTTCCCTCTCTGGATGCTCAACACCCCTTTTTAGCAACCACCTTCATTTTTCAACTTTGTAGAAAACCTTATGCTTGTCTCATTCGTGTTGTTTTGTAGTGTGATGTGTTGGACACTTGCGCGTCGCATGAATTCCCGTGCACCGCACTAGTGTCCCACAATGTTTCAACGTTCAAACAACTATTTTCGTGTATGTTTTCCACTTGTCATCTACTTTTTTCTATGGTAACGGCTCGGGATGCCTTGTAACCACCTGAGAAGCTTCTTTTTGCTTTTCTTCTCCCCTTAAATGCCATTTTTTCAATTCATTTGCACTTATAGCTTCATTCTAGTTAGCTTCATTCTAGCTTCTTTCTAGTCTTAGATCTAGCATTTTCTCTTGTTATTTGGCTTGCACAACTTCATATAACTTGCTATAGCAACTTCAAGCACTTTCAAGCTCTCTTGGAAACTCTCTTTGCAACACTCTTGTCTCTTGCAAATATCTTGCTCTCCCTCTTTGGCTTGCTTAAGCCTTATAGCTGATATCTCCTTTACTTCATGCTTGCAAGCATCCTAGGATTCCATATCCCCTATCAAATGTATCCTTACTTCATGATACATGTTTTCCCGCTAGAGCGGGGATTTCTTTTATCACTCATACTTTGTGATACAGGTTTTCCTCCTTGAGAAGGGTTTGATTTTATCACATCTTAGTTGCTTAATTTTCTCACTCTCTCTTTCTATCTAGTTGTTCATGGAGGTGGGAACACCAAAATGGGGGTTTGACTGAGGCAAACCCCTATACATCCCAAACAATTTCTCCAGATCTTATGCATGTAGGTATTGAAGACATTCAAGTGTTGGAGGCTCCATTACTTGGGTTGCTATGAGTAGTTTCTATCTTTCCTTCTCTTACTTTATCATTTCTACCTTATTTTAGTTCTATTGTATTTTGCTATTTTCCCACATTTTAGAAGTTCTTAGCAGTTAGAGTAGAATTAGTAATTTATTTACCCCTACTTGGTGGGGTCATAAATTTTGACTCATTGCTTGGAATTCAAAACTATTTGCACTATTGGAAAGGTCTCCAAGAGAACTAGTTCAATTCCTAAAATACTATGCCTTTGGTTATCAAATTTTAAAGACCGATGTAAGTTCTAACCTCAAATTTTGCTCAGAAGACCTTTGAAAATTCAAATTACTAGAACCTAGAAAATATCAAAAAAATCAAAAAATTTGGGTTTTCAATTTTTCTTAGTTCTAGATCAACCAGCTTGTTTATTATGTTTAGTTTACTACTTTCAAAATGAATTTAATATCCTCTTTTATTAGTTCGGTTTCTAATTTTATTTAATTGTTTATTATGTTTAGTTTACTACTTTCAAAATGAATTTAATATCCTCTTTTATTAGTTTTGTTTCTAATTTTATTTAATTGTTTATTATGTTTCGTTTACTAATTTCAAAATGAATTTAATATCATCTTTTATTAGTTTGGTTTCTAATTTAATATCCTCTTTTATTAGTTCCATTTCATGCATGTGATGGTGACTTGGCTTTTCCTATGTCACTTGATATCTTTGATCCTTCTCACGAAAGTCCTCTTGCTTTGAAGGATGTTTTGTTGCAAGAAGATGAAATCATTGATACCTTTCTTAATGTTACTCTACCTTCTATTCATTCTAGTGCACTCTCTTTTGGAGATGATGCATTTATGAATGATGAATCTACCCTTCATTCCAATGCACTCTCTTCTAGAGACATTGCATTGGTGAATGATGAATCTCACCTTTGTTCTGATGCATTGTCTTCAAGAGATGATGTATTAGTGAATTATGAATCTCCTTCCACATTTGATCCTCCCTGGATCGATGTTGAGAATGTTTCTTCAAATAATTATTCTGCTAGTTGTGATGATTTTGTAAATGTAATCTATGTCTTTGTTGCCCCTCAAAGGCCTAAGAGACCAATCATTTATTTGACTCCAACTAGTCCTTCTCCTAAAAGGATTTTTTCTATTGATGGTGTTTCATTTGATGGTGATTCTCCTGATCTTTCTAAGGCTCTCTCTTATAGAGCAGTAGCCCATACTTATAAGAATAGAATGAATAAACAACCAAGCCTTCCTCAAGCACCCAAACCTACAACTGAAGCACCCGGTGATTACGATCTTGTCAAGCAACCTTGGGTTACTCTGGCTAAGATCTTACTATGGGACTTGCTTTAGTTTGCTCTAGTTTAGCAAGGTATGATTTAGGAAGCCATGCAAAAGATCCTTTTGCATTCTTTCGCTAGGTCGGAAGATGTTGAGGTGTTTATAGCTCATATTCGTGCAGATTCATCGAATATTATATTCTATCCGCATGAACTCCTACCTTTAGAAGTACAAAAGCAAGCAGAATCTCTAATGATTATAGTTAACATTAATAATATTGGAATTATACATATTGACTCTTGTTCGACACTCAATGTGTGTAGCATTGATCTATTGCCTAAGATTAATGTTGATTTATCTTCTCTTAATGCTACTTCTGTTGACATTCGTGGGTTTGATAATGTTGTTCAACAAGCCCTAGGAACGATAGTATTTCCTTTGAGGTTGGGATCCATTGTTGTACCTACCCTTGTATATGTTATGTCAGAAAATTTACCTTATAACCTTCTTCTTGGTAGACCCTGGATTCATGCTATGGGTGCAATCCCATCTACCTTGCATATATCTATTAAGTTTATTTTCAATAATAGAGTAGTCACAATTAAGTCTGACCCTGATGCTATGCACTTATGTGAGATGGCAGCTATTGGTCAAGTTTCAGTTGTGCCTACTCTTATTCCTTCAGTGTCTTCCGATGTGTTGTTGTCTACTCCAATAGTACCTACTATAAAGGAAAATATCTAAATTTATCTTGTACCATATTCTTTGTAGATATGGTATCCCATCCACCATCATCAACAATAAAGATAAACCTTCAAAAACCAACAAGTAAGACAACTATGTGAGACTTTCCATATCCAACATCAATGGTCCACACTCTATTACCCTCAAGGTAATTGCTAGGATGAAGCAACCAATAGAAAACTATGTTGGCATGAAGTTGGTCATTGATGTCAAAGATAAGGTGTGACAATGCTTCCAGTGCCTCAAGGTCAAAGGTGTCAAAGGTATGACAGGTTGTGGTCATTGCTCATAATGTTGATAAGTTGGATCTTATGTTCATAGGTAATAGTGATGTCTTGTTGATGTTCATTATGCCTTAAAGGAGATCAAGATAGGAGAATTGCTTCATAGTGTTTGATTGTTATGTATCACAGTGTGTCATGGTGTCATGGATCATAGTAGTAGAGGTGATTCTCAAAATAAGATATGAAGTTTGAGAACCTTATCATTCTTGCATGTTTGATGTTGAGGATCTTTTTCATCCATTCCATATCAGAGCACATGAGCTCAACAATATATCTCATTCCTCTTTGTATAAGTCTATGTTGAAGCTGAGTCTTGAGTCCATTGAATACTAGTTAGAAGAACTAGGGTTTTATCTCATTCAAAAACCTAAGTCTTACCTTTTAAAACCCTAGAAACCTTATATTATAGTATGTCTTTAAACCTACATTCAACTTTGTGTGCCCATCTCATTTTGGAGTTACTTTTATTATGTTTTAGTGTTGACCTATGATGAGTGGTGAAGTCACTTAAAGTGATTTGTTAGAGGGTGCCTTCATCATTTGTAAACTGGCCCCATCCTTTGGAGTAATCGATCCTCACTATTAATAAGACTTTGTTTAGGTGGCAAGACCTCATCAATGGTTTATATTCAATTTCCTCTGGGTAGATAAATAAGATCAAGAGCTACAATATAAATAGAGTTTAAAATCCAACAACCATCCATGCAAGTATAATTTGATGGGAAGATTTGTTAATTACTTTGCAAACAACCTTGTTTCAATTATACATCGAACCTGCAAGTTTAGGAAATTTATAAAATTCTTACAAAGATGTTTCAAAAAGGTTGGATCAGGGATTTGTGTTCTACAGAGAAAAATCTACATGCTCATATGGAAATGATTAATATTGGCGAAGATTAGCATTTAGGTGAGATTTACTTGAAAAGTCAGTGATGTTTTGAGTGTTTATAGAGTCACATTTAATACATTGTGAAAAATGTAATAAGGGTTCCAAATATGCAATGTTTTCATTAATGGCACTATAGAGACAAAAGAGTAGAGATGAAAAACATTGCCACAAACAACTTGATCAACCAAGATCTCACTAGTTTTGTTGTCAACACTATTGTGCATGAATACTTACCCTCTATCCTAAAATACAAAATTTCATGAGGACATTTATTGATATGAGGATACTTATTCCATAGTTAGGAAGATAGACTACTTTTCCCTTGGTCTATCAAGATAACTCACATCACAATCTAGAACATTTAATTTTTTTTTTCCCTCCATTCACTTATACATGATATAAATTGCTCTTCATTCCTTGCTCCATTACACCTATCCTAACATCTCTACTCAACACTATGAGAATAAATATAGATAGTATTAGATCACTGGTTTTTCAATACATGTTCCTTTTCACCAAGTGTGAATCTTGACAAAAACACACTTTATTGTCTTGTTAGAGTATAGAGCACCACCACTGTCAAACTGGTATGGGATGTAGAATTTTATCAGTCATACTATATCATGAAGACAAAGTGACTCCTATTCCAACTTAATAACCTGGAGCAAGAACATTGTAAATTAGGAAGGTTCTAATATCATCAAGTTCCTTGATCATGAATCTTGTGAACTCTTCAAAGTATGACCATCAAGATATGAACCCTTGAAACCGATTTGAAGAAATATTAAACAACACATCTCTTGTCATTTTCAAACACTCTAATAACTGCATTCATTTCAACCAGATAATAACATCTTTTGAACATTTGTGATGAATTCTAAACATCAAAACTTGCTACACTATCATACTTGTAAGATTACTATACTACACAGGGTTTTAGTGTAGTATTATCACTATCAAAATGTATAATACGACAAGCAACATAATGTGTTGTCAAAAAGGCACAAAAAAATTCTTCATTATTCTTTGTCAAGCATGAAGTCACTCTCAAGAGCCATAATTTTATTTCTCTTAATAGCAATCATATGACACTTCATTCCATCACACTGTCCAATATGAAAATATGATCTCATTCTCCAAAATGGTTATCTCCCAAATAGTTTACTCGTAAAAAACTATTCAACATGAGCAAGATAAGTACACAACTCTTATTTGAGATCATTGACATATATGTAGGGAAAATGTTCAACTATGAAACATATCACTACTACAATATTTATCTACCAATATCACTGTTATAAAATTCATTTTCACTGCATTGCAAAGGTTCACACTAAAAAAAATCTCTATCCTATGATAGAGAGCACTGCCACATACAACTTCTTGAAGTGGATCAAACTATGTCAAGAGAAAACATTAAAAAAATTGTATCAAGAACCAATTGTGCTAAAATGTTCAACACACGTCAACTTCACTCAAACACATATCAATTATGAGCACTTGTCAGGGTATGTGCAGGATCATGATGGGCCAAAAAGTGGCAATATGATGGGTATGTGGCTGACGGTTTTCTTTTTACCCAAAATTGATGAAATGAAAAGGGTTTTTAAAGGAGATTCTCATATTTCCACCAATATAAATCATTCTTTACTTTGAATTTAATAAGTAATTATTATTCATTTTCTATTCAAATTACGAATAAAGTCCTGATTGATAATTGAAAAACATAGCTTTCAAACAGTATCAAATTTTTTGAATCCAAAACATGTGTCACATTCTATGATTCACATACTATAGGATTAAAAAAATAAAAATTGAATGAAGTTTTGACCAAGTTAAGGTGGTCAGACATACACATTTTTTATATTTTTTAAAAGTTGTAATAAAAAATCACAATTAATATTTACTTGGAAAAAAATTACAAAAAAAATGCATCACATCGGGACATGAGTCCTCTACTTATATCTAAATTCTTATAAAAAAATATTATCATTTTATTGTGGTTAGGGTGGTCAAACAGGCACCTACTTCTTTTTTTCCCCTGAAATTTAAGTACTACTGCATTGAAATTTCAAAATTTCATCAAATATATTTTTTTCTTTTTAAAACAACCCTAGTAGTTTAGAAACTAAATTCAATTTTCTAGAGATTCTATTCTTACATATTTTTAAAATAATATAGATAACTTATTCAAATTTTTATGTCAAGTTGCCTAACTCTGATTTTTCTGATTTTTTTACCACTTAAGGGCCCATTTTTTCCATGTTGATCTTGCACATACCCGTCAATTGATTTCTAAGAAATTGTCCTCCTTGCATTTCAACATGTTTCAATCTCTCAATTAATATGTGTAGATGTATATGAAGATTACTACCAAACAAACACTTTTTTTTGATCATCCTTCTGAAATCTTGTTCCATCACATCCTAAAACTCCTTGGGGTAAGTGATAAAGCATTGGATCACTCCCCCTAAATCCATGCTGCATCTTTTAAGTTGTTATAGATTTTTCTTGTGCATCATGCACAA
This sequence comes from Sequoia sempervirens, assembly GCA_007258455.2. NCBI lineage: Eukaryota > Viridiplantae > Streptophyta > Pinopsida > Cupressales > Cupressaceae > Sequoia > Sequoia sempervirens. Next base: position 612,484,579 of record VDFB02270651.1, on the reverse strand, counting down.
GATTAGGTTCAACCTTCTCTAATCCTTGTTTTCTTCTCCAAACCTGCATAGGACCTTTATTCACCTTGTTGAAGATATTCTCTTGCTTTTTCTCGAACTTGTAGCCTTTAGATGGTTTCATCAAAATTCTTCTACACCACCATGCTTTGTGTCCAAACATATTGCATCTATAACATAAAATGTTGCAGTCTAGACTGAAGGAAAGATAGTTTCTTCTAGGCACATTATAAGAACTCCTATTTACATTCTTGACAAGATCATATCTCTCATACATTCTATAATTTATTATACAATCTCATGCTCTATGACCATAAACATGACAACAATAACAATAACCATGAAATTGAGAATAATTGTACCTCATTGAGTGCTTGGTAGCTAGAGATATTGTAGACTTCGATTGTCCTTCCTCCTTGATCTTTTGGAACAACAACATGATAACTCAAGACTATCTTCTTCCTAGGTTTCTTTCTTGCTTTGGAACACTCTCCTTCATAACCTAAGCATGTGGTGTCCTTATAATGTTTTTGTTTGCTTAACATGTTATTCAAACATTCAGTGCTCTTTTCAAACTGAAGATTCTTGTGCAACTAAGAAGATGTCTTATCCAATTCCTTACTCAAGGAGACTACTTCTGATTCTAGTCTTAGACATTCATTAGTTTTGACTTCAAGATCAGATCTTGTAAAATCAACTACTCTTTTGGTTTCTTCTATTTCTCTCTTTAGGCTAATAGTTAGATTATTTGAATCTTCAAATTGACCTCTTAAATCTACAATAAAATTCCTTGCCTCTTCAAGTTCTAAAGAAACTTTTGCAAGATTAGAAAGTACCTTTTTTCTTGGAGTCTTCTTCTTGGAGTCTTCTTCTTGTTGAAGTTGGCCTCCTAATCTTTGGTTTTCCTTTCTGAGTTGCTTAATTGTATCCAGAGCACACAAAAGTTCACCTTCTAAATCAACTTTACCCACAAAGAGATCTCTTTCTTCATCATCAATCTCAACAACAAAATCATCTTGTTCATCTACACTTGCAATGAAGTCTTCCTTTTTATCAAAACCCTCAATTGCAGGATCATTCTTTTTATCACACTTTGTATCAATATTCAGGAATGACTCATGCAACAATTCATTACATGACTTGTCTGGAGTTTGATGTACAACCTTTTGATTGACATATTTATTTTATCTATTTATTCTACACTTTCTGATGGTACTCCACTATCAGGACCTAGCCAAGCTTGTTAGACTTCTATAGGGAACATATGCTTTGATACCACATGTTTAAGTATAGAAAAAACTGAGAAGGGGGGGGGGGTGAATCAGTGTTGTAGATAAACTATTAAAACTTTTTTCACCTTTTAACTTACAAGACAAAGAAAGATAGTGACTTCAAAGATCTAGAAAACACACCCACACACACAAACATATATATAAGTATGACATGATTCATAGAATTAATCAAGACCTTAAGAAAAAAGCATTAGGGAACACATAGAAAGAGATACAATATGAAACATAACACATATTTTTGATGAGTGGAAAAACCTCATGGGGTAGAAAAATCACTTAGAAATGCCTCATTGGCTACAATGCCTCACCGGAAAATAAAAGCCTTATTGGCTACAATACCTCATTGGAAAATACAAGCCTCACTGGATACAATGCCTCACTGGCTACAATGCATCACTGGAAAATACAACTACATAAGAAAGAAAACACTCAATTTAGGGGTTTTCCCTAATTCACTGCATTGCAATACAACTTATATCTCCTTTTAAAATAAACAAGAGATTGATTACAACATTGTCCTTATATCACTATTACATAAATAGAACTGATAGAAATATACTTAATGACTTGTCACCCCCACTCTTTCCTATTATCCAAAGTAACTCATCATTATGATTTGGACTAACTTAAACAAGACTTTCACCTTTACAAAATTTTCATCTAATGCACAGTCACATCAGTACAACATAAATAATTTCTAATGTCTCCCAAACAAATATTGATCATACTCTCTTTACAAGATATAAATGTAGATATACTTCAAATTGATGATGAAAATTATAATCTTTGTCTCACCAAGTTGTTGCTAACAAACTAAACAAGCTTTTTGAACTTCTACACTCATAATAAATATTCCAAAACTATGGTGAGCCAATATTCCTATGTTTTTTGCATATAAGCTAAAATCTTGAAACACCATCTCAATATGCTACCTTTGTGATCATTGAAACAATAGTACATCCTTTGTGATGGATATTATTGGTGCATGATAGTAGCTTTGTGGACAATGAACTATGCTTCTTATACTTTTCTTACCAACATTTAAGTGCTTGATGATGTCAGTATCACAATGCTCTAACAATCTTGTAGTGGCTTTCTTAGTTGAGAGGTTTATTAACAGTATTTACAAAGCCAAATTCAAGTGTTTCTAATGTTCATGTTGTGTTATGATTATAATGTTCACCTTCTCAGTTGCAAGAGTATAGTGTTAGGGATACAATGGTCTTAAGGCAGTGTTTTTGGATAACTCTTCTCTAACAGAGCCTCTACTTAAGAACATTGATATTGATATTCAAAATATTTGTATGTAGTTTACTTGAAGTGTTTGATATGGCTCACATCGACATCATGAAGAAAATGATGCTAGTTCAAGGATTGATTCTTGCAATCACAATGTTTTATGATAGTTGAAGAGGACAATGTCTTGCAATGCCTTCTTTCTTCAATGGATTTGCGCTTTAGTATTTTGGATGACTCTTGATTACTGGTATTTTTTTTGTACCTAATGTAGTCTAAACATTGCCAGTCCAACAAATGAGATATGTTCTTGTTCTTCAAGATTTTTTTTTTCTATTTAAGATTAGAGGTGCAGTTTGAGACATGTATGTCTGAGATGTGTATGATAATGTGACAGTAATACAAGATCAAGATTACAAAGGTTTAGCATGAGTACTTGAGATATTTGATATCCATAATACAAATTTTTGATATATTTGTTGTTTGCAGAACTCACACAAGAGAGTTTTGTTGAAAAGTTCTTAGAATAGTTCAGGAACATACAATATTATTATCAGCAAAATGAGAGTTGAGATGCAATGTATAGCAGCATTGAAGATGGTCATATAAGTGAAGTAGGCATTCGTTTGTTGTTGTTGTTCCATTGATTGCATTTCCAGGTTTATCTTCATAGGGTGAGTAGTTAGCCCTTTGTCATTTGATGTCAAAGGGGGAGAAACAACCTTTTGGTCTTGCTTTAATTATTTGATGAAGTTGATGATGGTAAAACAAGTTTGGTTTGTTAAAATCAATGCCAAAGGGGGAGTTTGTTGGAATGATGTTTGTCATTGATGTTAAAGATAATGTGTGACAGAGCTTCCAGTGCCTCAAGGTCAAAGGTGTCAAAGCTATGACAAGTTGTGGTCATTGCTCATAATGTTGATAAGTTGGATCTTATGTTCATAGGTGATAGTGATGTCTTGCTGATGTTCATTATTTCTTAAAGGAGATCAGGACAAGAGAATTGCTTCATAGTGTTTGATTGTTATGTATCATAGTGTGTCATGGTGTTGTAGGACCCTAAATCTACATTGGATCAAAAACAAAAACCATTAGTATTGTTAGTAAACCAAAGCAAACCAAAAGATCCCCTATAAGATTCATCTAATCACAAGAATGATGCCAAAGAAACAAGAAAAACATAGAAATGCATCATTCTAATGATCAAACTAGCATCTTATAGTGGATTGGTGTCACATGTGCTAGTATTGTTAACTACTTTGTAAACGACCTTGTTTTAGTTATGCATTGAACTTGCAAGTTCAATGAAATTTATAAAAGGCGTACATAGATGTTTCAAAAAGGTTTGATCGAGGATTTGTGTTCTACAGAGAAAAATATACATGCCCTTATTCAGATGATTAAGATTGGTGAAGATTAACATTCAGGTGATATTTTCTTGAAAAGTTAGTGATGTTTTGAGCATTTGTAGAGTCATATTTAATACATTGTGAAAAATGTAATAAGGGTGACAAATATGCAATGTTTGCATTAAGGGTATTGTTTCAATGATCACAAAAGTAGGATGTTGAGATGGTTTCTAAATATTTTAGCTTATATGCAGAAGACATAGGAATATTAGCTCACCATAGTTTTGAAATATTTATTATGAGTGTAGAAGTTCAAAAAGTTTGTTTAGTTTGTTAGCGGCAACTTGGTGAGACAAAGATTATAATTGTCATCATCAGTTTGAAGTATCTACATTTATATCTTGCAAAGAGAGTATGGTCAATATCTATTTTGGAGACATACAAAATTATTTATGTTGTACTGATGTGATTGTGCATTAGATGCAGATTTTGTAAAGGTGAAAGTCATGTTTAAGTTAGTCCAAATCATGATGATGAGTTACTTTGGATAATAGGAAAGAGTGGGGGTGACAAGTCATTAAGTCTATTTGTATTAGTTCTATTGAGATAATAGTGATATAAGGACAATTTTATAATCAATCTGTTGTTTATTTTTAAAGGAGATATAAGTTGTATTGCAATGCAGTGAATTAGGGAAATCCCCTAAATTGAGTGTTTTCTTTCTTATGCAGTTGTATTTTCTAGTGAGGAATTGTAGCCAATGAGGCATTGTAGCCAGTGAGGCATTGTAGCCAGTGAGGCTTGTATTTGCTAATGAGGCATTGTAGCTAGCGAGGCTTGTATTTTCTAGTGAGGCATTGCATCCAGTGAGGCATTGTAGCCAATGAGACATTGTGGCCAATGAGGCATTTTTTGATAATCCAGTGAGGCATTGTAGCCAATGAGGCTTGTATTTGCTAATGAGGCATTGTAGCTAGTGAGGCTTGTATTTGCTAGCGAGGCATTGCAGCCAGTGAGGCATTGTAGCCAATGAGGCATTGTAGCCAGTGAGGAATTTTTTGATAAGCCAGTGAGGCATTTTTGAATGGTTTTTCTACCCCATGATGGTTTTCCACTCATCGAAAATATGTGTTATGGTTCATATTTTCTATCTTTGTATGTGTGCCCTAGTGCTTTGTTCTTAAGGTACTGATTCATTCTATGCATCATCATACTTATATATGTGTTTGATAGATCTTTGAAGTCACTATCTTTCTTTGTCCTATAAGTTAAAAGGTTATTTTTTTTTTAATAGTTTATCTACAACACTGATTCACCCCCTCTTAGTGTTGTCTGTACTCCAACAAACTAATTTCAAAATCCTAAAGAAAGTTGTCAACAATACTAGTCGAGATTGGCACCTTCATCTCAATCCTACCCTTTGGGCCTATGGAACATCCATTTCCACCCCCACAAGTGGTACACCATACTCACTTGTATATGGCGCCGATCCAATCTTTTGATTGAAGTCAAACTCACCTCACTTCATATCAATTTGAAGAACTTGATTATTGATGAGGAGTATCGAGTTGCACGTTTGAGTCAACTAGAGCTTCTTGATGAGAAGTGTCTCAACACTTATAATCACTTGAAATCCTATCAACATTGGCTCAAAAGAATCTATAATAAGAAGGACTGACCTCATGATTTCCAGATTGGTGATCTTGTCCTCAATAAAAATCAACATACCTGGGCAACAAGATAGAGAGAAGGAAAGTTTGAAGCTAATTGGTTGGGTTTGTATGCCATCACGACTAAGTATGGTTCTAGAGCATATAGGATTGCTACACCTGAGGGGGAACCCTTAGGATAACCCATCAATATTGTGCACATAAAGTGGTTTTATACCTAATTTAGTTGGGTTGGCCCACCTAGAAAATAGCAAAAAAAAAAGTAAAATATCTAAAAAAATACAAAAAAAAAGTCCAAAAAGTTAAAAAATGTGGTCAATAGTAAAGAGAAACAAGTCATCTTATGGTGAAAACCACCCTTGGTGGCACCTTGGATAAGTAAATTTGGTGAAAACTTGGCAACATGTGTCATTAGTAGAGGGCTTAATCATTATCTACCTTGCATCTCGTTTTCCTATATGCTTACGTATCCACCCCATCCTATTTACATATCCTATCCCTATGTCCTATCATGTCCATCTCCCATCAACATCCTAATCACCTATCACATGGTATATTTTTATTGAGAATTAGAAGGTATAGATTCACTATCCCTAATCCTAAGCTTCTCCCGCTTGTTGGTGTTGAGCTTGTATAAATCTTACTAGATATCTTGTGTTAGGGTTTAGGAAGATTTGGAGCAATGAACATTAAAATTATATGCAAATTAAATAACTTAGAAATAAAAATAAAGAATAACACAAAAGAGATCAACAATTTTTTTTAACATGGTTCACCCAATATAGGCTACATCCATAGAAACTCATCCACCCAATGATTTTATTGTCAAGTGCAAAACATATTACAATCTTGTGAATTGTCATACCACAACATACATCCCAGCTGCTTATAACAAGCCTTTAGGAACCTTCTATAATTAGGGTTTTACAAGGTCCTTTTTCATTTGACGTGTTAACAGGAAAACCTTGACGTGTCAATGGAAAAAAACTTGACGTGTCATGTGCTAGTGGAAAAACCTTGATGTGCTAAAAACAAAATAGGGTGATGCCCCAAACCCCATTGATATGTTAGGAGTTTATAGTACTTTCATGATTAATTGCCACATACCAACAATCTCCCACTTAGAGATTGATCAATCTCCTCACCAAACATCCTGATCACATATTCTTATACCAGTTGGGCTTTGGTTGATTCTCATCACTTGTATATAGTGTCCTATTGGTCAATTTTGTGTCTCCATCTAGGATCCATCCTCGTGTATTTTATCATTAGGTCTCGCATTGTCCTTTTTCGTTAGTCTTTTTATCGAACTACGTTTCCTCTATGCTTTCATATAGGAAAGGTCATCTTTGATGAGCCCTTGAGGCTTTGGTCAGTCCTTTTGATTTTGTCATAATTGTACTTCCATCTTTTTTCCATCATTTGTGTTTGGTATTTTTATTGAACTATGTTACCTTTGTGCTTTCATGTAGGCAAGGCCATTTTTGATGAGCCATCAAGGAAATAGGTTGTCTTTTGGGGTCTATCCTTGTCCTTTTCATGTCACCAAGAGTGTCACTATCTTGATGGAAATAACAAGAAACATTCATTAGTTCTTGGAAGCCCCGATCTATTTTAGTTATCCTGAGTTGTGTTGATCCTATGATCTACCCCATCCATCTTCGGTCTTAGTAGGATACATCTTTCCTTACATTAGACCATGTCAATCCCATCCACCTATCATCCTCATGGAAAAGGATATTTGAGATTTATTGTGATTTCTTGGTGCTTTTCCATTTTTTTATCATTTGAGCTTCTTGCAATACCTACTCAAGGTTGCCACAATCTATCAAATCATGGTCCACTTTGATTGTAGACATAGGGGTATATATTGGTTTTCTATGTGCTCATGTTTTCCTAGTTGTCCTGCATGGTACCCATGAAGATCCCTATGGTCTAGTGTTACGTAGGGACAACCTCTTATGCTTGTGGTTTTCCAGCATTAGTTTGATCAAAACCCTTGTGACTTTGGGATGTTGGATTAACCTTCTTGTTTATTGCGTCAATCCTATGCATTGGATACTAATTAGCCTTGGTTATTTATACCCTAGCATGTGGTATCCTATACTATATCAAAACCTAGTGCTTCATAATTGATAACATGGAATTAGATTGCATGATTCATGTCATAACCCCCCCTTCATCTACCATCTTATTACATCTTCCTCATCCATTCCGCTATCCTATAATCATGGATTTTGGTTGTGCAAATGATTTTCCCCCCCACCTATTCTTCCTATCAGGTCACTTCAATTTTGATAGGTTTACTACCCCCACCATTTCATTATCATATTTCATTCTCTTCATTATCATTTAAGTTGTTTAGAATGATATAGATTTACCATTCTAAGCATTTTAATCCATTTCATTTTGCATTATCATTATTATTTAGGTTGTTTAGAATGATATAGATTTTTTATTCTAAGCATCTTAGTCCATTTCATTTTTCATTATCATTTAGGTTGTTTAGGATAATATAGATTTTTTATTCTAAGCATCTTAATCCATTTCATTTTGTATTATCATTATCATTTAAGTTATTTAGAATGATATAGAATTGATATTCTAAGCATCTTAATCCATTTCATTTTGCATTATCATTATCATTTAGGTTGTTTAGGATAATATATATTTGTTATTCTAAGGATCTTAATCCATTTCATTTTACATTATCATCATCAATTAAGTTGTTTATAGTGATATATATTTGTTATTCTAAGAATCTTAACCATTCCACATTATACTTCATTAGGTTCATTCATTACATTAGGAACATTATTTACATATATCATATTCCATTAGGATCATTACATTATACCTCCATTGCATATCATAATCAATATCAATAACATCCATACCATCCACATCATAAATCACACATCCTAATCATACACATAATCCATGACATCCTACATCACATAGCATTAGTGTCACATCATATATCATGATCATAAACATAAAGCATCACATCTTGCATCATCAACATGTTAGTCACATACATCATAATCATAACCATAAAACATCAAATCTTGCATCATAAACATGTTAGTCACATGCATCATAATTATACATCCATAATCATAACCATAAAGTATCACATTTTGCATCATAATGATCATACATACATATACATCACATTGAATATCATAAACATCATCATACATCCATAATAAACATCAATCACATCACATAAGAATCACATGATATGCCACCATAATCATCCATGGCATATAAATATTAGCATAATAATGTCCACAATGTCCATCAATGTCCATAAAATAATAAAAGTGTACATGTACAAAAGAGTATAATGTGAAGTAAAAAAGACACATAATGTGTCATGCATTAGTATGAATATAAAAGAATTATTGAATCATCTATCAAAATCTATACATGGACTCTCTGTGTATATTCTATCACTGTCACTTGTACATCTGTTAAAACTGGGGCCCTATGACCATCCTGTCCTCCCCCTCTAACCACTGCTACCACCATTAGAGTACTGAGGTGACTCTAGTGCTCCTCTCCCTCCTCCTCCTCCTAGCAACCCCAACGACCCACTCAATGCTCCTGATCCTCCTATTTGTGCAAGTCTCGCCCCTGATCTAAATCGCCCCTAGCTCCCAATGATGACCTAATAATATGAGGGTTCCTATGGTGCTACATCTAGAATTGCTAAGTAGTAGAGACCCCTATAATAGTCGACCTCTCTCATGAAATGTACATACTCCTCCATACACACTCTTGATGATTGGGCTACATCCCTCTCACTCCTATAAATCTTGCACTAATCTCACATTGGCCACCTCTACCTCCACCTACTCCACCCACCTTAGTGCCTCATCTCGTTCCCCCTGTAGAGTTTCCATAAAGATCTATGCCTGGTCGAACAAGCCCTATACTACATCCCTTTGTTGTTGCATGTCATTAAATAGGCCCTATAATCTCTCCACCTCCCTCCTTAGCCCATCCCTCTCTGCCACCATCCCTACATTCTCCTCTACCATTGCCTATGCTCCTTGCAACTTCTCCATCTCCACCTGTAGTCTTTCCCACTCCTCCTCAGTCTATCCCAACCACCTCTCCAAGATCCTTATGTGGGCATGTGCGCCTACCAATCTGTAGCTGTATCATCCTCCCCTGGCAGTTATTACACCACCAATTCCCACTTGCCTAGTATATCCTACTCCCCCTCCTCCTCCGGGGTGTCCACCTCCTTAATCTCCTCCTCATGTATCACCTACCCTCCTAATTGGATCCTCGTCCTTGACTTCCTCCTCCTCCTCCTCCTCACCCTATCCCTTTGCCTCAAGTTCCTACATGGACAACTATATTATCTGTGCTACTAGAATCAACCTCTCTAGCTTCCACTCTCTCTACTAGGCTACATACCCCTCTATGACCCCTAGATCATCTAATCCTCCCCTCCATGGCCACACCACCTCCTCTAGCTAGTCCCATATCTATTTGGCCCTACAAGGTGGCACTCTCCTCCCCATTGGCTGCTCTCCTGACTGATGCATCGGTACATCTCCTCCAAATCTGGAATGTCCTACTAGACCCAAAACTATCGTGTGTCTTTTTATGGTCTATACAAATCAATGATGTATGAATCTCTATTGATGAGATAACGACTTGAAAACATAAACCCCATGTAGAATCTATCCTCTACTCTCTAGGACTAGAAATCATTGGCCGAGTAGGGCCTCTAGACAATATCATCCTTTGTTAGATCATCAATGGCTTGATGTTAGAAAGAGATGCTTTGAACCTCTAAATAGTGCCTCATACCATGATACTCAAAGGTAATCAAGAGATGAACTCCCCTCTCCTCTACTCCTACTATATCTGATTGGGTGATTTAGATATGCTTAAACACACAAACCTATAAGAGTGTCACGTGGGTGATGCTCACCCCCTACCTATAGCAAACCATGTGCATATCTCTATATAAATACACAAGGATGGATGGTCCCCACACATATACTACCCTCCTCCTCTCTATGATGTGTTGAACAATCTCAATCAACTTGAGGTTGAATTATTTTCCACTCTTGTTCGAGAGGAGGATCCCAATGATCAATTCGCACAGATATAGTGCAATGTTGTTGTTGTCCCAATATAGGCATCTATGTCTAGTGCCTTCCCCTTGTAGGGGAGGTATGTTGTCCCAAATACTGCCCCTAGGATCTACTTTAGGGGTTGTTTGGTCACCTCCTCTATAATCAATCCTTAAATTAGTAGTCGAAGAATCCTCCATATAGCCTCTATGGTCACTATCATCTCCCCCATGGGGAGGAGGAAGGTGAAAGTATTTAAGACCCATTGATCGATCAATGTGGTTATCAGAGGCCAGTGGGCTTGGATTGTTGAGAATATCGGTACATGCAACAATCTAGCTATATCTAGTGTGGTATAGTCATCCTCAGCAAACCTCTCCATCCCAACCAATTTCGTTGAGTGTCACTCCCTCGTCTACAAACTTCTAGTAGCCTGCATCCATTCAGCTTACCTATCATATTCTCTTCTTCTACTTTATCTTTTTTCCTAACTACCTTTTTGCACAATCTCCCCTATGAAAGGCGTGATCGCCCATCCCTCTTTGCATGCAATCACCCTTGCTCCCTCACCCTCAGTGGTCATGCATCCACCCTTGTGTAGTGATCGATTCACCTATCTACCATGAAACCACACATTCGCCTATATAGACACAGGTTCGCCTATCCCGCCCAAAGGCGAACATGCATCCACCTATGCAGACGAAGGTTCACTCATCATGCCTAGAGGTGAATGCATATTCAAACATGTAGACACACAATTTCCATTTTTCACCTGAAATTGCTCGTCTAGGGTGACATCCCTTCGCCCATCCCTCATGGGCAGATCCTCCAAGAATCTACCTATTTTCTATAGGGGTGGATATGTTGCCCCAAATAGGAAGATCTACATCTGCATGGGCGATTATGCTTCCATCTAACCTATCGTCTCATAAGAAAATCTCAAAAACATGTGCAACATGAAAAGATGGTATGAATTTCGAGGCATACCTGACGGGAAATGTCATCCTCCTGGTAGTAATCTCAGATCGTGTCCATATAGTGTGTGATGTCTCCTTAACATGCCATTTTTCTCTCAAAATTGTTGAATGACATGTGTGCACTAGAGTCCAAATGAATAGTAATTTTCCCTAACTACTATTTATTATTACCTTTTAACCTCCCTTTTTTCCCCTTTTCAGCCTAATTTCTTCTTTTGGCTACCATTTACACCTCGTTTGTTTGTTTTCCTCCATTCAAAAGCTATTTTCATGGTTTTTCATCACAGTTCTCATAACACCCTCCATTTTCTCTATTGAGATGTTACTTGGGGACCCTTTTTCCCCATTCGCCCTCTTGAGGGGGTGTAACCCTCTATATTTCTATTTTCTCCCCTATCATTCCCTATCGCACTGGGGCATCTTTTCATCATTTTTCTCCCCTATCATTCCCTATTGTACTAGGGAATATTTTCATCATTTTTCTCCCCTATCATTCCTTGTACTGGGGAATCTTTTCATCATTTTTTCTTCTTCTATCAAGTCACCTATATTTTATTTTTCTTTAAAACATCGTTATTTGAATGGTATTTCAAAGAGGGTAAAAATGTAGAAATCTAAATTTGACCACTTCCACATGGTCAAATTTATCCCTTATTTCATCTAGTCCACATCCAAATCTATATTAATTAAATAATTTTATCATCCCTAATGTTCCTGAGGTATTTAATTAATCAATTATATACTTTATTTCTTCTCTAAATTAAATAAATAGATAAATTTATTTAATTTGGTCATTCGACTCACATGAATTAAAATTAACTTTTAATTCATCATTTTCTCTCTCCAAATGTCACATCTTACAAAATCCCTCAATCTAGATTAATCAAATTAACTTGCAATTAGGATGTGCACACCACTAATTGTGATTAGTGTCACATCCTCCATAATTTTCCACCTACTCTTAATCACTTCATTATCCTACCTAATAATTTGCACAACTAATTAATCTTGATTAATTATCCCTAACCCCACCTAATACCAATTATGGCATGTGCCCTAGTCAACTCTTCATTAACTCCTTCCCTTTTTGGAGAATTTATCTCTTCTCCCATAGGAATTTTTAAATCCTTTTTATTCCCCCCATGAGCCTACTTGGAATTTTCAATTTCAATATTAACCCCCTAGGATTCTAGAGGGAATTTTTAATTCATTTCTTCCCTTCTTGAGGAGTTGTCTCACCCCAAGGAGGATTATTGAGGAATTTTTCACATCCTCCCATCATTTGGGAGAATGAGACAAGCCACCTCTTTTCTCCTCTTTCCAAGGTACTTGAAAGTACCTTCACTTCATCTCCACATCACCTCTTCTCCCCCACCTAGGATGGCACATGTCCTCCTTACAATGCTTGAGATGCCTTAAGTCATCTCAACCATTGATCTCCCAACCATACTTTTGATCCTATCCCTCCATTCATTTTCCTCCAAAAATGACTAAATACTTAGTCATTTTCATTTTCATACACAACTCATACATTCATTACATTCACACTTAGCACTCAAGCCTTTAGCAATTCAAGCACTCACCTCCATTGTTGCAGTCATTCACACTATCATCTTGCATCAAAATCCATATCCATCACTCCCATTGCTCTCCTTGCATAATCACCTCCATTATCATATAGGTTGCATGCTATCAAATTATCAAAGGAGCACATAAAACAATCTCAACAAGGGGCCAACCATTCAACAAATTCAAGAAAGGTATAAATTAGTGTTTATTTCTTATTAAGATTGTTTGGGTTTTAACTTAGGTCTATCATGAGTGTTTCTTTTGTTTTTCTAGTTTGTATGTTGTTTACTTGCATATTTAGTTTAGAAAAACACTTGCACCCACTACCCACCCAAAAGGAGAGAAGGAAAGAACTAGATGTAAATAAATACTTCCTCCCAAAAATGAGATGAGAAGATAAACCATGTATCTTCCCCTTAAAATACATCCTATAGTGTTGGTAGATTCTTGACATTGGATGCTAAAAATGATTCATGAATATTAAGTGAATTGTATTCTCTTGGGAAGAAATGACACCACAAATGTGTGCAAGATGAATTCATATTCTGAATAGGAATATGTGGGAAGTAATATGAATGCACTTGAATTCTAAAAATGTTCCAAATACTTGTGATGAGATCACATAAATGTGGCTATCATAAAAAGTTCTTATCAACTCTATAAAATGGTATTCACTAAACAAGTTTGACATTCCTATCAAGTAATCATCCCAAATAACTATATCAAAAATAAAAATGTAAAGATTTGGATTCCCTAAATCATGAGAAACTTAAGGTGTAGGAGTACTCAATCCTAAAGAATCATGAGGTGAAAGAGATATGATATTAGTGAAAGGTGTAAGAACTGATGAGAAGTCCATAGAACCCTAATTTTCAAATAACCAAATTGTATCTCCTTTTGCATGCTAAAGTTTTCAATATCGTCTATACTCAAACCATCATCAATATGGATAAGACCAAAGGAAGTAAAATAATAAAATCTAGAGTCATGATCAACATGTCTTGTGGTAATGATCTCCGTTTTCTATAAATTGGATGATTATTGAGGTTGGTGTGAACTTGACTATTTTCCTTATGTCACTGTGTGTAATCTAATAAATAGAAAGAATATTATTAGATAATAAAGGTACTCAAAGTACATCATTGAATATTTCTTCACCAATATCAATAGATGATTTTCCATAAGCTGACATATAGGTATTATTTTTCATCAAAATTTGTGGGAATGAACAAGGCTCAAATATAGAAAATAGTTATTTGGATGTAACCATGTTATGCAATTCTCTAAAATAAAAAAAAGACACTTATGTGATGTGGCATTTGTAGAAGCAAACAATGTCATACCCTTTTTCTTAGCATTGTCTAAATTTGTAGATGATGTGGATGGAAAAGAGGAAGAATCATCTATCTTTGAGGTAGGTTTATACAAGTGAATTTGATTGTATTGAAGAATATTTTTTAACTTATCAATTTCATTTTTATAGCATTAGTGTTCTTCATGCCCAAGTTTCTTACAATCACTAGATATGTCAATCTCTCTTTAGTTTTTTTTCCTCTTGATGAGGGATATGAATCAAATGGTGTCTTTCATTTTATGCCCTTTGCTTGATCCTCAGTTCATTTTTTTTCATAGATTTTGGAGCCTTTTTTTATTACAAAAAGAAGTTGTGGTTTTGAAGACTTCAACTTACCCTTTGAAATGGTTTTTCTTGTTTCGTTGTGAGAGAAAACATATACAAGTGAGGGCATAGAGATGTGTGCACCAAGAGAATTTCTTGTTGCATGAAAAGTAGAAAAAAACACTAAATAGAGAGAACCTAACTTGGATAAGACACTTAAATTCAATTATTCATCTTATTTTTCAATTCCACAATGTTTGAGTTGAAACTTGATGAAAATAAATTTGGTGAAGAATTGATGTATTATGTTGAAGTCTTGTGTATTAAGGCTTATTTAATTTATTTTCCAATCGATACCTTCTTATTACATCTTGTTTTCCAAATAGAATCTCTAGTATTTTCCATAAATTGTTAGGTATTATGGTGGATTCAAGGTGGAAGAGTAGATCTAGAGAAATGGATATACACAATGTCTTATAAGCTTGATCACTCTGATTATATCATTTTCATTTTTCTCCAGATTTTATAGGTTTAGGTTCCAAACCCATTGTGACCCTATATAATCCTAATTTCTTGAGATGAATCTTCATTTTATGCAGTTCCATTCATATTAATTAAATGGAGTTAGGTTTAGATCAATTGTTGGAGAATTGCAAAAAGAACACAAGACAACACCTTGATTTTATTATAACCAAAATCAGGCTCCCCTAAAAAATGTATATGAAAAATTATAAGTTTGTTAATATTGGATGCCAAATCGTTTGTTTATAATCCATGATTTTTCTTATGATTTTTTTATTTATAAAATTGGCCACCCAAATATTAATTTTAAATACAAAAATGGATTCTTTATGAAATTATATATTTTTTTGAAAGTGAATTTTCAATAATCAAGGTGATTTATTTATCTCTAGTCAAAAATTGCATAGAACACTAAACTTCAAAGACTTAAAAAATAGTTAAAACGTTACAATTTTGAAAGATTGAATGAATCACTATGTCTATGGCTGAACCAACTTCCCTTGACTATAAATTTGCAAAAAAAATAATTCCCTAAATAAAAAATGCCCCTTATAACACTTTGGATATAGCCTATGGTTATCATATAATATTAACCATTACTAACCATGTCTCGATGGTTAACTAACTACTAGCAGTTAATCATTAGAAAACAATAAATGAAATTAGAAAAGATGTTATATAGACTACCAATTATTTAAGAGGTGTGGCATTGTGCATGGAGGGTTTGATGTAGTCTTCTAGAGATATCTCAAGTAGTTACCAATTGAATGACCACATGTACAAGCTAGAGCCATGGTAATTCGAGGAGTTTGGAAGTTGTAGGAAGTTTGTTTGAAGCTAATTTTCCTAGAGGCTTGGCCTATTGAAAGACCATGAAACTAGTTGAAAACCACCTAAATGTAAATTGAAGGCTGCAATGTAAGCCTAAAATTGTTATTGCTTTGGCTATTATGTTTTATCATTGATTTTACTCTCAACATACACATTCACATTCTCTACACATAAACAAACCATATGCCATACCATCTCCTCCAAGCTTAAAAAAATTATAATCATAGGCAAAGGAAGGCTCTTCACAATTGGCAACCAATATTCTTGCTTCAAATTCACCTTTCCTACAAGATTTAGAAGTCGGGCTATTTTCTACACATGTTCTCAAAAGAAAGATTCAAAATGGAGGATTATGCTTACAACCCATTTAGGCCTCGTGGGAAACACATTAAAAATGAATCTTCAAAGAGTCTTATATACAAAGAAATTTGTATAAACTAAGATTAAAAGAAACAGTGAACATATCCTCCACATTGTGCAAGCATATCAAGTGCATCATACTTATAATTTTTTCTTCGCTTACTACTTGATTTAGGAATGCAAAAAGGTATATATATGTCAATTTTGTGTCATCTATCTTAATAAATATTTACAATTTAATAAACATTTTAAATTTGAAAAAAGTGATTGTATCTATTGACTATAGAATATGATTGATACACGCCTTTTTGTGATAAAATAAAGAATAAATATCTCAATTTTATAAATATTTAGTAATAGACCCAACTTGATCAACTTGTATACCAAATATAAAATCCCACACCTATATTAGACTCTCTGCTGAATAAAATAGATTTTTTTTACACTCCTAAAATAAAAATACAGTCCTATCACTATAAAGCTATATTAAAATATTTTATGAAAACAACTTTACATATCTATAATATATTACTTGTCAAATTTACTTATTCATCCACATATAATACATTACTTTGTCGTCCCTCTCAAGAGGAGCCATTCTGGATAAAGTCGTCCTTATCTTCCCTCTAATAAAAAACTATCGCAACATATAATAATTACAATGACCTATGCCACCAGTGGGGACTGACTTCGATTTAAAACCATTTACTCCAGATTTCAAATCCAGATGAATTTGAAATACCAGAACATTCAACAAAGCTTACAATCCGTCGACAAATTAAGTTGGCATTTCTAGTGAGATCAAAGGCGGTTGGAGGAAATAAAGAGACTCGCCTCCCGCAGTAGTGTGCTGTTGTTATCTTGGTCTTCTTCGTTGAAAGAAAGATGAAACCCATGCTCTTCCTTGTCAAACACCATCAAATCAATATGCTTACACTTGCCGGACATTTTGATGGCTTCGAAGTACTCCGCGCCTCTATCCCTCAAACAATCTTTACCTCCCAACACAACCAACATCGGAGGAATGCTAATTACGCTACGTAACTGTGAAGTGAAGTACATGACCGGGTTGCTGAACGGGTGATCTCTATTCCCACGCGTTCCAGAGGGCAACGCCAACCTCCAAAATGTATCACAACTTTCTACGTTCACAAAAACATCGCTTGGACACACATTCTCCGACTGTGTACGATCTTTCCCTCCAAAGAAAGGCTGGATCAGAATTGCTCCCCTGATATTGCTAAAGAAATCACAAGCATGGGCTCGCATGAGGAGATGATGCGCTATATTCCCTCCAGAGCTCTCCCCGATCACAAATACGTTGCTGAGATTCCCATAGCCATCGAGCCACGGATCAGAAGCCCGCTCAGTTGAAAAAAGCCATTGGAGTACAGTCATGGAGTCGTCGTAGGCGGCAGGAAGGCGATTCTCCGGGGCCAATCTGTAATTCACTGAAACCATCATCACTCCTAAGCTGGCAGCCCACTTTTCGCAAAAAGAGTGGGAAGCGACGAACGCCGGTGAAAGGAAACAAAAGCCGCCGCCATGGAAGAAGAGAGCGACAGGTGAGTTAGAGGAGGTGGGGCGAAGCGGCGGAAGGAAGAGACGCACCCAAATCCCGAGTGCCTCGTCAATTACAACATCTCTGGTGTTAACAGCATGATTGTCCAGAGAGGGAGGAACGTTCAAAATGAGATGGTAGTCAGTGCGAACGATGCTTCCATCGTCATAAAGTTTAAGTGCCCCTTTAAAGTCTTCCACCAAAGTTGGCACTTGAACTACTTTTTCTACGCCCATCCTCAGCTTGCTGGTTTGATTATGCAATTGCCGTAACACCCTCCATGCTCTTTTTAAACTGCAAACTTGTTTGTCGTGACTTCTTCATTGAGGCAGATGCACCCACACGGAGATTGTGCCAGGTGGACGGCCAAACATGTATGCAGGAGTCCCCGATAATTCATTTCGTGTAAAGTTGGTTACCTCTGGACATTAATTTATGAATTCCAAATTTCAATTTCGAATGTTAGAACGTGCCTGGGTTTGAATACAAATTATTTTTATCTCAATCTTGGTCGATTATAGGATTGATTTGACACTGATGTCACATTATTATTATTTTAATATATTGAAATTAGGGGAAAGGACACAATACTCCACCTATTAAAATAGGTTTGAGGATACTTTTTGATTTAGTAATAGAATATATCATTATTAATGTTTAGATAAGGAAATATTGATAAATATATGGTAGAGAATTAATCATAATTTAATATAATTTGTTATTAATTTATAAAAAACGTGTACAAGTCATTTTTTGATTTCATGAAAAATTATAAATAATGATAATCAATTTTTGGTTATATGTGAGAGTTAAGTCAATCTATTCTTACTATTAATATATAAAAACATGTACAACTCACTTCTCATAGTTTCTTTCTAAATAATCATGATTAAATTTTGGTTATATATGAGAGCTAAGTCAATCTATTCTTGTTATTAATACATAAAAATGTGTACAATCACTTTTTGATGTCATAAATAAAATTATAAATAATGTTAACAAAATTTTGGTTATATATGAAAGTTAAGTCAATCTCATCTTGTTATTAATACATAAAAATATGTACAACTCACTTCTTATAAAAAAATTATATATAATGGTAATCAAATTTTGGCTACATATGAGAGCTAAGTCAATCTATTATTGTTATTAATACATAAAAACATGTATAACTCACATTTTCATCTCATTAAAATTATAAATAATGGTAATCAAATTTTCATTACATATGAGAGTTAGCTCAATCTATTTTATAATAAGAAAAATTACATATGCTATTAAATAAAATATTGCATGTTTGTGATCACATGTAATAGTTTGAACTTATGTAATTTTTAATTCTTTTGTCCAAATACATAATACATGACTTTAAATTAAAAAAATATTTGATAATTTAGAATATACATAAGTGCATAAATCTAATCCTAAACTAAATAGAAAGAAAATGTAATGTACAATCTCTAATCCAAATACACTCACATGTCATTCCATCTCTTTCAAGTAATTTACATTTTGAGGACCTTAACCACCATCAATTCAAGAATATAACACTCACTTTTTGATACATAAAACGCGTTCATTATAGATTGAACAAATATTAAATTTAAACATTAACAACTAAATTTCAAAATAAACTTAAAAGAGTGTTTTTATTTATGCACTTAAATGTACATATTTGAAATCTTTGAAGAATTTTCTATATTGTTAGTATTTCATACATGTGTACATAAAATGATTTTATAAGATTTTTTCTTAAATGTTCATGTGAATGCAAGCAAACCCTTGTAAAATTTGAAATGATCTCTCTATCCCTTTCAATATATGACATATAGCCAATTTTAATGATTTGTCTCGTGTATTAGAAATTGACAAATCCTAATTTCTTCATTGTTTTAAAACGTCTTTCCATTTTTTGGGATAAATTTTGACTATCTTTATATCAATTCTCTCTTTCAAGATCCTAGAAAAGTAGCTACATATACTTTTACATGTTTCTTTTACAAATTTTCTATGATATACAAATGTGCAACCTTATATTTCTTTTGGAATTATCTTATATTTTTGGAATATTTTCTCAACACTCTAAATAGTATCCCACAATGCCCACCCAAACTAGGTATATATTATTTTTTGAGTTTATTTTTTGTCCCTCATTCCTTAATTATACTAGTAGTTGTGTTTCGTATCCAAGGAACATAAGATTTAAAACAAATATCCTTGCTCCCTCATTTTGAAATATGGTTTCTAAATCAATATAGTATGTTCCAATAAACAATCAATTTAATTATTCACAATGGTTATGACTACTTAAAATAGGAAATTTAATCTTCTAATATTACTTGACTTTGTATGTTTGGATGTCAAATATTTTGAAATTAAAGATAAATTATTTTAATTTTTCTAAACCTCATATTTATATTGATTTTTTGATTATTTATTAAATTTAATTATAATAGTTCTTAGTAAATAAATTAATTTATAAAATAATTTATTTTAGATATATCTAAAATTATGTTCTTGGCTACGTGTGTTGAATAAGGTTCACAATGGATGATTGAGCCATATGTCAAAAAAATGATTTTCTAAATATTATTTTAAATATATGTTAGGAATTAATTGTAATTTATACTATAAAATAGAATTATTTAATTTATGCATACACATACAACTTAAAATAATGCAACTCTTAATACAACACTAGGGTCCAAACATAGGAATTCTAAAACCTAATATTAAATAAAAGCTAAAGACAACTCTATTATAAATATATCTCATACAATGGGAGATATAGATTCTAATTGTATGTGAATTAAAAATAGTGGATAGACACAATGGTTTTATCAAACACTCATGTGGTAATTTTTAACATGAATGAATAAACTAGATAGGCCAATGATGAAATATTAAAAATAAACAAGCAAATAATGGTCAATGCATTTTATATTATAAGAATAACTTATGTTTGATTATACACTTGAGAACTTCAAAAAAATTTTCTTTAGAAGTTTAATTAATCACAACTCTTAGTCCACATGATCCTTATTGATGCACTATTGTGTAATGTGCACGTATGTACTCAACCCATGATAATTATTCATGTACTATACATACACATACTATCAAAATACAAAATAGTCATTTCCCATATAAATTTGTAAATGCATATTCCATAAAAAAAAATAGCAGTGTGCACCTAGTTAAAATATAAGATAAATAAAACACTCTGAGTATAATTATATACCTCCAGATGTAAATGCACACAAAGGAAAAGGAACATTGCAAGATTTAGTAAAAAATATGAATCCAAAATGACAGACTAAAGAACCATTTTGACCAAATTCATGCTAGCTAGATGCATATGTGTGTAGGCATATGCTACCTATCAATTTTAATAAATTTTAAATTACATAAAAATCACCAACTCACTTAGAATCATTGTAGAAAATACCATTGATTACACATGAACTTAAAATACAAGAGGAATAAATGAAAAATTTAATAGTTTGATAAAATTAAAATTTCTATAATGATGATGAAAGAATCCATTAAGTTAAAAAAATTTGAGAACAATGACTATTATTATCCCAATGTGTATATGCTACCAAGGAATTTGAAGTACTCAATAAATATTTTAAAATTTTCTAGTCACTACGTAAATCATCATTTGGTATACTAAAGTAAAAATTTGAGAAAGAAAAGGAATGAATGTGAAGCTTGAAATTTGAACAATTGATGATGAACATATCACGTAATAAAGAGAACTAAGATAAAGTTTATAACTCCTACCATCTAAGTAATTGATAAATATTAATAATATTCATAAGAAATCAACATCTTGGAAATCTATAATTTCAGTGCCACTTATCCATTTCATTAAGAGTTCATCAATGTGACTAGTGTTTTATTAAAATTATTTGAGGTGCAAGTGGATTAATAATGTTGAACAAGAGTGAATATTTAAAAAAAATTTAAAGTTGTTGTAAAGAATTTTTTTTTTTAGCTTCTAAAAGGAGGGGGCCCATTTTCAAAATATTGATATTTAGATTTACTTATGACCTAAAGTATAATAATTATATGTCAAGAAAAGAAAAGAATATTAATGTTTATGAAAATCCCTAGTTACTTAGAATATAAGAGAAATCAATAATAGAGTGTAAATAATTATATGTCTAAAATATTAAAATAACTATAAGCTTGAAAATCTCATCTCTTTTAATTTGTTTTATAAATAATGGAGGAAATATAGATAATATTTTTAATAATCACATTTCATGGTTCCTAGGAAAAATCCAAGTGCCACTTCATATAAAAACTTAATTAAAAAATACTATTGCCACTGCATAATGAATACAATATTTAGAACACCTTGACTACCTCTTCAAAATCATCTACATCAACCCATTTAAAACTAGCAGTTCCGTGTAGTAACACACAACAATGAGCCGATAGGTGGGGACAAACATGAAAGGCAAGCAATGTGCAGACAGTGAGACTGGAAGAAGATTAGAATGTCAATGGCATGAGTGGGCACAATAGCTATGAAAGGCATATGCAGTGTTGGGTATATGTTGTAGCAGATCTGTAAAGTCTAACATGCGCAATTCTCCAGGAAGGGTAGTGGGGCTCATATACACATAAATTTGCATTATCAAAGCATGCTCTAAATAATAAAGTAGATCATCTATAACAATCTTAGGGTTAATGAGGTCACAATAAGATGAGCTTCAGTTTTTTGGAGATAACCATTAAATGTTGAGAATTATGAACGAGCTTATCAGATTGGGCTTCATGCATAGTACACACGACAAAATGAATATCATTTTTATGATTAGATGTCATAACTCCATCTATATAAGAAAGTAATATGGTATGCATCTTTGTAAGGCCCCACCTCACATGTGATTAATACAATCCTAGATTGTTATATAATTTTCTTAAATAGATGGCTAGATATATTACAGGCGATAATTAAAGTGATTGAGTGGCAACAATATTGTATCTCATTTTAACCTTATAGTTTATCGTCATTATTTTATTTAATGAACATGTATGTAAATATAAATTATGGAATACAAATGAAATTATAATGGGAAGGGAAGGAGGGTGTTAACCCTAATGGGTTAAAAGGAGCATATGTATATAAAGGATAAAGTGTGTAAGTAATAGTTGGTGAAAAAGTAACTTTGCTAAATTTATATATACACATATAGAGGTATAAGTGTTGGTTAAAGAAGAATTCTATTAACATTCAATTAATTATTTTGTGATAACATCATTATTTTTGGTAAGTATTTTGGTGGGTTAAATAATAATATTATGTAGTTAAGTTGTTAATTAAACAATAATATTATTATTAATTTAAAAAAGATTTAATTTAATAATACCAATATCATTAAGTTTTATTAGTTAATCAAAATATAATATTATTATGGATAAGGTTCAATGGCTAAATAATTGATGACATTACTAATGTGTATTTAGTTGAGTAATGATAATGTTGGCATACTATTAGTTGAATTCATGATTATATAAGGCCACCCCATAATTTAGCCACTGGATCAATTGTTTATGATGCAAACTAAGGATCTTTTCATAGCTTGTAACAAAGTATCCTAGATGAATTATGGTTAAAACAATATAATTATTTGTGTGATGTAGAGTATAAGCAAGAGAACAATAATCAACAATGCCCAATGGAATCTAACATAAAGTGTATAAGGCCGGTATTGGCATGGTGTAATGGTTTAAAGGTGGCATTGTTGTTCTTACCACCAAGGTTCAAACCCCATTGGGGTGGTATTGTTGAATGGTTGTATTCCGGTTCATAGCTCTGGTCAAAAGCGTTTACCCCTTTAAAAAAAAACATAAAGTGTATAAGATCAACTATTTTACTCTGTTGTAACCATAACGTAAAACATATGAATTTTTTCTGAATCCTACATAAGAAAGATAACGCTTTGTACTTTAAAAATATAAAATAAAACTCAACACAATGAGGCCTGCTCTCCACCCTACCATATTGGGTCATGGAGCCTCAGGGACTCTCACCAAACCCCCGAGCAAGAATATACATTGCCCAACACTCTGATTAGTGGTGAAATGAATATTGCTTATTCCAATCAATATAGAGTACATTAGGATTTGATTGTCTATTTGACCATTGTTACTAATTTTATAGTCACTATCATTATTCAGAAAGGTTGTTTGTAACACATTAGTTCATCAAATACTGCATTATGGATGGGGTATGGTTTGTAACAGTAACAAAAAAGTGTGAAGTTTAGTGTGGTGATTATGGAAAAATAGAATGAACTACAGAACATTAACTATTTTACTCCATTATAGCGATTGCAACATAAAGCTAAAACTCACAGCTACAGTCCTATGGAAAACTTTCACTGCAAAGACCAAACCATATACAATTTATTTGTATACAAAGTGTGAATTTTAGTGCAGTGATCATGTCTAATTCATAAACAATATGTAAGTCAAGAGATATCAAAGTTCAATATTTTATAATACATAACTTGCTCTGTACTTGCTATAGGATGAATGAAGCAATTATAATTTAGCCATACCTGCTGCATGTGACATAATGCAGTATGTACAAAATAAAAAAATGCCTGATTTCCATCCTACCATATTGGTTCATGGAGCATCATGCACTCTCATCAAACCCCCGAGCAAGAGAATAAATTGCCCACCATTGTGATCAAGGGCGAAAGCAATGTTTCGGCTGCCAATGACTTAATACAAGATCTAATGGCATGAAAAAGCCTATGAAGCATGATTGTTTTGGTTGTGGCTAGCTACAAACACGAGAGGATTATCTGAAGTTTAGTGTAATAAACACACACCATTGGTAGACAATAAATAAATCAGAAAATATAAAGACTTATATAATTAATTACAAACACGATGTAATGCAGTTGTAGTAGAACACAGTAAGTAAATAGAATCTAGGAATTCCTTCTGCACGGAATGGATTGAAGTGTGGACACAGAAAAGGAGGCCCGTTGTCCACCCTACCATATTGTGTCATGTAGCTTGTCATCAACTATCACTAGACCCTTGCAATTCACGTATCATAAAGTAGAGCAACTCTTCGTGATCATCCCAATGAATAGTATTGTTGGAGATGATCAACTTGTTTAATTTATAGTGCACTATAATTGTTGGTATGTATGTTGCAATATCTAGCAAAATACAAATGTGGGTCTACACGCAATCACAAAAAACACAGCTCAAGTGAGCAATTCAGTTGCACATAGATGTCGTAAATATAAAATGGAAGAGAAGAAAATGAGGCCTGCTCTCTAATATTGGGTGGCCACTACTCTAATGAATGGTGAAATCAATGTTCCTATTTTCTTAGCTAGTCTTATAATCACTTCATCTTCACAGTTGGTTGAACTTCATTTGAAAATTTTGTTCATCTGTTCAACATGTACATTGGAATATCAACACCCCACTTCTTGAAATCTCTCTCACAAGGGAGAAGCATGTTTTTTGGAGCAACTGTGAATATGAAGAGATTATAGAACTGGCTAAGAGCAACAAGATGATGGGGGAAAAAATTAAAAAATTAAACCACAAAACACAAAGCATAAAGAGCGAGCCAGAGGGAATTGACAACAACTCAACACAAACTTATCAAAAATTGAAACAATATAGCCTTTTCAACAACACCTTCTCGAAAATGGAATGATATAGCTTAAGCAAGACAACAATAATCAACAATGCCCAATGGAATCTAACATAAGTGTATAAGATCAACTATTTTACTACGTTGTAACCAGAACCTAAAAACATATGAATTTTTTATGAATCGTATGTGACCAAGATAGCAATCTGTACATAAAAAATATAAAATAAAACTCAACACAATAAGGCCTGCTCTCCACCCTACCATATTGGGTCATGGAGCCTCATCAACTCTCACCAAACCCCTGAGCAAGAATATACATTTCCCACCACTCTGATCAGTGGTGAAATCAATATTGCTTACTACAATCAATATAGAGTACATTAGGATCTGATTGTCTATTTGACCATTGTTACTGATTTTACAGTCACTATCATTATTTTGAAAGGTTTTTTGTAACACATTAGTTCATCAAATACCGCATTATGGTTGGAATATGGTCTACAAGAATAACAAAAGAGTATGAAGTTTAGTGTGGTGATTATGGAAAAATAGAATGAACTGCATAACATTAACTATTTTATTCCATTAAAGCCATCATGATAGAAAGCTAAAACTCACAACTACAGTCCTATGCAAAAAAATTACTGCAAAGGCCAGACCATATACAACATATGTGTATACAAAGTGTGAATTTTAGTGCAGTGATCATGGTTAATTCATAAAAAATATGTAAATCAAAAGATATCAAAGTTCTATATTTAATAATACATAATTTGCTCTATACTTGCAATGGGATGCATGAAGTAATTATAATTTAGCCATACCTGGTGCATGTGGCAGAATACAGTATGTACAAAAGAAAAGAAGGCCCGATTTCCACTCTACCATATTGGCTCATGGAGCGTCATGCGCTCTCACCAAACCCCTGAGCAAGAAAATAAACTATCCACCACTGTGATAAATGGTGAAAGCAATGTTTTGGCCGCCAATGACTCAATATATGATCTAATGCCATCAAAATCCCTACAAAGGATGATTGTTTGGGTTGTGGCTAGCTGAAAAATCCAAAGGATTATCTGAAGTTTAGTGTAACAAACATGTACCATTGGTAGACAATAAACAAATCACAAAATATAAAGACTTATACAATTAGTTACAAATAAGATGCAATGCAGTTGTAGTAGAACACAATAAGTGAATGAAATTTAGGCATGCCTTGTGCACAAAATGGATTGAATTTTGGACACAGAAAAGGAGGCCTGCTCTCCACCCTACCATATTGGGCCATGGAGCATCATTGGGTATGACGAAAGCCCCGAGTAGTAACATTAATTGTCCACTAGTTTGATCAATGGTGAAGGAAATCCTTTGGCACGTGAGGAAATTTGTTCAGTGGAAATCAATGTTATACATCTTTTATAATTTGACATGGAGTTGTGAAATGAGAAATGGAAAAAAAGATATATAGGCTTACATTGTATATAGATGGAATGTAGGTGAAGGCCATTCAACATGCAAATGTGGAATCATAAAGCTATTTAGAATTTTGGATATCTGTACATCTTGTATATGAATACAATGTAGCTGCAATCTAAAATGCTTCAAGTGGAATATACCTACACAGAAGGGAAATGTGAACTTTGGTTCCTTGAACATGTTTTATTGGAAAGCACTATCTAAAATACAAAATTTAAGTGGCTTTTTAATTTATAAGAAAAATATATGTAGTACCACAATTACATGTCACATATAAAATATGATAAGGAAGTGAATTTAGATAGGGTGCAAATTCTATATGCATAGAGGTGAAGAGGAAAGGAAAATCAATTCACTTACCATAAAGAAGAGAAAATTTTGATGATGATGATAATGAATAGTTTTGTTGGAGACAATCAGCTTGTTTGATTTATAATGCACTCTAATTGTTGGTATGTATCCTGTAGTATCTAGCAAAATACAAAGGTGGGTCTACACGTAATCACAAAATACATAGTTCAAGTGAGAAATTCAGTTGTTTTCTATTGGCTGCAATCTTTTTTGTATGGATAACTTGTGAGAAAAATATGAGCCTTTCTGAAGAGGCACATATATATGCATTGCTGATTGCACAAAGCACAAAAAAATTATGGCTGGAAAACCAATGGATAAAAAATAAGCCAGGCTAGCGAACAAAAAATGACAAAAAAATTGGATTATGTTAATAATTTTATTCCGTTGCAAACATAGCCACAAAATGGAGGACATACAAAGAAGCGTACAAAAAAAATCACGTTGGAAAACCCATGCAAACCATTGGCTTGTTTTCAGAAAGAAGGATTGGCAAAAAATTATCATAGGACACGCGTTGCAAAAGCTGATCCATGAATCAAAGAATATTGGTTTGAATAAACTATATAGTCTTTCCCAATAGAAGCTTTCCAAAAAGGAAACAATATACCCTAAGACAGAGAATGACATTCAACACTGCCTTACAGAAAACAAGGCAACCTGTATAACATGAACTATTTCATTTGCTTGCGCAAAGGAAACAAGCATCACTTTGCACAACTTTCCATGGGAACATTGTATCATGTATGTGTTACATATATTGACAATGGTTGCAATAATACTTTTCATTTAAAACTCACCAAACTAATTGAGCAGTTTACGGTATTTTCAATAAGGCATTGTTCACCGCTGGGTTGTGGATTGAGCTGCACAACATACTTAACAAAAATTATAGCCAAGAACCATATGACATCTATATCTAGCATGGCACTATCATTAGAGATCGCAAATCAATAGAAATAACACTCGGTAAACATTAGATGGATACCTAGACATGGATACTTACATAGACAAATACATCATAGACGCATATATCTACATAGAACTTTGTCAATATATTCTATGCACTGAGAACATTGAAAACAAGATGAAAACAAAATTCTCTTTAAAACAACTCCCAGATACTTGTAAATATTGAATTGTGCATGCATACACACAGATATCCAATACACGTATATATATTTACACACATCTATACCAGAAAGTTGTATGCACTGGGAAATTTCAATTACATGCATACATACAACTATGTCCACAAGTAGATATATGAAGATTTGTAGACAACGATACATTACTTAAAAAGGACAACAACTCTATATAAATAAACAACATAAAATTAAAGAAAAAATATACACTTAAGACAAAACAAATTATAAGGTACATGAATAATAGAAAATAAAACAAGTGTATCTTTTTTTCTTAAACATTATAAGTTATACTTCATTGTCTTAATATATAACCAGTCAAATGAACAACAAAGAAATAGTAGTAGAAAGGAAAGGCCTTTTTGATGTGACAAGCAGCGAGGGAACAAAAAAAAGTAAATGTCCAGTCAATATGAACTATAAGAAATATGGAAAGTCACAATTAGCCATGGTTGTTTTGGTGTTCAAGGTAGTACGGCAACTATCTCTAGAGACTGTTGCACAATAGGAGAAATAGTAGACAAATCTGATAGTAAGAGCTTGCACTTAGCTTCAAAGTTAACCTTTGGAACTTTCATTATTATTGTTTTAGGTCTTATTTCTGAATTATAAGTTTGAGTTTTAATTAGAACAGTGAAAAAAAATGACGTGTAGGTGACTTGCATTGATAACAGACTCAACAGTCATTACAACGGTAGACTCATATTGCAACATGTAAAGTTGTTTTGCTAACATTTGCAATAGGCTTGTTGCAGCCTCATCAAAAGCATTTTCCCAAAGCTCACCTGTGTGGTCTTCTGGATCTTTAGCTGCAATAAATACTGAAAGTCATAGTCAGCTATTGTTGTTTGGAATTTAGGGAAAAACCATGTATTTTCTCAGATTGTTCACACTTTTTCTTGCATTGGCTTCCATTCACCTCCAACGGGCATGCAACATAACATAATGCATCATTTTTTTATATATTTAACTGTTGCCTTGAGAGTAGCTTGCAAAGTCTCTGGCAAGCCAAGGTAGTGGTCCAACATATATGCAATAGTGACTCTCCCATTTCCCAAAGCAACCTTTCGAGGCACTGTCTGGGGGGGGCTCAACAGTAGGTGGATCAATATGTCCTCTTTCGATCAATGGTTGTGCTTCTGGTATGTCAGGATTTATATATAGAAGAGTCCCTACAGCTGTGTTCAAAACAACTCAATTGAAGTACCCAACATGTGCATTTTTAACAGCAAGGATGAGAGCTGAACCAGGGGTGTACAACCTCTCCAACTCATGACCCTTTGCTTCCCAATTTGAGCCCCACAAATTAACATCAATTGAAAAGGATGAAAAATCATTAATTTTAATAGTCCTCCGAATTGTTTGGGACAGATCCTTTCTTTGTATAGTCGATAAAATTCCTACATGCACCACAGTGCCAATGACATCAATCAAAGAACATTATTAGTGCAATTTACAATTTCATTTAATGGAGTGAATTTAAATAATTTCTCTGGCACAAAGGCCTCATCATCACAACATTTTAACATTGAGTTTTGATCCAAAATGATTTCCATTTGGCTATTTAACTTATTAAATTTCCTGTCTTCCTATCTCATTGATCCTTTTGACACATAATAAGTATGACCCACCTCAACCCTATCATAATGCAACTCTTCTATGTCATTAAAGCACATAATCCATATTTTTGTTCCCTCATTGTCAATAATATCAAAGCTAAATACCTGGCCCTTGTGCCCCTACCTGCTGTAATGGTGCATATCCCTCTTTGTTGTTACACGACCTTTTATTGTCCATTTGGTTTGGTAAACATTGAGCCCTTTAACAGGGCTGATTTTTGTAGGAGCATCTTGCTGCGTTAGGGATGTATTAATTCCAAAGGTTGAGGCTCATTTGGATGGGGAGGGCGAGTCACAACCAACTATTTATTCTTCTTGATCTCTAAACAAATATTTAGGTTTTCCAATTAGCTAGCAATCTATCATTTTGACATCTAGGGATAGTATGGAAATTTCCCTAGAATGAAACAAACATTAAATACTTTAAAAAGAAGTCCCCACAAACAAGGAAGCAAGAAACTACAAGTACAAGTAAGGAAGAACTATATCAAATCTTGATTCCCACAACTTTCTAGACAAATAGTTTTTCAAGCACACAATCAAACCTATTTTCAATTCCCCTGTAAACAAAAGGTCATTGTATTTTGTAGGAAAAGTTCCCATCTGCATGTGGGTTCCATCAGAGAGGACGACTTTGTACTAGTCGACTAGGCTTTGATCACCTCCTATTTTTTGGTAAGACATTAGTTGGAGGACTGGAGATGGGACAACATCTCTAGCATCTATAAATCGTAGTGCATGTCCTTTTAAGGCTAGATCGACATTTGTAGCCTACAAGGCAATTGAACTAAACATATTGGAAACAATGAGATATTTATGGCTATGAATCAATTCTAAAAGTAAACAACAATATTGACACATTTGGAAACTGAGACATTTTCCCCTCTAACACATAAGTTACTCCAAAATGGCCAATAAATTGAAAGGGAAACCAAAGAAAAAGAGTTGAAATATAAATAAGTTAGAACATATATCATAGCAATTGTTAATTCAAATGAAGTATATTCTCGGTTTGTTTGGTGCACTTGAGAAAGTGTCAATATAATTGGAAACAACAAAAAACTAAACAAGAAACAAACTTACAGGACTACTGCTCGAGGATTTTTCACCAGCCTTGGAAGAGCTAGAGGCCATCGAAATTGCTGCATTTGCTCTTTTAAAATCTGAGAGCCGCAATGCCGACAACTGACTACAAGGTCTATGAATTCAAAACACAACATGGGCACTCAATTTTTTTACACAGGAATTAACAATATGACTAGAAAGGATTAATAATAACAAGGGCTTCGATGATTCAAATAATACTTAACATGCAATTTGTTATTCCAAGTTCACTATTTCAATTTTAAAATCCCTCCTTTTTTTCCCTAGAGACACCAAGAATACGAAGGAAAAGAAATAATTAGGAAAAAGGCTTCAATGTTGTATATAACAGTTAATATGAAGTATATCATTTGAAGTATGCCATGTCAAGATTCTGAAAAATAACTATTTTGAGAAAATAATAAACATTGGGAAGAACACATATGTACATTGCTCACATCTACTTTGACATACATACAAATATACACACAACAAAATTTAATATTGTCTCATTTATGGCTTTTGTTATGAGTAAATGGTTGCAATATATTAAAATAGTTTGTGTTGTTCTCCACAATGCAATCTAATTGTTGTTCGCTAGCTTTGGCTATATTCCCCTCTTTCCAATGCATAATAAAATAGTTAATATTATACAGTTTATATTGTTATCCAAAACGCATTCTTCACTATTATATATATATATATATATATATATATATATATATATATACAATATTGATTCATTAATGGTTTGTGTTCTGTGGTAGAGGCTTTGATTCAGTCTGTTACTACAAGTTTTTTGTGTTTTAAGGGTGTTCCATCTGGGTCGTTGTTGCAAGTAATATTTTTGTGGCAATGGCTGCAATGAAATAAAATAGTAAATGTTATGCAATTGATATTGTTTTGCACAAGGAGTTGTTCACTATTGTTGTCTACACTAGGCTATATTGTGCCATTTCTAGCCTCCATTTAGTGTGGCCAGAAAAGGAAGGTGGTGGATTGTGTTTTCATTTTTAAATTAAAAGCATTTGCTGCATCAATAGAGAGGGATAGTGAAATGGCATCAACATTAATTGTTGTATGGTTTCCGTGTAGTGACAATAGCTATAAGCAGTAGTTTCCTTTTCAAGTAGTCAAGAAGATAGCAAATGCTTGCACAATGTTTGAAAGGGAATTTCCCTATGGCTATATTGATTTGTTCCTCAAAGGGTCCCACTGAGAAAAAAGCTATATTATTTCAATTTTCAATAACACATTGTTGGGTGTCATTCTTTGGGCTTAGCCAGTTCAAGATAGTTATCAACAATGGGGCAAACATGCAATAAATACACATTCCTAGTTGTTATTTCTTCAGCCTCAAAAAAGGAGTTACCAGAATGATGGACTGTATAGCAAGTGTCATAAGGAATACTTAATAGGCACTTCTGTATAGATGGTTAGAGGCTATTTTTTGTTTTTCCAAGCAATGATGTTTGCAAAAGCAAAACAAAAGTGTCACTGGTGATAATTTTTTCCAACCCTTTTTTGGGACAACAAGCCAGCGGTTTGCATGGATTTTTCAATGTCAATTTAT
The DNA here is from genome assembly GCA_007258455.2 of Sequoia sempervirens. Classification (NCBI taxonomy): domain Eukaryota; kingdom Viridiplantae; phylum Streptophyta; class Pinopsida; order Cupressales; family Cupressaceae; genus Sequoia; species Sequoia sempervirens. Next base: position 612,451,603 of record VDFB02270651.1, on the reverse strand, counting down.
TTGTGAGCTTCTTTCTATGACCTTCATTTTCTGGCTATGTTAGCAACGGAATAAAATTCTTAACATAATCCAATTTTATTTTGTGGTATGTTGCTCAATAGCCTGGGTTATTTTTATCGATTGGTTTTCCAAGCACATTTTTTTTTTCCTTTGTGCAATCAACAATGCGTATATATGCGCATATATATACACACACACATATATATGTATGTATATATATATATATATATGTATATATACATATACTTGCATAAATGTATTCACCAACACCCTATAAAAAATTGAAACAATACACCCTCTTGAGCACCACCCTATCGAAAATAATGCCTTTTGGATAACAACATTAACTCTAAAATATCAACTATTTTATTATGCATTGCAAATGAAAGTATATAGCCAAAGCTAGAGAACAACAATTAGCATTGGGTTATGGAAAACATTGGTTAGAATCTTTGTCAACCTTCGCGGTTCTAGGTCTCTGGCATCGTGTAGTAGGTGGTGAATTGTTTTTTTTAATAAAAAAAGCATTTGGCATGACGATAGAGGAGGCCAACATAATGGCATCAACATTAATCATTGTATGGTTTGTGTGTAGTGTTGATGGTGCAAGTAACATCTATCTTTAAAGTCCTTAGAAAACAAAGCGAATGTCTGTGTAGTTTTCAATAACACATTGTACATATATATATACATATATACATATATATATATATACATATATACATATATATATATATACATATATATACGTACATATATATACATATATATACGTACATATATATATGTATATATATATGTATATATATACATATATATGTACGTATATATATACATATATATATGTACGTATATATATGTATATATATATACACATATATATACATACACACACACACATATATATATATGTATATGTATATATACATACATATATATACACATATATATACACATATATATACACATATATACATATATATACATATATATGCATATATATACATATATACATATATATACACACATATATATATACATATATATATATATATATATATATACACATAAATATATACATACACACACATATATAGATAGCTATATAAGAATTATCACAACCCACACCTTTTGCAACCATCAACGCATGGGGAAAAACAAGATAACCTCCAACCACCTTCACAGAAATTCCATAATCGATGTGGGTTGTGATAGTTTTGTGTTCATTTTTTGTAGGCCGTGGAGAAAGAACAGAGGGAAGAGAATGCAAGCAAGAAGAGGTGCATATTGGAAAAACTGTTTGTTGAGTATTTCTAAAATAGTTTATGTTATTTTTTGAAAGGGGATTGTTGATTGTTGCTCAGTAGCTTAGTCTAAATTGTTCGGTTTATGGTTTCTGTGTAGCCGCCATTGGTGGAAAGCAATACTGTTTGCTTATTGCGTTTCGTGTGTTGAATAACCTCCACCCACCTTTGTAGAAGCTGCACAAAGCTTAATCCAACTTACACCCTCACAAAAGCTTACCCTCATCGCTCACGACTCTCATATCAGGTATAGCAACAAAACAACACCAAACAATGCCTTATTGAATTTTTTTGAGACATTCGTTTTGTTCCTCGAGGTGTTAAATGACAATTGTTATTACTACCATCACCAGTACACACAAAGCATATAGATATACATATATATATGTACATATATATTAGTTGTAACTGTGGAGGGAAAGCCTCTATGAAGGTGCAAGTGCATGTAGTGGTAATGGTTGTGGTACATACATACATACACACACACACACACACACACACACACACACACACACACACACATATATATATATTGATTGAGAGGAACCAACAAAGATTCAGTGAGGAATGAAAGTAAAAAGTATACTCATTTCTCAACAAAGTATATGTGTGTATATATGTAGATTTTTGTATGTATATTTGTATATATATACATGTATATATGTATATATACATATATATATGTATATGAATATATGTAAACCTTGAATAGTGTTAGCAATGTAATTCCTTTGTAGACATGGCTACAAAGTTGGAGTAAACGTAATCCCATACCCAAAAAATTGCAGTATGAAGGCCATGTGAAGACATACTATTTTTTTCTCAACAAAACCTGATTGAAAATTGAAACAATATGGGCTTTCCAACAACACCTTTTTTTTTTTGCATTTCCTGTGTTGAATTTGTGTGTTTTTTGTGGGCTTTTTCATCTAGCTTACTCTTGAAACCAATATTGTTTCATTGTGTCAATTGTTGTTGAAAAGACTATATAGTTTCATGGGTTTTGGCAGGTGGGTGACTACTGGCTATATTGTTTCATTTATGGCTTTTGTTTTGTGTGAATGGTTGGAAAATAGTTAATCTAGTGTCTTTTTGGTGAACCTTGAAATCAATATTTTTTCTATTTTGCGGGTTTTGGTATGCAGGTGATTGTTAGCAATATTATTTCATTTATGGTTTCATTTATATGCACATTAGCGCTACATCAAGTACAATAAAAAGCAAGACATATCTTTCATCTCACACTTTATATACAATTGGATAAACGACAACTATCATCACAAGTATTGCAAGCACACACAAACCATACATGTTCAACTAATCTTGATACCATCTAGCATTCAAGAGACCAAAAATCCACACAACATTTTCCCTCAGTTGACTAGTTGAGAAGGCTACGAATTCAAAGCTTTTGTTACCTATAATAATTCCTTGCTTCAGACTATGCAATATATTATAGCCAACAAAAGGTTTGAACTCAACCTTCTCGTTCAGGCAAATGAGGGAAAATTCAGTCTAGATGTTTGTTCTCTTTATAATTTTGAACAAGCCAGTTGCATATCGAGGAAAAAAATATGGTATACACATCTATTTAGATATAGCATTCTCTACATAAATGAATATTTACATTTGCACATATATATATATATATATATATATATATATATATATATATATATATATATATATATATATATATATATATATATATATATATATATATATATATATATATATATATATCTACCTATATGTGTGTCCTCTTGATTGACCCTTAAGGTGTTTATTCTAAGGTTTGATGGGAAAATATTTCCCTCTTAACACCTTGTTATCCTAATCAAGCACCATATGAAGCATGCCTACAACTTATTTTAATAAGAATTATATATTAAACAAGACATTATTTAAAAAGGGAGACAAAGCATTCAAATTTATTGTTTTGAGAAGATAGTTATTTATTTTGAAAGAAATTTGTTATTTCTTTCATTCTTGAAAAGGAATTATTATAACAATAGGATTTGTATTAAACATACCAAAGAACATTGGCTGCCACATACATGTGTTCAACACCTTTTTGAACCTATTAAAGGGACAATTCAAATACTTTTTCTAGGGTTGCACAAATGAAAATGAAACAACCTAGCTAGCGCTAGACAAGGGATGGTGACAATGCCCTATGGAAAATAACATAAGCTGCACAAGATTAACTATTTGGCCATGTGGCAACCATCACCACTAAATGGAAGCCATATGTAAATAAATGGTAGGTGCTATCACAACCATCACCAAGGCACAAAAAGCATACAACAATGAAGGTTGATGTGAGCCAACGCTTAATTTTTGTCACTTTCTCTATCAACACAACGGGGAACACATGACATATCCCCAAGGCAGCCAACAACTGCCTTCGAAACCCTTCCCACAACCACCACAAGGATTAAAACGGGGAGGCCAGTGAGAGTTCTGGCCAAAGTTTTTTTAAAGAAAAGGTCATTTGCCACCTTTGCCTCACTCGACGGGAAGCTCAAAAATGAGAAAGGCTCGCAAGAATTCCAACCAAAGTACACACAATAAAACTAACAACTAACAATATAAAGAACAACATTTAACATAGACTGTATAACAATGACTGTTTCATTGCATTGCAACCATATTGACTAAATGGAAACCATAAATCAAACAATATTGGCTTCAAAGTTAAAAGGCCATGCAAAAATATAATATTTTAGCACCTCTTCCCACTTTCTTCAAACACACCTCTTCTCACCAAATTTTTTGCAAAAAAATGGGAAAAATATTATCATAGGTGACACTTTTATTTTACATTTCCAACCATCTTCCCATGCAAAAAACATAAAATAGCCTCCACCCACCTTCGCAGAAGCTGCACAAAGATTAATCCAGTTTGCACCCTCACATAAGATTACCCTTGTCGCTTACGGCTCTCATATCAGGCATAGCAATAGAATGACACCAAACAATTCCTTATTGAAAATTTCCTAGACATTCATTTTGTTCCTTGAGGCGTTAAACGATAACTATTATTACGACCATCGCTAGTACACGCAAAGCATACAGCAATTAATGTTGATGTGAACCAAAATTTAATTTCCGCAATCTTCTCTATCCACGTGGCGCAAAAAATGCCACCCTATTCCCAAAGCAGCTAACAACTTCCTCCACCACCTTTTTCACGGCCATTAGAAGGCTAAAAATCTGGGAGGTTGACAAAAATTCTGACCAAAGTTATAACCCATCCGCCACCTTTTTCCCGACCACCGGGAGTCTGAAAAATGGGGAGGCTGACGAAAATTTTGAGCAAAGTTGACACAAATAGCCATATATATATATACATATACATATATATACATATATATATACATATACATATATATACATATATATATACATATACATATATATACATATATATATGTACATACTATACATACTATACATATACATATATATACATATATATACATATACATATACATATACATATATATAAATATATGTATGTACATACTATACATACTATACATATACATATATATACCCTTATATACATACGCACACATATATATACATATATACGCAAAAAAATAGCAAATGTTATGAACATTATATATAGATGTAAATATACATACATATATATACATACAAATATACATATACATATATATGTATACACATAAGCTGTATATGGACCACCCTTTTGCGCCAAAGGTTTTGCATAAGCTTGTAACTGTGATTTTTAGCATTCTATGGTAATGGTTGCAATGGAATAAAATAGTTAATGTTATGCAGTTCATGTTGTTGATGTCCACCTTAGGCTATATTTTCTCATTTGTGGCTTCCATTTACCGTCTATGGTCGCAACACAACAAAATAGTCAATGTTTTGGACATTATATATACATATACATATACATACATATATATACAAACATATATACATAGATATATAGATATATATATGCATATATATACATACATATGCATATATATACATATATACATATATATATACATATATACATATATATACATATATGTATACATATATATATGCATACACACACACGTATATAAATATGTTGCAATGAAATAGTTAATGTTTTACAAGTTACGTTGTTTTAGGGTATATTGTTACCTTTTTGATAAGATTGTGTTGAAAAAAAACTATATAGTTTGTTCACACCAATATTGTTTGATTTATGGTTCAGCTTTTGTAGGGATGTTTTTTGTATGGGTTTGTCACTGTTGATAACAATATTGTTTCATTTAAATACAGAGTAACAAACCAATAGAGGAATATAACCCAAGCCACCCAGCAACAATCAACAAAATCTGCACCATCTTTAAAATTTTATTATGTTACAGACACAAGCAAAAAATAGAATCCATTAAATAAAAGGATCCCACAAAAAAATGGAATCCATTAAAAGAAGGCCACAAAAAATCACAACACCAACAAAGTTGCATAACTTTAACAATTTTATTTCGTTCCAAACATAGCCACAAAATGCAAGCCACATAGAGAAACCCACAAAGATTCACAACAACATAGCAAACCAAAAATATACCCCTTTCTCAACAAAACCTTATGGAAATATGAAACAATATAGCATTCCCAATATCACCTTCTCGGAAATTAATAGTAGCAAACCAATAAAAAAATAGAGTCCTTGTTGAACAAAAGCATATTATAATTTGAAACAATACACACACACACAGATATATATCTATCTATCTATATATATATATATATATATATATATATATATATATATATATATAGAGTAGCTGTGAGCGTGGAGGGAAAGCTTCTGTGAAGGTGCAAGTCCAATCATTGGCTGTGGAATTTCTATGAAACCGGTTGCAGGCTATTTTGTGGATTTTTGCATGAAAGTGGAAGAGGTGTAGCCGATGGTAGTAGGGTGGTGGTGAGGGAAGAGGTGCAGTATGAGAAAAGAATTCCTTGAGTATTTTTGGATGATGTGGATGTGTTTCTGATATGTGGTTGTCATTGATGTCAACATTATTAGCATTTGGTGTATTAGAGGTTGTATATGTGGAGGATATTAAGAAAATTGTAAAAGAAAGTGTTCTAGGTTTGTAGTGGAACTATGTAGGTCATGAAGGCATCTTGTTCTTTACGTTGAAGTTCAGTTGCTGTGGACTAAAGGGTTTTTTGCTGAGTGTATCTAGATCATCTACCAGAAATTTTAGAGGTCCGCGTATAGATTTTATCATGTTGTGGTCTAGCAATATTTATGTGGTCTATGTCAGTGTTCCTGAGTGAAGTTTGTGTGATTTTGGAAATCTCAGTTGCTGCGAATGTTTCTCTATTGTTTCTTGGTGCTCTTGGAGGTTTCTAAATTGTGCTCTATCTTTGTGGTAAATCCACATTCATCAGTGTGCTCATGGTTGGAAATTTTTCTTGCATATGTTCGGTTTTTCTTGTTCTTGGCCGACATGTTGGTGGTAGCGTGTTGTTGATCTTCGAGGAGGAATTAATTGAAGTCCTTTTGTGTTGGAGTTGTGAATTTGGGTTCCCATTGTGTTGTGGCTGACCTTGGTGGATTCACATTGAATTTTTTTTTGTAAATTTGGGCAGACATTGAAAATATGTTTTATTTTCCTGGCCGACTAAGTTGTTGATGAAATCTCATGTAGCAGATATATAAGAGTGATTGTTTCATTGGTGTATTGTGTGGAAAAGGTGCTTCATATGTTGGGTGTGCTCTTATGTGTGTATGTGCAAATATCATTTGATTGCAGAGTAGAGTGTGAAGAAGATCGAGCAAAGTATGAAGTAGTTTGTGAAGGATTTTTCTGTGCTTAATTGAAACTGTAATCAGGCTTGTGCATAAGCTAATTTTTCAATTCATACCCTCTGGATTTTAATCCTATTCTGTATTGTTGGGTAGTGAGCCCCTTCTGTAATTGAGTAGTGATCTCTTGGCAGTGTGCCTGAATGCATGTGCATTCCCCTTTATTGATTCCATTATACTTTTAACAGGGTATAATCTTGTGGACTAACATCCATTGTGGTTTTTCCCTTAACAGGGTTTCCACGTAAAAATATTGGTGTTCTTTGTCTCTTTGATGTGTTAATTGTTTATGGTTAATAGCTTATTCATAAGATCTAAGATAAAGTTAAGTAAAGTTAGAAAATTTTATCATTTTGTGACAACTGATTCACACCCCCTCTCAATTGTTTGTCCTTGTTTTTCCAACAATTGGTATCAGAGTAGGTTCCACTGAAGAAGTCTAAAAGCTTGAGGTGATCTGAGATGGCAACATTCAAGAAGGACAGTCCAAGATTTGATGGAACTAACTACTCACTATGGAAAGTCAGGATGCAATGTCACCTAAGGTGTATTGGTGAAGCCTACTGGAAGATTACAAAAGATCCATATGTTATTCCTCAGAATGGTCCCTCCATTGCTGATGAGATCAAAGATGCTGAAAACAATATCAGGGCTATTGAAGCTTTGGTGAGTGCTCTGACAGATTAAGAGATGGCTAATGTGGTAGGATTGTAGACAACTCATGAGATTTGGATGAAGCTGGAAACTTTGTATGAAGGAGATGCACAGGTGAAGATGGCTAAGCTACAAAGTTTAAAAGGTAAGTATGAGAATTTGAAGATGGGTGAAGATGAAAATATCACTTCTTTTATGCAAAGAGTAAATGAAATAGTGATGGGTATTACATGTGATGGTGGTTCTCTGGATGAGGATGAAATTGTGGCTAAGATACTTAGATCCTTGCCTCTTTCCTACAAAGTAAAGGATCGCGCCATTAAAGAGCTCAAATCGGTAACAAAGATGTCAAGAGATAGGCTGGTTGGTAAGCTTGCATCTTTTGAATTAAGCGAATTTGGTGAATTTGTTCCAAAAACTGAATCAACATTCAAGGCTATTGTATCCAAAAGTAACAAGCAAAGATATGGTCTAGGAGAATGTTCCAGAAAGATATCCAAGTATGATGAAGAACTGAAACAACTTGAAGATAAAGAAAGAGAGGTAGAAGAATTGGAAGCACTGATTGCAAAGAAATAAGGGAGAGGAAAAGGTAAGTATGAAGGAGTGTTACCTATTAAATGTTTTTCATGCAGTAAAATAGGTCATTTTGTATCAAGATGTCCTGAAAGAGTTCCTAGAACTAAGCTTAACAAGTATAGATTCCAAAAGAAATGTTACTTTGCTGAAGGAGTGACTGATGATGAGTCTGATAAGGATAATGGAAATGAAGATGAATGGGTTTTCATTGCTACTGTTGAAAAAAGTCCTGTGGCTACTGAATCTACTAAAGATGAGAAAGCTCTTGCAACTCGAGTTGAAGAAAAGGATGAGTGGGTTATTGACAATGGATGCTCACATCATATGATTGGTGATAAAAACAAATTTGTAAGTCTAGAGAAGTATGATGGTGGTATTGTAAGATTTGGAGACAACAATGCTGGTGTGATTCGCGGCAGAGGTTCTATTTGTCTTGGTGGTAAGGATAACATTGACAATGTTCTTTATGTTGAAGGCTTGAAGCACAATCTTTTGAGTGTTGGACAGATGGTGGAAAAGGATGCAAGATACGTGGAAGTTCTGGTAATATGATTACTACTGGTAAACAGACAAAAGGTAATATTTTTCACCTGAATACTGCTAATGGGAGCTATTTAATTGCTCAAGTAGATGAAAGATGGTTGTGGCATAGGAGGTTGTGCCATGTAAATTTTGATAACATTGTCAAGGTAAATTCCACTCAAGCAGTAAGAGATCTACCTAAGTTAGTGAAGCTCACTAACCCAATTTGTAAGGAATGTCAGATGGGTAAACAGACTAGAGTCTCCTTCTAGAGAAAATAGTTTCATTCAAATGATTTGCTAGAGCTGTGACATACTGACCTCTGTTGTCCCTCCAGAGCCAGAAGTATTCATGGAGAAAGGTACTTTATGTTGATCATTGATGATTACTCTAGAATGATATGGGTTTCCTTCTTAAGAGAAAAAATTGAAGCATTGGAAAAGTTCAAAAGTTTCAAGGCTATGGAAGAAAATGAGAAAGGTCTGAAAATCAAGTGTCTGAGATCTGACAGAGGTGGTGAGTTCACCTCCAAGGAGTTCAACTCTTTTTGTGAAGAACATGGAATCAGAAGATAGTTATCTACTCCCTGAACCCCTCAACAGAATGGAGTTGCAGAAAGAAAGAATAGAACAATTTTGGATGCTGCTAGAACAATGATGACAGAAGGAAATGTGCCCCAGATCTATTGGAGTGAAGTTGTAAGTACTGCTGTGTATACTTTAAACTAGGTAAATGTTAATGGCAATTATGGTAAGACCCCTTTTGAGCTATGGTTTGGTTACAAACCTACTGTTAAATATTTCAAGATCTTTGGAAGAAAATGTTATATCAAGAGAGATGACGATATAGGCAAGTTTGATGCAAGAAGCGATGAAGGAATATTTTTAGGTTACTCTACTAAAATCAAGGCCTATTGATGCTATAACAGAAGACTGAGAAAGATGGTTGAGAGTGCAAATGTCAGAGTTGATGAGGATTCTGTAAAATCATCCAGATATTGTGGATATGATTCAGATGAGGACAACACAAACAAAGGGAAGAATATTCAGACACAAAATCAAATTCAAATTGTGCCATATGTTCCATATGTTCCAGTTGATCTGGTAAAGCAACCTCAATTCGTTCTAGTAAATCAAGGTAGTTAGGAAGCAAAGACAAGTGCAAGTGCAGAAGGAAGATAAGAAGAACCAGAAGTTCGTGAAAGTCCCAAAACTCCAAGGTATGTAAAGCTAAACCATTCTAAAAGCCAAATTATAGGAGATAAGAATAAAGGAGTGCAAACTAGAAGAAATATTGCAGAAGAGTACTGCCTGATTTCCAAGATTGAACCTAAAAATGTCACTGAAGCCTGCCAAGATGAACACTGGATGGAAGCTATGAAGGAAGAGTTGACACAAATTGAAAGAATGACACATGGATACTGGTTCCCAGACCTAAAGACAAAAATGTGATTGGAACTAAATGGGTGTTTCGGAACAAGCTGAATGAACAAGTGGTCCAGAATAAAGCAAGACTGGTATGTAAAGGGTATTCTCAGATGGAAGGTGTTGATTTTGAAGAAAATTTTTCCCCTATTGCCAGAATCGAAGCTGTTAGATTATTTCTTGCTTACACTGTATACAAGCACTATAAAGTCTATCAGATGGATGTGAAGTCATCATTTCTGAATGGAGAACTAGAAGAAGTATACATTGAACAACTAGATGGATTTTAACTAACTGACAAGGAAGATATGGTTTTCCACTTGAAGAAAGCTCTATATGGACTTAAGCAAGCCCCCAGAGCCTGGTATGCTAGATTGGACAAATACTTATTGAAGCTTGGATTCACTAAAGGTACTGCTGATAACAACTTATATTTCAAATTGGATCATGATAAAGAGTTAATTATGGAAGTCTTTGTTGATGACATCCTTTTTAGAGGAGATGACAATCTATATATGAAGTTTTTTGATGAGATGAAGGATGAATTTGAGATGAGTATGATTGGAGAGATGAAGTTATTTCTAGGATTTCAAGTGACCCAGTTAGACAAGGGGATATTCATATCTCAGTCCAACTTTGTGAGAGAGCTACTGAAGAAATTTGGGATGGAAGATTCAAAGCATGTTGGCACTCCCATGGTGACTGGATGTAAGTTAACACAAAATGATGATTCTCCTAAGGTGAATCAAACTATATACATGTCAATGATTGGTGGATTGCTTTATTTAACCGAGACTAGACCAGATATTATGAATGTTGTATGTATTGTTGCCAGATTTTAGGTTGATCCAAAAGAATCACATGTGATTGTTGTCAAGAGAATCTTCAGATATCTGAAAGGAATAGTTGACTTTGGACTTTGGTATCCAAAGGATGATGATATCACTTTGAGTGCATATACTGATGTAGATTGGGTTGGAGATGTAGATGATAGGAAAAGTACTAGTGGTGGTGCTTTCTTCCTAGGGAAGAAGCTGGTATCCTGGTTGAGCAAGAAGCCAAATTCCATTTCTCTATCTACTGCTGAAGCATAATATATTGCTGCTGCAAACAATTGTACTCAAGTGATATGGATGAATTAGATGTTGAAAGATATCAAGGTGATATATGAAGAGCCTATTGACATATTCTATGATAATTTAAGTGCAATAAATATTTCAAAGAATCTAGTGTTGCACTCTAAGACTAAACATATATCAATCAAGTTTCACTTCTTGAGGGAGAAAGTGGATGAGAAAGAAGTCAGATTGGATTATGTGCCTACCAAAGAGTAGATTGTAGACATCTTTACTAAGTCGTTGCTGAAGGATACTTTTGAGTATCTCAGAGGAATGCTAGGGGTAATTACCCCTCCTGATAAGAACTAAGAGATGCATTTATTTGCATCAATCTGTGAGATTCATTGCTATATTCTAATCTAGATTGATGTTTCTGTGGCTGATACTCATGGGGAGTAGTTAGATGTGCAGATATGTGGTTCAAAGTGTGTATATGGAAAGGTCATGGTTACCTTTTCCATTGATTTCAAAGGGGGAGAAGTGCAATGTGAAAAATCCTTTTAAGGGTCAAAGAGAAATTGAGGAGAAGAGTCAAAACCAAAGGGAAAGCAAGTGTGTTGGGTTTATGGTATTTTTCACATCATGTGTTGCCATCAATTCCAAAGTGGGAGATTATTGGATGCTTTGGATGTGTTTCTAATATGTGGTTGTCATTGATGTCAACACTATTAGCATTTGGTTATTAGAGGTTGTATATGTCGAGGATATTGAGAAAATTGTAAAAGAAAGTATTCTAGGTTCCCAGTGGACATGTGTAGGTCATGAAGGCGTCTTGTTCTTTATGTTGAAGTTCAGCTACTGTGGACTAAACAGTTTTCTACTAAGTGTATCTAGATCATCTACTGGAAGTTTCAGAGGTCCGCATATAGATTTGATCATGTTGTGGTTTGACAGTATTTTTGTGGTCTCTGTCAGTGTTCTTGAGTGAAGTTTGTGTGATTTTGGAAATATTAGTTGTTGTGGATGTTTCTCTATTGTTTCTTGGTGCTCTTGGAGGTTTCTAGATCATGCTCTATCTTTGTGATATGTACACATTAATCGGTGTGCTCGTGGTTAGAAAATTTTCCTGTGTATGTTTGGTTTTTCTTGTTCTTGGCTGACATGTTGGTGGTAGCGTGTTGTGGATCTTCGAGGAGGAATTAATTGAAGTCCTTTTGTGTTGGAGTTGTGAATTTGGGTCCCCACTATGTTGTGGCCGGCCTTGGTGGATTCGCATTGAAAATTTATTTGTAAATTTGGGCTGACATTGAAAATATGTTTTATTTTCTTGGCCAACTAAGTTGTTGATGAAATCTCATGTAGCGGATATATAAGAGTGATTGTTTCATCGGTGTAGTGTGTGGAAAAGGTGCTTCGCATGCTGGGTGTGCTCTTATGTGTGTATGTGTGAATATCATTCGATTGTAGAGCAGAGTGTGAAGAAGATCAAGTGAAGTGTGAAGTAGTTTGTGAAGGAGTTTTCTGTGCTTAATTGGAACTGTAATCAGGCTTGTGCAAAAGCTAATTTTTTTAGTTCATACCCTCTGGATTTTAATCCTATTCTATATTGTTGGGAAATGAGCCCCTTCTATAATTGAGTAGTGAGCTCTAGGCAGTGTGCCTGAATGCATGTGCATTCCCCTTTATTGATTCCATTATACTTTTAATAGGGTATAATCTTGTTGACTAACGTCCACCATGGTTTTTCCCCTAACAGGGTTTCCACGTAAAAATCTTGGTTTTCTCCGTCTCTTTGATGTGTTAATTGTTTATGGTTAATAGCTAATTCATCAAATTTGAGATAAAGTTAAGTAAAGTTTGAAAATTTTATCATTCTGTGACAACTAATTCACCCCCCCTCTTAGTTGTCTGTCCTTGTTTTACCAACAAGTATCTCTAAAAAAATATATTTTATTTTCCAAAGGGTATTCTTCATTGTTGCAAAGCACAAAAAACTACACAGCAACAAACTAAGCCAAAAAAAACAACCCAAGCTAGCCATCAACAATTGACAAAAAATATTGTGCCTTAACGAGAATTGCAAGACTTTGATATTTCATATCCGCAGATTTGTGTGTTTTTGACATTTCATGCAAACAATATTCACATGTTTGAGGTCCACCTATGGATATATATGTTGTTTTCTACACATAGCTTTCGATACATATATGTCTATATATATTTTTCTTTCTAAGCATATATATAGAATGTTTTATTCCTGTGCAACTAACTTTCGAGACATATACATTGATGTGGAATTTGTTTTGTAACTCTAAATATATCTATTCCATGTGTTGGATTTATATGTACAAATCTCTTGCTTATAGATATATGCATGGAAAAAAGTATGTGTCTATTTTGTAGTGTTTTATTCCTCTTTTCTCCACTATGGATATTTGTGTATGTCAAATTAGATGTAAAAACCATATGTATATATTTGTTGCTCTGCTTATTATTTTCATAACACAGGGTGGAAAACATCCCTTGTCTTGTTCTTTCTCATTTCAGTCAGCCTATGTATACATATGTATGTTTGTGAAATTAGAGACACACATTATTCATCCATATGTGCAGACATGTATCTATCTGAAATCAGATGCAGACAATATTCATATTTGCTGCTTAATATGCTTGTTCTTTTCATAGGTCAATGATGGTTTCTATTTGATCTATGGTTCCTATCCAATGGGGATGGTGCATAAAACCAACAATTTTATTCCGTTCCAAACATATCCAGAAAAATGGTAGCTAAACAGAAACCCACAAAGATTCATAGAAAAAAACCGAAGTTAAAATTTACTCATTTCTCAACATGACCATATCAAAAAATTGAAACAATATAGCCTTCTCAACAACGAATTCTCGAAAAATAACAATGAAAAACCCATCCAAACAATATACTCCTTTCTAAGCACAAACCTATAAAAAATGTGAACAATATAGCCTTTTCAACATCACCTTTTCATAAATGAAACAATATAGCCTAAGACAAAGAACAATAAAATGGACAGTAACAAACCAATGCAAAAATATAACCCAAACTACCATAGTCTTTTCCCAAGAGAACCTTAACAAGAATTCAAACACTTCTCAACAACACCATGTCAACAATGTAACAATATATCCCAAGATACACAACAACAACCAACAAAAAATGCACAAGGTAAATAATTTTATCTTGTTCCAAACATAGCCACAAAGCAGAACCCATAAAGAGAAACCCACAAAGATTCACAGTAACCAACCCAAGTAAAAATAAACTCATTTCTAAACAAAAGCTTATTAGAAATAGAAACAATATAGCCTTCTCAACAACATGCTCTTGAAAATTAGCAGTGACAAACTCATTAAAAAATATAATCATTTCTGAACAAAACCTTATAAAAAATTGAAACAATATAGCCTTTACAAGAACACCTTCTCCAAAATGAAACAATATAGCTTAAGCAACATAACTATAATCAACAATACCCAACTGCAAGCTAACACACATAAAAAATGACAGCTACGAACCCATTCAAAACCATAGACACAAAAAATGAACCTTAAACCAAACAATACTCATTTTCACAAATAATATTGTCTTTTCTCAATAGCCCCAACCCATGCAGAATGATAGCCATATAACACATCCATAAATGAAACAATATTTGTTTTAACAAATAATATTGTCTTCTATGAACAACACCTTATCAAAAATTGAAACAATATAGCCTTTTGAACATAACCTTATAAAAAATGACACAACATAGGTTGAGCTAGATAGTAACAATCGACAAAAACTACACAAGGTCAACAATTTTATCCCATTGCCAATATATCCACTAAATGCAAGCCATAAAGAGAGACCCACAAAAAATTGAAATATATATAAATATATGTATATATGTACACATATATACATATATATATACACATGTATATTAATATTAAAATATACCCAATATAGCCTAAGACAGAGAACAATAATCAATAATACCTAATGTAACCAAACATAGAATCAATAGTAGTAATTATTTTATTCTGTTCCAACTATAACCAAAAAACCAAATCCATAAATCAAACAACATTGGTTTCAACAGCGACCCAGATGGAGAAAGCCACAATATAGCTCAATCTATACAATAACAATTGACAAAAACTGCATAACCTCAACAATTTTATCCCGTTGCAAACATACCCACAAAACAAAAACATTAAAGAGAAACTCATCGAAAATTGATCCATATAACGCATCCATAAATGAAACATAATTTATTTTAACAAATAATATTGTCTTCTATGAACAACACCTAATTGAAAATTAAAACAATATATCCTTTTGAACATAACATTATCGAAATGAGACAATATAGGCTGAGCTAGACAGTAACAATCGACAAAAACTACATAAGGTCAACAATTTTTCCCCATTGCCAACATATCCACTAAATGCAAGCCATAAAGAGAGACCCACAAAAATATATATATATATATATATATATATATATATATATATAAATATATGTATATATGTACACATATATATTGATATTAAAATATACCCAATATAGCCTAAGGTAGAGAACAATAATCAATAATACCTAATGTAACCAAACATAGAATCAACAACATTAATTATTTTATTTTGTTCCAACCATAACCAGAAAATGAAAGCCATAAATCAAACAACATTGATTTCAACAACCACCCAGATGCAGAAAGCCACAATATAGCCCGAGCTATACAATAAGAATCGACAAAAACTCCATAACCTCAACAATTTTAATCTTACACATATATATTGATATTAAAATATACCCAATATAGCCTAAGGCAGAGAAAAATAATCAATAATACCTAATGTAACCAAACATAGAATCAACAACATTAATTATTTTATTTTGTTCCAACCATAACTAGAAAACAAAAGCCATAAATCAAACAACATTGGTTTCAACAACCACCCAGATGCATAAAGCCACAATATAGCCTGAGCTATACAATAACAATTGAAAAAAACTCCATAACCTCAACAATTTTATTTCGTTGCAAACATACCCACAAAACGCAAACATTAAATAGAAACCCGTCAAAAATTGACAATAACAAACCCATACAAAAAACACTCCTTTCTCAACACAACCTCCTCGAAAATTGAAACAATACAGCCTTTTCAACAACACCTTCTCCAAAATGAAACAATATAGGTTAAGCAACATAACTATAATAGGAAATTCCCAATGGAAGCTAACACAAAGCTTATAGGATTGACTATTTTATTCCATTGCAACCATAACCACAAACTAGAAGCCATAAATCAAACAATATTGGTTTAAAGACCGACCCAAATGAAGAAACCCACAAAACACAAAAAATGACAGATAGGAACCCATGCAAAACCATAAACACAAAACATGAACCTTAAACCAAACAATACTCATTTTCACAAACAATATAGTCTTTTCTCAACAACCCCTTATCAAAATTAGAAGTAATCAACAGTACCCTATCGCAAATAAAACAATTTTTCCTACCAAAAATGGTGAGCCACAAATGAAACAATATGGAAAATGTTTTTTTTGATATGCATCTCTTCTTGCTTGTTTCAAACAAACCTCTTTTCGCTAGCTTTCTATAGGCTGCCTTGTTTCTCCAAGCTTGTAAACATACGCAGATAATGGAAACCATAAACATAAACCCACAAAAAATCATAGTATCAAATCCATGCAAAACCATACACACAAAACATGAACCATAAATCAAACAAGATATTTGAAACAATCAATAGTACCTTATGGAAAATCAAGCAATATAGCCTGGCACAGACCGCGAACCACAAATCAAACAATACCACCAAGGGTTTCTTCGACATGCACCTCTTCCCACTTGCTTCAAACACACCTCTTCTCACCAACTTTCCTGCACAAAAATGGGAAAACTATTATCATAGGAAACACTTTTATTTTTCATTTCCAACCATCCACCCATGCAACAAACACAAAATAACCTCCACCCACCTTCACAGAAGCTGCAAAAAGCTTAATCCATCTTGCACCCTCACAGAAGCTTACCCTCATTGTTCACGACTCTCATATCAGGTATAGTAATAGAACAACACCAAACAATGCCTTATTGAAAATTTCCAAGACATTTGTTTTGTTCCCTGAGGCGTTAAACGATAGCTATTATTACGACCATTGCCAGTACACACAAAGCATACCACAATTAATGTTGATGTGAACCAACGTTTAATTTTCGCAGCCTTCTCTATCCACGCGACGCGAAAAATGCCACCCTATTCCAAAAGTAACCAACAACTACCTCTGCCATTGTTTTCATGGCCATCGAAAGGCTAAAAATATGGGAGGCTGACAAAAATTCTGACCAAAGTTATAACCCATCCGCCACCTTTTCCCGACCATCGAAAGTCTGAAAAAATAGGGAGGCTGACGAAAATTCTGAGCAAAGTTGACACAAATAGCCTATTGGCTAATTAATTAAAATTAATGATAGCTATGTTAGGTTTGTAGGAGAAGAATGACATAGGAAATTATTGCTTCTAGAAGAAATAATGGTATGATTCTATTGTTCACTAAAATTTATATATCATAATATGGGCATATTTTATATATATCTTGTAGTTTAGATTAATGTGTAGGAACCGTGGGCATAGATTATGAGATGGAAATCTAATGACATTTATCCAAAATGGTACTGTGTTGGATAAAATAATTAAGTTTCATTATTCTTTGTAAGATGTACTTGGAATCACCAAACCTAGCAGCTACAAGATAATATTGGACTTGCTTCTTCAACCCTATAGTTCCTAGAAGGAACTTGCAATCAAATAGTTATCACAAAAAGAGAAAAAATAATGAATTTATTTTAATATTTTGAGAGATCTATTGATGCAAAATAAAACATGAATCATCAATGATCCAATACAATAAATGACCCTTGATAAAGGTCAAATAAAACCTAAGTGAAATTTTAGGTGAGGATTAAGTTAGATCATGCCATATTTCATAATCCTATGACATGAGACAAAATTCACATGACCTAATTAATCCTAATTATGATAGTGTAAAAGAAGGCGTAATAATTAATTAGGTAATTACCATTTTATTCATTTGAACAACTACCATTAAGTGCAACTTAGGGAGAAGTTAAAACCTCTATTGATGAGTACATAAAAATTGAAAAATGGGTCTCAACAACTATTTTTGATGAGGTACCCATATACAAATGAAAAAATCCCTTACAACCAAAGAAAAGGAGAAAATATCATGGGAATTTTTTTTCTCCAAAATAAAGAAAAACATGAAATATTGAAGGAGGGAATGAGGAATTGAGATGACTCCCCAAGGGCAACAAGTACATCATAGATACAATAGATATCAGCCCAAATAGGAGAGAAAAATATATGAACTAAAAATACTCCAAAATAATCTCCCAAAAAGAGTAGAAACATGAAGATAAACATGAAGAAGACCAATGAAGAATTAATAAACAAAAAAAAGCTATTGAGAAAATATTTCTATATTCCTAAAACTAAATAATCTCCTCTAAAATTGGGGTGAAGATTAGGACCAAAAAGATAAAAAATTTGCATGACCAAAATAGAACTACTTAAACAATGATTAGATGGCTAACCAAGGAAATTATCAAAATACAAAAATATAGGTGGCACATCAATATGCATGAGTGGCCCCAATGACACTACTCAACCAATGCAAAGTATACTACAAGTCAAAGATATAGATGCCAATAATCTCAAGAATACTAATCAAAAGAGGATAGGCCACCTCCACAAGAAAGAATACATGAGTGTCTATATAGAATGTTCTTCATCTCACCTAAATGCATGGGTAAAATTTTTTTTACATCCACATAGTAGATAGGAATAAAAAATATATTTATAGCTCACTCTAAATTGAAACCAAGGAAGAATTAGCATCAATAGTATGATACCCCACATAATGCTAAAAAGGGAGAGGTATGGTAGGTCCATCAAAGTTGTGTGTCACAATGTAGTGGAAGCAGGAGAAGAAACATCATCTAAACATGTACAAGATAGTAACTATAACTAAAAATGGTGTGCAAAAAGAGATACACTCTTGTGAAGGTAAACAAGTTTTTGATTGAAAATAACAAAGAACATATAAAAAAATCCCATGGTACTAATAAATTAGTGTGAGAATAAAAAAGGGCACAATATTTTATTCCAGATCTCCAAAATACATGTATTTAATGTATGACACTTTATCATAGTGCATTTACAAAAATAGATGTACATTCATTATTGTAGACACTTGAATAGTCTTGATCGGTATTACGCACCTGATTCTAATTACTAACATCGTTCTTCTTAAATCACTTCTACATTAACCATTTAATTAAATAATCTTTATTATTTAGTTAATTTCATTGATTTCTACTATTAATCAGATAATTAACTTTATCAGATTAATTCATCCTCTTCTCACTAATGTTCATCCCATTTAATTAAATAAATCAAATTATTTAATTAAAACCCTAAATTCCTCTCATTTGATTAAATAAATCAAATTATTTAAAACAAATGTCATAAACCTCTAACCCACTTAAGTTGATTAATTTTGAATTAATTAACTTTAATCACCTCCTAAATCTTCATTAACCATTTCTCTAGCTTGTAACCCCACCAAGGTTGAATAAACCCATGGTCAACTAACCAAGTTGCATATGAAAAACATTTCTTTTAATTAACTAATTAACCTATTTTCCTCACAAAGGCATATTCTTTGGAATATTCCCCTCAACAACCCATTCAATAAATTTCCCTCCAAAGGCTTTGGAATCCTCTTACAAATGTCTTAAATGCCTCTTACAAGGGAATTCAATGCCACTTACATGCCATCTTGTCCCTCTTACATTCTCAACCATATGCCTTTAATTCTCCTACATACCATTACAATCTCACCTACATGCCTTAACTCTTCACATTCTTCAAAATGTGCTCCACACATATCCCTGTGACCTTCATTAGCCTTGTGACAAGTGTCACAATGCTATTGGTCCCCATTTTAGTCCCACATCCATCAATTTCATCCATTCTTCAACCCTTCTCTCCTATAAATAGAGGCCTTCTCTATTGAATATGGATCCACAACTTCATGTATTGTTACTCTTGTCATTTCATTCACCAATTGCATACTTTTCTTGTCATTTTTAGCTTGATCTTACTATCTCTTTGCATCAATTTCATCATCTTCACATCTAGGAATCTTCGAGCTTATCATAAGGGATTGGGAAAGGGACACTTTCCACATCAAAGTGAGAACAATCCCCCAATGGGGCGAAGGTTTGATCTACATTGTTTGTTCACATGCTTTCATTTTCTTTCTTTTGTGCTTTTGTTTCATGTTTTCATCTTTTAGTATGATAAAAAATTCCATAGGGAATGATACTTATTCTTATTTGAATGATTAATGTTCTCGTGGTTGTCTATTTTTAGCTAGGTGCAGGTTATCATTCACATTTTGGTGCTAGGAGGGCTAACCATTTAAAAATTTGCAATTTTAGCTTAGAAATCATGTTTTTTGCTATTCTAGGAAGGCAACACCATTTTTTACAACTAGAGCATCCTCTTTGCTTATTGTGTCACTATTGCTGGGAGATATAGCATTGCGTTTGATAAAGAAGCACCACTATCATTATAGGGAGTCACTTTTGATGAATTACACCGCTGTCACTATTTCTTTGTCATGTCACCTTTGATATATCGTCACTTTTGACTTCTCAGGTTTTTGTGATTTTGTAGGGGGTCACTAGAACGCCGCCTTTGCTTCAGCATCACTTTTGTAGGTCCTACATTTCCTTTGTGCTCTCTATCCATAGCAAATCACTGCCTCTATTTTTCACCAGAGTGCCACTTTTGCAACATAGCAATTACTTCGTAAGTTTGTAATTTCAATTTTAGCCAATTTGAAAAACTCAAACCAATGGTTAATTTTAAGCCCAAAATGAAGCTAGTTAGTCCTAAAATAGAAAATGAAAGCAACCATGGATTCCCTAAGCTATTACAATGAGCAAAAAAAACTCACACTCAAATTTGGTACTTAAAATGAACTCACTATTGCTTTGAAGGGTAAAATGAACTAGTGTCTTAAGTGAGTGATTTTGTCTTGTAAACACTTTAAGTGTGTATCCTCTCCCCTTGCACTTCGTGAAATATTGGGTGAAGAGAAACACCCAAAAGTGTAAATTTTTCTTGATGCTGGGTCACCTTTAGAGGGCCTACCTCCCAACTTGTGAGAGGGAGCAACCCAAGTGGTACTTTGTTTCATTCCACTATATAAATAATCATGATTGTTGGGAAAGTCTTCAATCACCTGGTGCAAATGCTCTATACTGACAAATGCCTCCCTTAGTATCCTTGTGATGCATAAAAACCCTTAGATCTTTCTAAGGGTTGGGAGGCCTCTTAATTAAGTGAATTTCCACATGTATATACACTATTTCATCCCAAAATATTGTTACTAAGAACCTTGTTGTAGTAACCAAATTTTCCATCTGAGTTTATCAAAGTGGTGCATTGGAACTTAGCTTCCAAGAAGTTACTTGCCATGTTTGATTTTGGCTAAGGTGTATGGGTTAAGATTTTTATTCTTAACATAACTTTACACCTTTCCCTCAATTGCATGTAAAATCATCTCTTCTAGTACGAAGGGAATTAGGAAAGCCCACCAAGAAAAACATACCAGTTGAGCTAGGATTGTGTTACTTGTGAGCTAGTTTTAAAATGCATTGCTTGGTTCCAAAACACTGAAACAAACATTTAACAATCATCAAATTTCAAACCCTTTGAAAATCATGAATACCTTTGAATATTCCAATATTAATGCTTGTCCCTAAGTATCTCATCTTTAGAGGCTTCTAAATATTTGGACTCATATCTCAATTCACTCTCTTCAAAGTCAACTTAGGGAAAATATGATCTTGGCTCCTTGATTTTCGCATAATGGACCTTATGGAATGAAAAGGTTTCTTAGACATAGAAATTAGTTTTAAATTTAAGCAAGACAAGTGGATTTCATAAAAATAAATTCATTAATCAAGATAAACTTGCAATTGGACCCCACACATGTACTTGTCTCCATGATCTCTCGCAAGACTAAAATCCCTAAACGAAGATCCACATTTCATTTCTTCAAAAAGAGACATCATAGACCAAGGTATATCAAGAAAAGAATCTTGAAGATCTATTGCAACATGGATATCTTGGTAAGAAATTTTTATTCGCACCTTTTGAGAGATGAACCAAACTTGTATGTCCAAATTTAGCCTCTCATTTAAGGCATTGATCTTTTGGGTTTGAGTTACTCATAGGGTAAAGCATGTTCTTCAATTTCTTGGTCTTGTAAAAAAATTCAATTTAGGTTCACACAGAATCAAAACAAACACTTCACCCACCCCCCAAACATTTATCAAAATCCATCCCACAAACAACTTCTTAAGAGCTTTGGAAACATCATTATGCTATAATTTGGAAAATCATCTTAAACCAAATCAAAATTAGCTTGTTTATTTAGGTGTATGGAGATGAATCCTTTCTCACTAATTTAGTTAAAATTATCATCCTTTTAACAAATTTTATCCAAAGATTATGAGTCTATCCTAGGATTTACAAAATTCATTATCCAAAATCAAGAATCAAAATCAAATCCTAAAGTCTAGTATTACCCAAGGTTCTTAGAAGTTCAGACATCCATATTTCATACCATCATCATTTGATCTTAAAACATCCTAAAGGTTCTTTTTTGTACCTAAAAATTAGATCAACCAAAGAAGTCAAATCCATCCAAACACTCCTAAAAGTTGATCCCAAATATTATGGTCCAAACAAGATCACAACACAAGGTGATCCCACAAAGTTGGTTTACAATTTCTAGGAGATTTTGATTTTTGCTGAAATCACACATTTTTAGAAAATATAATGATTCAAGCCTTAAAAAGTTCCATTTAAATCATTCCAATTGAATAGGGTATGATCAAACTACCTTATATCAAACCCCCTTGGATAGAACCCCGCTAGTTTTAAACCATACTTATAACGGAGTCTCCTTTACACCTATCAAAATGTTGATAAAAAACCACTTTTGATTTACCTTTTGGGGGATCAAATGAATTCATTTAAATTTTTTTTTGTAAGTATGTAGTCCTTATTATAAGCTTCCCAAAAAGTATAATTTTAAATAAATTTAATTTTATTATTATATTTATTTTTTATTTCTTGTGAATGTAGGTTTTCACGAAAATCAAGCTCTTTGTTCTACACATGAAAAATAGAAGATTATCAAAAAAAATTAAAATTTGAGTGCACAGATATTGAAGTCCTTGATCCAACAATTTTTTTTTGATACATACAAAAAGGTTGTGTTATACGGTCCCTCCTTGTAATTGGTTTGAATTTGAAACTTGATTAAGGAAAAAATATTCAATAAAACATTATGAAACCAATTGGAAGCACTAGATATCGTAGTTACAAATCTAAATTTGAAAAAAATAGAATTTTATCCTTCATGGAAAAAAATTATGTTTTATACGATGAGCGTCACTCCTTAAAAATGGTGTTTCTTAAAAACTAGTTTTTGAAGGAGATGGAAAAGAAGTGCAACTGATTCCAAATTTTTTGAAAAAAATATATTCATAATCTCCAGATAAAATGTCACAAATCACTAGTTTGCGTCATCTTCAAATTCCTCACGGTTTAGCCGCTATAGGTGCCCAAAAGTGAAGATTTAGTTAGAAAAAATAAGTTCAGTGTCCAGTTTGGCCAAAAATTGTAAACCAATATTGTGGGATCACCCCACAAGAAGAGCATGGAAAAAAGTAAGGAAACATCCATGATGAGTGATTTGAGCCAAACTAAATTTGATCCAAGGGAATCTACCAACCCTCCACCTAATCCCCCAACTACCTTGCAAGATTCTCAAGGGGGATGTCAAGTGGAAGATTTCACAAACAAATTCAAAGAGATGTCCCATGATGAGTTGCTTGAATTGGTGAAAAATATAGACACCCACAAAATTTTCAACATGTTCATCAGACTAAATCCCACCCAATACATGTTTGCATTGGAAAAAGAAGGGGCTAAAATCCCTTCTGATTTTGATGTAAGCACCATTTTTGAACAACCTTTTGGGAACATCCCTCAAACATCATTAACACCCTCATTTCCAACCACAGTCCAACCCATCTCCCAACTGTCATCATCACACATGCCAAGTAAACCCATGACCACCAAATAGAGCTCACTACTTCAGGCCCTTCAAGGGAACCCACCTGTCAACAATCAAAACTTAGAGACCAACATAGTTTTGGGTATGCCAAATACTATCCCACAAGACCCTCAACAACCATATGTGCCACTTGTATTCCATGACACAAATAATTCATCCACTTTCTATGGCACACCCACCTTTTCCCTTGATACACAAGGTTACACTCTAAATATTTCACAAGGACAAGTAGATATATTTAGACAAGTGGGAACCTTTAATGCTTTATCTTCACTCCTACTTGGAAACACATCAAAAAAATATCCACTAGCTCCCATCATAACCCCATCACCTACATTGATCCAAGGCTTAAAATAAATCACTTCATCAAGTACCTTGCCTCAAAATCAAACCAATCAAACCAAACTAACAAACACAAATCAAATCTACTCATCCATCATAAATCTAAACGTGCCACTAATATCACAACAACAAGTGACCTCATCCCAACCATTGATCACATCATTGAATACATCCCAAGCATCACAAATTCAAGTCTCTCAAGGCTTAGGCATTCTAAATAAAATTCTAAATCCACCATCTATCACCCAACCCCTTTCCATTACACAAAAACCACCCCAACAACCTCTCATCACCCAACAACCATCCCAACAACCCCTGAACATATCATCTCATACCATTCAACAAAATCCACCATCCCCACCTCAAAATCCAAACATAGCAAATCAATATAGCATCACGTTGCAAGCAGCACAACAAGCATATCAAAATGCATTGCAACAATTTCAAACACAACAAGCGCAAGATTAAGCCCAAGCATAGACCCAAGCACAGGACCAAGCACAGGCCCAAGAACAGGCCCAAGCACAAGCCCAAGCACAATCCCAATCTCAAGCAAAAGCACAAGTACAAGTAAAAACACAAGCACAAGCTGAAGCACAAGCCCAAGCAGCACAACAAAAAGCACATCAAGTGGCACAACAACAAGCACAAGCACAAGCGCAATACCAAGCACAAGAACAACTATAAGTGCAAGCTTATCAACAAGCCCTATAATAACACACATAACAACAAGCATTGATAGCAAAAAAACAAGAAGCAACACAACAACAAGAACAACAGTAAGTGCTATTAGCACAACGACAAAAACAACAACAAGAAGAAGAATCCCAACAACGAGCATTGTTAGAACAAAAACAACAACATGAATACCAATAGACATTTCTCACACAACAACAAGGCTTCCAACAACCCTTCACGAACACGTAGAAAAATTCCATGAACCTTAACACACAAGGAACTTAAACCCACTCCATCATTTACCCAAATAACCATACCACCCCAAAACACATACATTCCACCACCCAATCCACAAAATTATCTTTCCACATAGGTCCAATTGCTCTCACAACAAATACAAGACATCCAATTTAGAAATATGAAAAAATCATATGCACAACATGATTTGTGCCCCTATCCTTTTGATAGGAATATCGCCACGGTCCCATTCCCACTAGGATTTAAATATGAAAGTTTGATAAATATAGAGGGAAAGGAAATCCTGAGGACCATATCAGAGAATTTCATGTACATTCCATGGAAGTGGCATATGAAAACTCCTATCTAATGTGACTCTTCCCCTGAAGCTTGGTTGGTCTCGCCATTGAATGGTTCACCTACTTACCTCTTGGAATAAATTTTTTCCAAGAATTCATAGACCTATTTATAGAAAACTACTCATTTAATATAGACATGGATGTAAGCTTGGAGGAGCTATCCAACCTTAAGCAAGTTAGGGGAGAATCATTTGCAACCTTCTTATAGTGATGGAGATCTAGAGCCAACAAGAGAAAATGGTCCATGCTAGAGAAGAAACAAATAGAAACCATCATTTCCAACCTTGAGGGAGATTTTTCCTTCCAACTAAAAATGCAGTGTATCACAAAATATGATCAATTAATCTCTAAAGCTCTCAACATTGAGAGAGACCTCATAGCACAAGAGTGTTAGTGTGAATATATGTCTTGTACCTAGTAATTTATCTCACTAGATAATTAGGGGACATATTCACATGCTAAGTTTACTTAGGATATAAGATTCCTTCTAGAAGGATGAGTTGTATTTTCTAGAAGTCTTATCTTATCTAGCCTCATTTCCTAGGTAGTAAGTTAGTTGTCGCATGTCATAAGATTATGAAAAATTTCAACATCATATTACATACTACATCTCAACTTTGTCTATATAAGAAAGGCTTCATATGTACTTTTCCATATTCAATTTGGTATTCTTGCATCTTAATAATAGCATAATATTTCTGCCATTTCCTTCTTGTGGAAGTTTTTTTGTCTTGTAGATGATTTTGGGGTGTTTGAGTAGTTCACCATAAACTACTACAAAGGGCACACGCCCATATACAAGGATAATCAATTGTCAACAAGTTATAATGACAAACCTCGAATGTGGGTCAAGAATAAAAACATTACCAATGATGGTTTTGTTGATGCCAAAGTGGTTATTAGTGCTCCACAACAAAACATGCACCAATAGACATACCCACAACATAAAACCAATCAACCACAATTCAACTATCAACACAACACACCGCAAGAAAACAAACCCCAACAACAAAACAAACAAGTAGTCAACAACGTAAATTCTCAAGGAGGACCACCCCCAAGGAACAAATATCCATAGAAATGAAAATATACCCCCTTGGAGGGACCTATCGAATATGTCATGTAGAAGCTAGTACAAGAAAATCTCATCATGTTCCCCATTTATGAAAATTATCAAGAGCCTCAAGTTAAACTGCCATGGTATAATGAGAGGAAACTTTTTGATTATCACAAAATAAAGGGACACAAAATCTCTAGCTACATTAAATTGAAAAATCTTATCCAAGACCTCATCGAGAGTAGGGATATAACCATTGACCAATAGGCAAGAAACTGGGATTTAAAGATATACACGAATCCGATGCCCAACCATAACAAAGGAAAAGATAAAGGCAAGGGGACAAATTAAACAAGTTTCAACCATTTCTACGAACATGTTGTATCTGTGGATGCAAAATTCTGCATTTTGGTTAAAAACTAACATAAACAAGCATGATTAGTATTCAAGCAAAACGAACCCTCAACATCCATATGAAATAAATCAACATGCTTCATGATGCCATCCAAATAACAAAAGATTAGATAAACTAGTTGAAAGCATACAACAAAACATGAAGAAAGTACTATCTCATAGTGGATTGGTGTCACATGTGCTAGTGACCCTTTCCCAATCCTTGATTGATAAGCTAAATGTTGCAAATGATGAAGAGTGAAATGGACAAGATCCAATCTCAAATGAAGAGAGTGGCAGGACAAGTTTGCATGCATACAATGGGGTGTTGTCTCAGTTTAAATCAAAAAAGAAGAGGAAAAAGGCAAGGGATCACTTAGATGGAAATGTGGTAGGGTACATGGTCCAATTTGAGATTCTCCCCAATCCAATGATTGAGAAGATGATGGTTGTTTTAATATGAATTTGAAGAGAAATGAGACAAAGATAGACATCAATCCAAGATGAAGACAAATTGTAAGGAGAGTGACCTTAATAAATTCATGGAAATCCATAGTCACTTGACACAACATCTCAGACCTTCAAAGTAGAATCTACCACTTTCAAAAAGGGAGAATTAAAGATTGTAGACAATGGCTTGGATGATAGACTTGCACATGTTCTTCCCATAGAGAATGACAACAAGGGTCTATAACTGATGTTTGGCTGGGGCTAAAAAAAAATTGAAAAACTGGGGTAGAATGACAATGACTTATTAGATTCCTAAGAAACTCTTAGAGAATATTGGCCTTAGTTGTGTCAATAGTAAGGTAACCATTCTTGGCAAGCATGCTCTTGTTAAAAAATTCAAAGCTTCCTCTCAATTACTGTGATCCACTGGGCTCCCCCTCGATAACTATACCTTCAATATAACCAACCTATATGATGAGGATTCCAATGTTTTCATGATCACCACCACGTCATTTGAGACAAACCCTTCCAACACTAAGTTACAACTTATATATCCCCAACTCATAAACTGGGACCAATGAGGACCATCAATCTTGGATTCGTTCAAAAATTATGAGGCTCTCTCTAAGTTCATGGGACTAAGGGACAACATACCATGTGGAGATCACAAACCAGGATTCAACATTGAGTTTGATATGCATGCATACTATGGGGAAACAATTGAATCTCTTAGTTGCAAAATTGAAAATCTAAGAGTAATATCTTGATCCTTAAGTGAAAACCACATTGTGGCACTTTTCGATCCAAAAATAGTAAAAGCAAAGGATGTATCCGATGGTGAAAACCTCTCCGAGGCACCAAAGGATGATGGCTTCAATCTTCTCCTTAGTGCTATTTATTAGGAGAAGTCAACAATCCTAGCTGAAAAGAGAAATCCAATGAGCTTGGGAACAAAAGAGGCCCTGTAAATCACCTTCTATGCAAAGTCAATTTTGACTAAAGAACAAGAAAATATAGTAGCATTTCTAAAGGAAAGGAAGGTGAACCTTGCATGGACATACGTTGACATGCCAAAAATTTATCCTGAAGTGGTTGTCCATCATCTAGCAGTGTATACTAAGGTAAAACCTATAAGAAAAAAATTGAGAAAGATGCATCTGCAAATCGTCTTATTGGTCAAATTGGAGTTGCAGAAACTTCTTGATGTGGGATTCATCTAACCCATCAATTATCTAGAATGTGTTTCCAACCTTGTACCAGTTTGTTCAGAATTTGCACTGATTTTAGATATTTATGCCCCAAAGATGGACATGAATCTCATTGTAGGACACGAGATGTTATCATTGATGGATGGATTTTCAGGCTATGACCAAATTATGATCGCTAAGGAGGATCAACATAAGCATTCACATGTCTGTGGGGAAATTATTGTTGGAAAATGATTCCATTTGGGTTAAAGAATGCCAGAGCCACCTATCAAAGAGCTATGACATTAATATTCCACAACATGATCCATAAGACTGTAGAAGACTATGTCGATGGAATCTTAGCTATGACAAGATCATATACCTTTGGACCAATATTGAAAAACTTGGGGATACAAGGTATGGATAAATCCTAAGAAGTGTGCCTTCAGTGTAGCTTAAGGGAAGCTCTTGGGTTACATTGTGTCATTGAGAGGAATTAGGATTGATCTAGCATACATGGAAGCACCTACAAGGATTCGTTCATAGTGAAATTAGCAGATAAGTGCACAAGGGAGTAGCATACAAATTGTGATAAGGCACTCAAACAAATCAAGGAATATCTATTTGTTCTCATGCCACCGATTAAACCTTTGACTTGGTTGCCCAACTATACTACATAAAACTTTATGGGACATGAACTCAATTACAGTTTCATAGAGAAAGCTTGCCATGCAGTCATGTTTGCTTCAAAAATATTCAGGCACTACATTCCAGCTCATTAGATAAAGCTCATCGCTAAGATAGATCCACTGAAATATCTATTGGTTCACATGAAGGATGGCTTTCATGATCTTGATAGAACATTATGCAGAAATGAAAGCCATCAAAGGTAAATTCATTGTGGAGTCACCTATATATGTGGTATCAGAGTTTCTGGATGAAGATGAATGTTCATTGGAAATTGTGAGCATGGATCAAGATTTAGGGCACAAATTGATTCCCCAGATCTAACTATAAAATGGAATGGATTTCACGATGATGATTTTATCATCTCAATGTGGTTGAGAAGATTACAACAATGCAACGATCTTTGTTTATAGGATTAGTAGATTGAAATGAGGCATGTGCATTGGTCCTGGTGAGGCACCGATGATGCATTATCCTAACATGGATTGATCGAATGATACTTTTGAAGGAATGGATGGTAACATTGTTGAGGATGGGGTATTAACCATGGAGAAGGAGTTCTGTTATTTTTTAGTCATCAATTTCAGTTGATTTCTTATCCTAGTTTATCATTACTGACAAAGATGAAATTCCTATGATCTATCATATCTCAAGATTTGTTGTTATATCCTCAATCCTCTTCCATTGACATCAATATATGATGTTCTTATTCCCTAAGGTAATTGAGGCTATGAATAAAACATAAAAATCCAATAGTTGAATTTTTGTTTACTAAACCCTTATAAGTATCTCTACTCTATTCTTGTATATGGATGATTTAAATAATATCAAATTTATATGATTATAAACAAATGCTCATGAACACCTTTGAATCACTACAAATCCCAGCTTAAGTTGATTAATTTTGAATTAATTAACTTTAATCACCTCCTAAATCTTCATTAACCATTTCTCTAGCTTGTAACCCCACCAAGGTTGAATAAACCCATGGTCAACTAACCAAGTTGCATATGAAAAACATTTCTTTTAATTAACTAATTAACCTATTTTCCTCACAAAGGCATATTCTTTGGAATATTCCCCTCAACAACCCATTCAATAAATTTCCCTCCAAAGGCTTTGGAATCCTCTTACAAATGTCTTAAATGCCTCTTACAAGGGAATTCAATGCCACTTACATGCCATCTTGTCCCTCTTACATTCTCAACCATATGCCTTTAATTCTCCTACATACCATTACAATCTCACCTACATGCCTTAACTCTTCACATTCTTCAAAATGTGCTCCACACATATCCCTGTGACCTTCATTAGCCTTGTGACAAGTGTCACAATGCTATTGGTCCCCATTTTAGTCCCACATCCATCAATTTCATCCATTCTTCAACCCTTCTCTCCTATAAATAGAGGCCTTCTCTATTGAATATGGATCCACAACTTCATGTATTGTTACTCTTGTCATTTCATTCACCAATTGCATACTTTTCTTGTCATTTTTAGCTTGATCTTACTATCTCTTTGCATCAATTTCATCATCTTCACATCTAGGAATCTTCGAGCTTATCATAAGGGATTGGGAAAGGGACACTTTCCACATCAAAGTGAGAACAATCCCCCAATGGGGCGAAGGTTTGATCTACATTGTTTGTTCACATGCTTTCATTTTCTTTCTTTTGTGCTTTTGTTTCATGTTTTCATCTTTTAGTATGATAAAAAATTCCATAGGGAATGATACTTATTCTTATTTGAATGATTAATGTTCTCGTGGTTGTCTATTTTTAGCTAGGTGCAGGTTATCATTCACATTTTGGTGCTAGGAGGGCTAACCATTTAAAAATTTGCAATTTTAGCTTAGAAATCATGTTTTTTGCTATTCTAGGAAGGCAACACCATTTTTTACAACTAGAGCATCCTCTTTGCTTATTGTGTCACTATTGCTGGGAGATATAGCATTGCGTTTGATAAAGAAGCACCACTATCATTATAGGGAGTCACTTTTGATGAATTACACCGCTGTCACTATTTCTTTGTCATGTCACCTTTGATATATCGTCACTTTTGACTTCTCAGGTTTTTGTGATTTTGTAGGGGGTCACTAGAACGCCGCCTTTGCTTCAGCATCACTTTTGTAGGTCCTACATTTCCTTTGTGCTCTCTATCCATAGCAAATCACTGCCTCTATTTTTCACCAGAGTGCCACTTTTGCAACATAGCAATTACTTCGTAAGTTTGTAATTTCAATTTTAGCCAATTTGAAAAACTCAAACCAATGGTTAATTTTAAGCCCAAAATGAAGCTAGTTAGTCCTAAAATAGAAAATGAAAGCAACCATGGATTCCCTAAGCTATTACAATGAGCAAAAAAAACTCACACTCAAATTTGGTACTTAAAATGAACTCACTATTGCTTTGAAGGGTAAAATGAACTAGTGTCTTAAGTGAGTGATTTTGTCTTGTAAACACTTTAAGTGTGTATCCTCTCCCCTTGCACTTCGTGAAATATTGGGTGAAGAGAAACACCCAAAAGTGTAAATTTTTCTTGATGCTGGGTCACCTTTAGAGGGCCTACCTCCCAACTTGTGAGAGGGAGCAACCCAAGTGGTACTTTGTTTCATTCCACTATATAAATAATCATGATTGTTGGGAAAGTCTTCAATCACCTGGTGCAAATGCTCTATACTGACAAATGCCTCCCTTAGTATCCTTGTGATGCATAAAAACCCTTAGATCTTTCTAAGGGTTGGGAGGCCTCTTAATTAAGTGAATTTCCACATGTATATACACTATTTCATCCCAAAATATTGTTACTAAGAACCTTGTTGTAGTAACCAAATTTTCCATCTGAGTTTATCAAAGTGGTGCATTGGAACTTAGCTTCCAAGAAGTTACTTGCCATGTTTGATTTTGGCTAAGGTGTATGGGTTAAGATTTTTATTCTTAACATAACTTTACACCTTTCCCTCAATTGCATGTAAAATCATCTCTTCTAGTACGAAGGGAATTAGGAAAGCCCACCAAGAAAAACATACCAGTTGAGCTAGGATTGTGTTACTTGTGAGCTAGTTTTAAAATGCATTGCTTGGTTCCAAAACACTGAAACAAACATTTAACAATCATCAAATTTCAAACCCTTTGAAAATCATGAATACCTTTGAATATTCCAATATTAATGCTTGTCCCTAAGTATCTCATCTTTAGAGGCTTCTAAATATTTGGACTCATATCTCAATTCACTCTCTTCAAAGTCAACTTAGGGAAAATATGATCTTGGCTCCTTGATTTTCGCATAATGGACCTTATGGAATGAAAAGGTTTCTTAGACATAGAAATTAGTTTTAAATTTAAGCAAGACAAGTGGATTTCATAAAAATAAATTCATTAATCAAGATAAACTTGCAATTGGACCCCACACATGTACTTGTCTCCATGATCTCTCGCAAGACTAAAATCCCTAAACGAAGATCCACATTTCATTTCTTCAAAAAGAGACATCATAGACCAAGGTATATCAAGAAAAGAATCTTGAAGATCTATTGCAACATGGATATCTTGGTAAGAAATTTTTATTCGCACCTTTTGAGAGATGAACCAAACTTGTATGTCCAAATTTAGCCTCTCATTTAAGGCATTGATCTTTTGGGTTTGAGTTACTCATAGGGTAAAGCATGTTCTTCAATTTCTTGGTCTTGTAAAAAAATTCAATTTAGGTTCACACAGAATCAAAACAAACACTTCACCCACCCCCCAAACATTTATCAAAATCCATCCCACAAACAACTTCTTAAGAGCTTTGGAAACATCATTATGCTATAATTTGGAAAATCATCTTAAACCAAATCAAAATTAGCTTGTTTATTTAGGTGTATGGAGATGAATCCTTTCTCACTAATTTAGTTAAAATTATCATCCTTTTAACAAATTTTATCCAAAGATTATGAGTCTATCCTAGGATTTACAAAATTCATTATCCAAAATCAAGAATCAAAATCAAATCCTAAAGTCTAGTATTACCCAAGGTTCTTAGAAGTTCAGACATCCATATTTCATACCATCATCATTTGATCTTAAAACATCCTAAAGGTTCTTTTTTGTACCTAAAAATTAGATCAACCAAAGAAGTCAAATCCATCCAAACACTCCTAAAAGTTGATCCCAAATATTATGGTCCAAACAAGATCACAACACAAGGTGATCCCACAAAGTTGGTTTACAATTTCTAGGAGATTTTGATTTTTGCTGAAATCACACATTTTTAGAAAATATAATGATTCAAGCCTTAAAAAGTTCCATTTAAATCATTCCAATTGAATAGGGTATGATCAAACTACCTTATATCAAACCCCCTTGGATAGAACCCCGCTAGTTTTAAACCATACTTATAACGGAGTCTCCTTTACACCTATCAAAATGTTGATAAAAAACCACTTTTGATTTACCTTTTGGGGGATCAAATGAATTCATTTAAATTTTTTTTTGTAAGTATGTAGTCCTTATTATAAGCTTAAAAAGTATAATTTTAAATAAATTTGTTTATTATTATATTTATTTTTATTTCTTGTGAATGTAGGTTTTTCAAGAAAATCAAATACATAGAGAAATTATCAAAAAAAAAATAAAATTGGCTGATGACACAACAAAATTTTTTTTGATACATACAAAAAAGTGTTATACAGTCTCCATGTGAATTGTAATTGGTTTGATTTGAAACTTGATTAAGGAAAAATATTCAATAAAACATTATGAAACCAATTGAGCACTAGATATCAAGTTACAAATCTAAATTTAAAAAAAATAGAATTTTATCCTTCATGGAAAAAATTATGTTTTATCGATGAGCGTCACTAAAAATGGTGTTCTTGAAAAAAACTAGTTTTGAAGGAGATGGAAAAAGTGCAATCTGATTCCAAATTTTTTGAAAAAAATATATTCATAATCTCCAGATAAAATGTCACAAATCACTAGTTTGCGTCATCTTCAAATTCCTCACGGTTTAGCCGCTATAGGTGCCCAAAAGTGAAGATTTAGTTAGAAAAAATAAGTTCAGTGTCCAGTTTGGCCAAAAATTGTAAACCAATATTGTGGGATCACCCCACAAGAAGAGCATGGAAAAAAGTAAGGAAACATCCATGATGAGTGATTTGAGCCAAACTAAATTTGATCCAAGGGAATCTACCAACCCTCCACCTAATCCCCCAACTACCTTGCAAGATTCTCAAGGGGGATGTCAAGTGGAAGATTTCACAAACAAATTCAAAGAGATGTCCCATGATGAGTTGCTTGAATTGGTGAAAAATATAGACACCCACAAAATTTTCAACATGTTCATCAGACTAAATCCCACCCAATACATGTTTGCATTGGAAAAAGAAGGGGCTAAAATCCCTTCTGATTTTGATGTAAGCACCATTTTTGAACAACCTTTTGGGAACATCCCTCAAACATCATTAACACCCTCATTTCCAACCACAGTCCAACCCATCTCCCAACTGTCATCATCACACATGCCAAGTAAACCCATGACCACCAAATAGAGCTCACTACTTCAGGCCCTTCAAGGGAACCCACCTGTCAACAATCAAAACTTAGAGACCAACATAGTTTTGGGTATGCCAAATACTATCCCACAAGACCCTCAACAACCATATGTGCCACTTGTATTCCATGACACAAATAATTCATCCACTTTCTATGGCACACCCACCTTTTCCCTTGATACACAAGGTTACACTCTAAATATTTCACAAGGACAAGTAGATATATTTAGACAAGTGGGAACCTTTAATGCTTTATCTTCACTCCTACTTGGAAACACATCAAAAAAATATCCACTAGCTCCCATCATAACCCCATCACCTACATTGATCCAAGGCTTAAAATAAATCACTTCATCAAGTACCTTGCCTCAAAATCAAACCAATCAAACCAAACTAACAAACACAAATCAAATCTACTCATCCATCATAAATCTAAACGTGCCACTAATATCACAACAACAAGTGACCTCATCCCAACCATTGATCACATCATTGAATACATCCCAAGCATCACAAATTCAAGTCTCTCAAGGCTTAGGCATTCTAAATAAAATTCTAAATCCACCATCTATCACCCAACCCCTTTCCATTACACAAAAACCACCCCAACAACCTCTCATCACCCAACAACCATCCCAACAACCCCTGAACATATCATCTCATACCATTCAACAAAATCCACCATCCCCACCTCAAAATCCAAACATAGCAAATCAATATAGCATCACGTTGCAAGCAGCACAACAAGCATATCAAAATGCATTGCAACAATTTCAAACACAACAAGCGCAAGATTAAGCCCAAGCATAGACCCAAGCACAGGACCAAGCACAGGCCCAAGAACAGGCCCAAGCACAAGCCCAAGCACAATCCCAATCTCAAGCAAAAGCACAAGTACAAGTAAAAACACAAGCACAAGCTGAAGCACAAGCCCAAGCAGCACAACAAAAAGCACATCAAGTGGCACAACAACAAGCACAAGCACAAGCGCAATACCAAGCACAAGAACAACTATAAGTGCAAGCTTATCAACAAGCCCTATAATAACACACATAACAACAAGCATTGATAGCAAAAAAACAAGAAGCAACACAACAACAAGAACAACAGTAAGTGCTATTAGCACAACGACAAAAACAACAACAAGAAGAAGAATCCCAACAACGAGCATTGTTAGAACAAAAACAACAACATGAATACCAATAGACATTTCTCACACAACAACAAGGCTTCCAACAACCCTTCACGAACACGTAGAAAAATTCCATGAACCTTAACACACAAGGAACTTAAACCCACTCCATCATTTACCCAAATAACCATACCACCCCAAAACACATACATTCCACCACCCAATCCACAAAATTATCTTTCCACATAGGTCCAATTGCTCTCACAACAAATACAAGACATCCAATTTAGAAATATGAAAAAATCATATGCACAACATGATTTGTGCCCCTATCCTTTTGATAGGAATATCGCCACGGTCCCATTCCCACTAGGATTTAAATATGAAAGTTTGATAAATATAGAGGGAAAGGAAATCCTGAGGACCATATCAGAGAATTTCATGTACATTCCATGGAAGTGGCATATGAAAACTCCTATCTAATGTGACTCTTCCCCTGAAGCTTGGTTGGTCTCGCCATTGAATGGTTCACCTACTTACCTCTTGGAATAAATTTTTTCCAAGAATTCATAGACCTATTTATAGAAAACTACTCATTTAATATAGACATGGATGTAAGCTTGGAGGAGCTATCCAACCTTAAGCAAGTTAGGGGAGAATCATTTGCAACCTTCTTATAGTGATGGAGATCTAGAGCCAACAAGAGAAAATGGTCCATGCTAGAGAAGAAACAAATAGAAACCATCATTTCCAACCTTGAGGGAGATTTTTCCTTCCAACTAAAAATGCAGTGTATCACAAAATATGATCAATTAATCTCTAAAGCTCTCAACATTGAGAGAGACCTCATAGCACAAGAGTGTTAGTGTGAATATATGTCTTGTACCTAGTAATTTATCTCACTAGATAATTAGGGGACATATTCACATGCTAAGTTTACTTAGGATATAAGATTCCTTCTAGAAGGATGAGTTGTATTTTCTAGAAGTCTTATCTTATCTAGCCTCATTTCCTAGGTAGTAAGTTAGTTGTCGCATGTCATAAGATTATGAAAAATTTCAACATCATATTACATACTACATCTCAACTTTGTCTATATAAGAAAGGCTTCATATGTACTTTTCCATATTCAATTTGGTATTCTTGCATCTTAATAATAGCATAATATTTCTGCCATTTCCTTCTTGTGGAAGTTTTTTTGTCTTGTAGATGATTTTGGGGTGTTTGAGTAGTTCACCATAAACTACTACAAAGGGCACACGCCCATATACAAGGATAATCAATTGTCAACAAGTTATAATGACAAACCTCGAATGTGGGTCAAGAATAAAAACATTACCAATGATGGTTTTGTTGATGCCAAAGTGGTTATTAGTGCTCCACAACAAAACATGCACCAATAGACATACCCACAACATAAAACCAATCAACCACAATTCAACTATCAACACAACACACCGCAAGAAAACAAACCCCAACAACAAAACAAACAAGTAGTCAACAACGTAAATTCTCAAGGAGGACCACCCCCAAGGAACAAATATCCATAGAAATGAAAATATACCCCCTTGGAGGGACCTATCGAATATGTCATGTAGAAGCTAGTACAAGAAAATCTCATCATGTTCCCCATTTATGAAAATTATCAAGAGCCTCAAGTTAAACTGCCATGGTATAATGAGAGGAAACTTTTTGATTATCACAAAATAAAGGGACACAAAATCTCTAGCTACATTAAATTGAAAAATCTTATCCAAGACCTCATCGAGAGTAGGGATATAACCATTGACCAATAGGCAAGAAACTGGGATTTAAAGATATACACGAATCCGATGCCCAACCATAACAAAGGAAAAGATAAAGGCAAGGGGACAAATTAAACAAGTTTCAACCATTTCTACGAACATGTTGTATCATCCTTAGATGAGTTCATAATGATCATTAATATCAAGTGGCCTAGCGCAGAATGTGGCATCACCACACACAAAGGAACAATAACCATCCAAGGACCATCACCATCACCTAGAGGATCATCCACTATTCCAAAGTTAAATCCTAATGATTACAGTGTCCTGGAATAGCTTAAGAAAATTCCCACTCAAATATCCATCTTGGAGTTGCTAAAAATATCACCTATGCATAGGGATATTCTAGAGAAAGCTTTGTCCACATCCACCATGACCAATGATATTTATGCAAGCCAATTTCAAGCTATCATTGGACACATCACCATGCCCCATCTGCTCACATTTTTAGAATAGGACCGCTCAATGCAACCATCCAATAATCATGCATTGCATGTAGAGGTATTGGTTCACGAGAACAAATTCAAGAGAGTTCTGGTGGATGGAGGTGTTGATCTCAATATTTGTACTTTGCAGCTAATCAAAAATCTATGCTTTTCTGAAGATGTTATTGAAAAAGGCAAGGGTATTACTATCAGGACTTATGATGATCAAGAAAGGGTGTCCCAAGGTACCATCCAACTCCCCATTCAAGTAGGGCTAGCCATCATGGAAACCACATTCCAAGTCCTAGACCTTGAGCTTCCTTATAATATTCTCCTAGGGAATCCATGGATCCATGGCATGTAAGCTGTTGCATCTACCTATCACCAGTGTTTCAATTTCCCTTATCAAGATAAAGAAGTCACAATCCATGGTGACCCTGAACCGTTTTAATACTTCAAGAATTTGGAAGCCAAATACTACAAAATCCCACAAGTTCCCACATTTTCCTATGTTGGTCCATCCACCTTGGCCTCCACATTTGAGACAAAGAAACCTTCCATCCAAAACATCCTAGACATCAAAGTTGTAATCCAAGATGATGGTTTTGGAGACTATAAATTGAAGAAAAGTACGTTTGTGTTAGG
The DNA here is from genome assembly GCA_007258455.2 of Sequoia sempervirens. Lineage (NCBI taxonomy): Eukaryota > Viridiplantae > Streptophyta > Pinopsida > Cupressales > Cupressaceae > Sequoia > Sequoia sempervirens. The sequence continues at coordinate 612,411,989 of VDFB02270651.1, read as the reverse complement.
AGAGTGACCTTAATCTCCTAAATCTCATGGAAATCCATAGTCACTTGACACAACATCTCAGACCTTCAAAGTAGAATCTACCACTTTCAAAAAGTGGGGAGAATTAAGCAAGGAGATTGTAGACAAAAATGACATATCAAGCTTGCTCTACCAAGATGATAGACTTGCACATGTTCTTCCCATAGAGAATGACAACAAGGGTCTATAACTGATGTTTGGCTGGGGCTAAAAAAAAATTGAAAAACTGGGGTAGAATGACAATGACTTATTAGAACCTCTCATTCCTAAGAAACTCTTAGAGAATATTGGCCTTAGTTGTGTCAATAGTAAGGTAACCATTCTTGGCAAGCATGCTCTTGTTAAAAAATTCAAAGCTTCCTCTCAATTACTGTGATCCACTGGGCTCCCCCTCGATAACTATACCTTCAATATAACCAACCTATATGATGAGGATTCCAATGTTTTCATGATCACCACCACGTCATTTGAGACAAACCCTTCCAACACTAAGTTACAACTTATATATCCCCAACTCATAAACTGGGACCAATGAGGACCATCAATCTTGGATTCGTTCAAAAATTATGAGGCTCTCTCTAAGTTCATGGGACTAAGGGACAACATACCATGTGGAGATCACAAACCAGGATTCAACATTGAGTTTGATATGCATGCATACTATGGGGAAACAATTGAATCTCTTAGTTGCAAAATTGAAAATCTAAGAGTAATATCTTGATCCTTAAGTGAAAACCACATTGTGGCACTTTTCGATCCAAAAATAGTAAAAGCAAAGGATGTATCCGATGGTGAAAACCTCTCCGAGGCACCAAAGGATGATGGCTTCAATCTTCTCCTTAGTGCTATTTATTAGGAGAAGTCAACAATCCTAGCTGAAAAGAGAAATCCAATGAGCTTGGGAACAAAAGAGGCCCTGTAAATCACCTTCTATGCAAAGTCAATTTTGACTAAAGAACAAGAAAATATAGTAGCATTTCTAAAGGAAAGGAAGGTGAACCTTGCATGGACATACGTTGACATGCCAAAAATTTATCCTGAAGTGGTTGTCCATCATCTAGCAGTGTATACTAAGGTAAAACCTATAAGAAAAAAATTGAGAAAGATGCATCTGCAAATCGTCTTATTGGTCAAATTGGAGTTGCAGAAACTTCTTGATGTGGGATTCATCTAACCCATCAATTATCTAGAATGTGTTTCCAACCTTGTACCAGTTTCCAAGCCCACTAGGAGCATCAGAATTTGCACTGATTTTAGATATTTAAACAAAGAATGCCCCAAAGATGATTTCCCTCTACCCAACATTGACATGATCGTGGATCTCATTGTAGGACACGAGATGTTATCATTGATGGATGGATTTTCAGGCTATGACCAAATTATGATCGCTAAGGAGGATCAACATAAGAAAACACATTCACATGTCTGTGGGGAAATTATTGTTGGAAAATGATTCCATTTGGGTTAAAGAATGCCAGAGCCACCTATCAAAGAGCTATGACATTAATATTCCACAACATGATCCATAAGACTGTAGAAGACTATGTCGATGGAATCTTAGCTAGAACCAGGAAATGACAAGATCATATAACAACCTTTGGACCAATATTGAAAAACTTGGGGAGTACAAGGTATGGATAAATCCTAAGAAGTGTGCCTTCAGTGTAGCTTAAGGGAAGCTCTTGGGTTACATTGTGTCATTGAGAGGAATTAGGATTGATCTAGCAAAGGTGAAGGTGATTCTCTACATGGAAGCACCATGGAAATTAAAATAGTTGAGGGGTATACAAGGACAACTACAATTCATTAGAAGGTTCATAGTGAAATTAGCAGATAAGACTATCCCCTATTCTCATCAACTGCACAAGGGAGTAGCATACAAATGGGAGAAGTGTGATAAGGCACTCAAACAAATCAAGGAATATCTATTAACACCACTGGTTCTCATGCCACCGATCCCAAATAAACCTTTGATATTATACATCACAACTACAACAACAACACTTGGCACTCTTCTTGCCCAACATGATGAAATAGGAAAAGAGAGGGAAATATACTACATCAACAAAACTTTAGTGGGACATGAACTCAATTACAGTTTCATAGAGAAAGCTTGCCATGCAGTCATGTTTGCTTCAAAAATATTCAGGCACTACATTCCAGCTCATTAGATAAAGCTCATCGCTAAGATAGATCCACTGAAATATCTATTGGCTAAAGCAACCCTCACATGAAGGATGGCTAAGTGGGTCATGATCTTGATAGAGTTTGACATAGAATATGCAGAAATGAAAGCCATCAAAGGTAAATTCATTGTGGACCAACTAGTCGAAGCACCTATATATGTAGAAAATCCACTAGTATCAGAGTTTCTGGATGAGTTAGTATTCCTCTTGAATGTAGCAGATCATTGGAAATTGTATTTTGACGGCTCTTTCGCACATCATGGATCAAGATTTAGGGTCTTTTTCATCACCCCGCAAGGGGATTGCATTCCCAAATCCTATCGGTTGCCCTTCCCATGTAGTAATAACATTGTAGAGTATGAGGCTCTTATTATAGGACTCAAAAATAGTAGTGCAATGGAACATCATGGCATTACAAGTCTTTGGAGATTCACAGTTGGTCATTAATCAATTCAATGATGAATATCAAACCAAAGATGACAAGCTTATTCCCTACAAGAAGCTGATAGAAGATCTCAATGAATTCTTCATTGGTATCACCTTTGAGAAGATACCCTACATGAACAATAGAGCTATAGATGTTATGGCGACAATTAGATCTTTGTTAGATATCCTGAGGAACACTCATAAATGTGAATTTCTCGTAGATCATTTTCTCATCTCGGCTTTCAAGGTACCGAAATTGAAGTTTGCATGTGAAATCATTGGTCCTGGTGATCCTTGGTATCATGACATATTCACCTATTTAAAAAGAGGAATCCTCCCCGATGACATCACCTCAAACCTAAAGAAAACCATCATCCCATTTCATTATCCTAGGGGAGACCCTTTACTGTAGAAGTATCAAGGGGATCCTATTACGATTCCTTAACACTAAGGAAGCTTTGACTACTTTAATCGAAGTACTTGAAGGAATTTGTGGATCACATTCAAGTGGTATGATCTTGGCCAAGAAATTGTTGAGGATGGGGTATTATTGGCCCACCATGGAGAAGGAAGTTCATGAGTATGTAAATAATTTTTTGTAGTGTTAGCAACATGGGGACCTCATTCATGCACCCACTCAGAAACTTTAACCCATCATCACACCTTGGCCTTTTTCATAGTGGGAACTCGACCTCATAGGGAAGATCACACCTGCCTTATCCAATGGCCACAAGTTTATCATTACTGCCACAAAGTACTTTACAAAGTGGGTAGAAGCCATTCCTATGATCTATATCATAGGGAAGAAGATCTCTAAGTTCATCCTAAACTACCTCATTTGTTGTTATAGTGTTCCTCAATCCCTTATCTTAGATAGTGGGACTCCATTCAAGAACTAGGATGTTTGAGAGTTGTGTGAAAAAATCAATATCCATCATCAGTTCTCCATCCCTTATTACCCCTAAGGTAATGGCCAAGCTGAGGCTATGAATAAAACATCCTAAAAATCCTTAAGAAAATAGTCAATGAATTTGGTCATGATTGGCACCTACAACTAAACCTTGCCTTATGGGCTTATAGAACAAGTATCTACACGCCTACAGGTGCAACACACTATTCCCTTGTATATGGATCCAAGGATATCCTACCTATTGAGGTCAAGCTCCCATCCTTGAGAATATCATTAAAAAATCTTATCAGTGATGAAGAATATAGAGTGTCACGATTGAACGAGCTAGAGCTACTGGATGAACATTGCCTAGATGCTTTGAATCACTTACAAGTTTATCAGAATCACTTGAAAAGGAGCTACAACAAAAAGATCAAGAGTCAGTACTTCCAAGTTGGAGAGATCATGTTGAAAGTGAACCAGAAGAATGTACAAATCCTAATAGCAAAGGAAATTTTGAACCCAATTGGTTGGGTCCCTTCATCATCATTACGAGTTACAAATTAGAAGCATGCTAGTTGTCCACACTAGAAGGTGAAACCTTATAGGAGCCCATTAATAACTCCCATTTCAAAAGGTTTTATGCCTAGGCTTGCAAGGTATAAATCCAAATACAAAAAAATAAAATAAAAATAAAAATCCAAAAAAATAAAAAAAAGGATTAAAAACAGTAAAGAAAAAAATCATCCTCTAGTAAAAACCACTTCGGTGGCACATTGGACAAGTACCTTGGTGAAAACCTAGCAATCAGGTGCCTTGTGTAAATAAAGAACTTTCCATCCACCATCGATTATTTGGCTTGTTCTGCATTTCTTTCCATCACATTCATCCATTGCATTCCATTATTCTTTCTGTCACCCATTCGCATCTGCATCATAGCTTGATTTTGTGTTGGTATCATGTTCCCTTTTAGTACTACTTGGCATATTCTTACGATCAGTTTGTCCTTCCTATATCGAGGTAGTCTATCGCATCATTCTAGGGGAATTTCCTTATATCTGTACTGGATCAAATTTGTGTATATCCTTCAAATCTTTCATAAGATAAAAAAAATACAAAAACATTCATAAAATTAGAAAATCCAAAAACATCCAAAACATATCAAAATTCAAAAATAGGTTAAAAAATGAAAAAAAAAATAGTCACAATGTCAAACTACATTGTCTCTGAGATTGAATGTAGGCAAGGCTAATCTTTGATCAACCCTCGAGGCATTAGGGTACACCCTTTAGGTTTCTGTCATAATAAACTAACAATTCGTCAATGTTCATATCTCATCAATAAACGAGTCTGTGTTAGTCAAACTATGTGCTCTTTGTGTGTACAACGTAGGCAAGGCTAATCATTGATCAACCCCTGAGACCCCTAGGATAGTATTTTAGGTTAGGTTCTTGTTCAAAGTCTCAAAAAACACAAAAACATTAGAGAAATTAAAAATCAAAACATTTGTAAAACATCTTGAAAATCCAAAAACATTGAAATATTTTGAAAAACTAAAAAAATTTCCCATCCCGTTTCACTTTCACTCACAATAAACATCCAATCACAATAAATTGATCATCATCTTCAAACTTTGGTAAAACAAGTAGAAGCAAGTATCACAAATTGGTAAAGTGTAAACTTAAACGTAAGGGTCTTGAGTCTAGGTCGATAGATAAACAATTAGGTCAAATCTTGGTATCAATAACCCATCATCCCGTTAGTTTTAGAATCATCTGATAATCATGTCCTAGGATTCATCTTTCCTACAATGGACATCAACATCAGGAATCACCATAGTTTAGTCTTGGCTAGAGATATGAAGAACATTCGCTTGTTTATTGGTTTGATATTTTCTTATGATTTATCTTATTGTGCTCATTTCAATGACCTCTCGAGGATGTCTATAAAAATGATTTAGAGAGAAAGGAATGGGGCAAAGATTGTTATCTTTCATTTGTTGTGCTTGTTGGATATTCTTGTAAGATAACCTCGGCGAAGACTTATTTTGTTAGGTGTGTATGGAGGGTTTTTTGGACAACTTGTTGACTATTGTATTTTTAGGTTATGCCTTTCCATGTTTTGGTCCAAGATGTTTGGAACTTCTGAAGTACATCCTAGCAAGGTTTTTGTATGTCAGGTGTGAACAAGGATACTCTTATTTGTATGTCAAATCAAATTCCATCACACTAGATAACAAGCCATCTTGGTTGTCTATACCTTGATGCATTGTATGTATGTGTTTTATCAAACATAAGGAAAAGTTGTGTTCCATCAAAATAGATCCATGGTTGCATAACCAACTGCTTGTGTAACACCCCGCTATAGAACCCTAGAGGATGACAAGCTACAACACTTAAAAATGGAACAATTTTTTTTTGAAGTGCAACATACTAAGGATTGCAAAATACAAATTAACATGTAATCTATAACAAGTCCTCTAAGCTTCCATGACTACGCTACTAGAATCCCATTAACCAAACTAATAAGAACTAATCTATTAACATGATGTTTCTAACATTAAAGAGTACATTAAATCCATCGCATTAAATGATCAACAATATGAACATCCATTCCATGTCATCAATATCACAACATCAAGATCATTTAATAATTCACACATACAAGATACATCATTCACTGTATCCATAATAAGAGAGAGTTCACAATTAATTACAACATTACATCATTACAATAGTGCTTCCTTGAGATCAATAGGGAATGATATACATCTGAGAACAATGCAAGATACAACTCATTACAAATCAATACAAGTACATGTAAGATAATCCACTTGAACTGGAACAAGTGCAGAAGTCCACAACACCATGAGCAGTCACTACAAACACGAACAACAAGGGAAACCCAATGTAATACAAGGAACATTCCACCCAACCATGTGGAACCCAAAGGTCCATCCCCCATGCTAGGAGATAGAAATAAGGTCCCACCACCACAATAACAACAAGGTGACAACAAACTGACATGACAAGACTATACAAGACTCCGACATGCAAAGTACAACATAAAATTACATAACAGTGACACCGCTTCCATAGTCATGCAAGGAACAAGGGAAACACAAGCCAAGGGAATGCTAGGTTGCAGCAGGGGAGAGTGGAATCACATGGTCTTGGCATGGGTTGTCCTGATGGTATCTCACTAGATGTTGCCCCCCATCTATGTTTGTCCTGACAGTCTCACACTAGACACTAACCCCATAGAGTGACACATGTGAAACCAACTTTCCTTTCGTGAGGACAAGAAAGTTGATCTTTCCAACTATTCCTTCTCTACCCATCCTTAGCCTAAATGAGCACTACATGCATGGGTGAGGCATCCAATTATCTTAATTAGAGTGAAATTCTACCCAACCCCCTAGTTTATTAATTAGGTTTTCACTAAGTTAAGGAACTCCCACATGGGTTATCCTGGATGCCACTTTGTGTGCCGACCCCCATTGAGAGCCACTGCCCCTACTAACAACTAGAAAACCCAACACATCCAACAGGGTAAAGCCAACTTGCATGAATCACCAAAACGACAAGAACATATGCATATGGCGAGGCATGAACCATCTCGCACACAACATCAACCGTAAAAGCAAGTAAATAGTGCATGGCTAAAACCCCCAAAACAACACATCACAAGTATCACCTCAACCAATTCAAGCCCAAACATAATAATCTAACCAATAACATATTTTCCCCAAGCCTCTAGAAGACTTCCAAATTCTATAGCACAAAAAGACTACTTTTGAGCAATAACAATAATACCCCAAAATCTAACTAACAACCATAATGCATCTTATAAGAAAAAAATTTCATTTACATAATCAAGGATTTAGGGTGGTTTTCAATTCAACCATTACATGGTTACTAATAATTCAGCTTAACAATAGATGATCTAGTTTTCCCATATAAACCAAATCTTTCATTTATATAAATACATCAATTCTTCCATATTTAAGTTTTTTGGTGTTTCATTCATTTCTCTGACATGTTCAACTAATAATTAAGGTAGAAATGTTATTTTATTGATCCCATAACATATATACATAGATGCATATACATATCTTCGTATAACACATATACATATATATATATATATATATATATATATATATCTATATAAGTATGTATATATATATATATATAAATATATATAAATATACACATGTTTCAGCATATATATGTACATATATATGTATATACATGTTTATATATCTATATACATATACCTTTATATTATCAATGCAAGGTTTCATTTTTAAATACAGAAAGAAAAATTTAATCATACAAAAATTTATATAGATACACATATATATATATATATTTATATTTTCACTTTTAACATATTCAAATATCATTCTAAATATATTTTAACAAACTTTTGTTCATAATGAATACTGTATATAAAATAAATGCAATGACTAAATGGATTCAGAGATACACATTTACATGTATATGTATGTAAGTATGTGTGTGTGTATATATATATATATATATATATATATATATATATATATATATATATATATATATATATATATATATATATAGATATACATTTCTTTTGAACCGATTATCAAAATGTAGGACTATTGATTGGAAGATAATGCAAATTCACAACTAACTGTTATCTACAGTATTCCACCTTAACATCCAATTTCATCAACATTGAATGCCAAATGCATGGAAACCAGTGACTATGCCCAAATGAAATCATACTAATAGCTACCGTTAAGCAAGCATAAGCTTCTCATTCCATCAAATTTCTACAGAAAGATGAAAGTAAGGTTGCACGAATGGAGTTTTTGTCTGTAATGTGATTTGTTTAGTAATCTCCACAATAAAATGGAGGCACCGAAGGTAGGTTTAGCTTGCTAGAAACAATAAAGATATTGCATGGTTATTATCACTCGCCTAAGATGATAACAAGCGACACTGGTGTATCCCAAGCAAGGCGTCGAAATCCAGGACATGTAATGCAACACATCATGATTGTCAACATTCTACCACAAAGCATATTAACAGAACTGAGCACTTCTCAGGAAATGAAGTTCGATAGTGATAGCAAGCCACAACCAAGGAAAGATGGAAGTCTCTGAAGCTTTAAAAATGATGCCAGAAAGGACTTAAGAAACCTTCAAAAACCAAAAATGCATTCAACTGAGAGCTAACACAACACTACACATAGGTCTAATAAGGGACTATGAGTCCATTCAAACAAATGCATTAAGCAGGTGGGAATGAATCATCTTTTTGAAAGAATTGCTTGCATGCTATACCTAGATTGGATTTATTACAAAGTAAATACCCAGAGAAGCCTTCAAAGACGAGATTTACATAACACGCACACAATACTTTACTGAGTTAACCCAAGTATCCTTTCAGAAATCTTCTTTTATAAGTTATTTCAATGCAAGATTAAACTAAGGTGAAAATGAGAAAGCAGTGGAACCTAATTACAGTCATTTAGCTGAGCTGAAGATTGATGCAGAGCTCTCTACTTCCAATTTGTAGCTTCAACACACTTCCAGTCTCCACAACCACTACAGAACCACCAAAAAACCAAAAGAAAATCTTCCAAGAATCAAGATAACATTCACGGGAAGTAACAAGAGTAGTTTTGTTAGAAAATAACCAAAAGCCCCCTTTCTTTTAGCAAACTAAACTAATTTATTCACCTCTCCACACTCTCCATTGTTGCATGCAACTCTTCTTTAATTTAATTATTTTATTTTATTTCCCATCCATTGTTAACAACCATTATTCAAATATATTTACTTATAAAAACATATCCTTATTTTATTTACACTTAATTAATCAACTTTAAAATATTTAATTTATTAATTTTAGCTTTACATTTAATTCTATTTGCACATCACAATGACCAACATATTTATTTTTATATTTCTTTATTAAATCATAGTTTTAATTTATTTAAACTTGATCAAGGCATTAATAATAGTTTATTTATCAAAACCACAAATGTATTAAAGCATTTATTTTAATTATCAAAATTTCCCTTATTACTTCAATAATCTTTATTTTAATATAATAATCAATCAAAGCACCAATCAACCAAATTAATTAAATGAATAGAATACCAAGCAGTACCTGACCACACAATGAAAGGAAAGGAAAAACAACAACAATACTGATAGACCAAGTCAAACTGACCACACTAACAGGGGATTACAATTAGATACTCATCCTCTTCGAGGATGTTGACCGAAATAGGGGACCATATGCTATCTCCATTCAACAGTTTCCATTGGATTTAAGGCATGCTCAAACATGTCAATTTAGGTGGAGTTGATGCCTGGTACCTGCAACCTACAAAAAACCAAAACAATTGAGCATGTACATAGTCATACAGAAAGACACACCGTGAGAGGAAAAATTGCAATGTCGTAGGGAACTCACAAGTGAGTGATGTGACATTGTTTCCCTATCACCAAAATACATCAAAACACAATAATCAGATACTAATCAACATGATAAGAATAATCATCAGATAATCACATGATGCACATAACAAGAATACTCCACACAATCAATTAAATCGATCTACTAAGTATGGCATAAGCATAAACATCAATGATAAAGTATCATTATAACTGTGAATCCAACACCAAGCAAAGTATCATAATGGCCCAATCCAAAACAACAATTGTCAGTAGCAAAAAAAAATTGAGGGGCACTACATCCTCCCCCCTAGAACCAAGCTTACTCTTGGAAGCCTACAAACAGATAAGGGTATAACTCTCACATCCTACCAAGGGACTAAGAACTCAACAATAGGATCCCATTGGACCCACACTTTCTCAATGTCTCAACCTTTGAAGGTGAGTCTCCAATGCTCTAGAATGTCCATAGGCTCCATAGTCAGCTACCCATCCTCTACCTGAAGCCTCTACTACTGTACCCTAATGCTCAACCTGGCGGTTGTCTACCATTGAAAACACCTTGTGGTACTTTCCTACATCCCCTACTATCGGCTTTGAAGTTGTTGGCATCTGACTAAATCCATATGTTCCCTTCTGAGGACACTATCTAGCTATGTGGCCCTACTGGTTATAGAAAAAACACCCTGTACCTCTTCTATGCCCTCAACCGCCTGAGGGTGCACTAGACTATTGGAAACTACCTATAGATTGTGTGCTCTGAGTAGGCTAGTCGGGACGATACTATTGAGCTCATTGCCAACTCTGATTTTTCCTAGATTGAAACCTACTACCATGCAAAGACTAAGAGTTCTTAGGTCTCGACTGGGAGTGCTGCTACTGTTGCTCACCCTTAGCAGGTGCTTGATGGTCCTTAGAGGATCCTACAACCTGAGACTAACCACCTTGAGACCCGAAGCCTGTTGGGGGTGCACTACCAATCTGCACACTTGTATGGCCTCCCAATGTCATGGCCAAATTCTCCTCAACTATTTGAGCCTTCTCTACAACTACCTCCATGGTCTTCGGCTTGAAGACACAGACTCCTCCACTGATACAGGAATTCAAGCCCCTAATAAAGTGTTGTACCAACATAGCCTTGTCATCACCTATGCCAACATACTACTTAAGCTCATAAAATATCCGCTCATATTGCTCAATTGACATCGCCATCTACCTTAGCTCATGGAACTCGTTCGCACGATGCTACCTCCAATGATCAGCCAATAAACAAGCTTTGAATCTCTTAAGAAACATCTCCCATGAGACTGATCCTATATACAAATGTATCTTCTGCTCCTCCAAATTCCACCATGTGGAAGAAAAACCTCTAAGGTGCATGATAGCACACCTAGCCTTAGTGTTGCTACCATACAGATGCATGGTGAAACACCTATTCAGATCAATTAACCATGTCTCTACCTCCAAACCACTAACAATCCCATCAAAAGTAGGAGGAAATTCTCTCAAAAGATCCCTCATATGTCCATCCAAAATATCCTCCTACTCTACTATAACCTCTCTCTCTCCCTAACCACCAACTGATCACCCTCCTCTCTAATCACAAAGACGAGCAAGAACCTCCTTAAGTAAATGATGCAACTTTGCGCCCTCCATCTTCGGTTGACCCGAATTCAAACCCCCTCTCCCCTGAGCATTCTGAGAAATCTGCTATTCCTCATGATCACTCTCATGGGAACCCTAAGATGGAGTACTCTGGTGGTTGACCCCATGGTCACCACCACAACCTCTACCACATCCCTGACCTCGACCTCTAGGAATCTCCCTACATAGACACCACCAAAGGACAAGTTCATGGTGTTAGGCGAGGATAACAAAGGGAGCATAATCTTCAAATTCTATGCAACTAAGACAACATAATGGGCTCCAATATATACCCAGACTACCCAGTGTTAGAACTTGGCTCTGATATAATGTGTAGCACCCCACCATAGAACCCTAGAGGACAACACGCTACAACACTTAAAAATGAGACAATTTTTTTTGAAGTGCAACATACTAAGGATGACAGAATATAAATTAACATGTAATCTACAACAAGTCCTCTAAGGTTCCATGGCTACACTACTAGAATCCCATTAACCAAACTAATAAGAACTAATCCATTAACATGATGTGTCTTACATTAAAGAGTACATTAAATCTATCACATTAAATGATCAACAATATGAACATCCATTCCATGCCATCAATATCACAACATCAAGATCATTTAATAATTCACACATACAAGATGCAACGCTCACTATATCCATAATAAGATAGAGTTCAAAATTAATTACAACATTACATCATTACAATAGTGTTTCCCCGAGATCAATAGGGAAGGATATACATCTGAGAACAATGTAAGATACAACTGATTTCAAATCAATACAAGTACAAGTAAGATAATCCACTTGAACTGGAACAAGTGTAGAAGTCCACATCACCATGAGTAGTCACCACAAACACAAACAACAACAAGGGAAACCCAATGGAATACAAGGTACATTCCACCCAACCATGTGGAACCCAAAGTTCCACCCCCCATGCTAGGAGATAGCAATAAGGTCCCACCACCACAATAACAACAAGGTGATAGCCAACTAACATGACAAGACTATACAGGACTCTAAAATTCAAAGTACTGCATGGTCCTAGCATGGTTTGTCCTGACAATCTCTCACTAGACACTGACCCCCATCTATGTTTGTCCTGACAGTCTCACACTAGACGTTGACCCCATAGGGTGACACATGCGGAACCGACTTTCCTTTTGTGAGAAGGAAGTTGATCTTGCCAACCAGGCCTTCTCTACCCATCCTTAGCCTGAACGAACACAACAGGCATGGGTGAGGCATCCAATTATCTTAATGAGAGTGAAATTCTACCCAACCCCCTAGTTTATTAATTAGTTTTTCACTGAGTTAAGAAACTCCCACATGGGTTATGTTGGATGCCACTTTGTGCCCCAACCCCCATTGAGATCCACTCCCCTTACTGACAACTAGATGACCCAACACATCGAACAGGGTAAAGCTAACTTGCATGAATCACCAAAACCACAAGAATCTAAACATAAGGCGAGGCATGAACCATCTCGCACACAACATCAACCATAAAAGCGAGTAAACAATGCATGAATAAAACCCCCACAACAACACATCACAAGTATTACCTCAACCAATTTAGGCCCAAACATAATAATCTAACCAATAACATATTTTCCCCAAGCCTCTGGAAGACTTCCAAATTCCATAGCACAAAAAGACTCTACTTTTGAGCAATAATAATAATACCCAAAAATTCAACTAACAACCATAATGCATCTTATAAGCAAACAATTTCATTTACATAATCAAGGATTCAGGGTGGTTTGCAATTCAACCATTACATGGTTACCAATAATTCATCTTAACAAAAGATGATCTAGTTTTCCCATTTAAACCAAATATTTCATTTATATAAATACAACAATTCTTTCATATTTAAGTTTTCTTGTGTTTCATTCATTTCTTTTACATGCTCAACAAATAATTAAGGTAGCAATGTTCTTTAGATGCATATAAATATCTTCGTATAACACATATATAGATATATATATACACACACACACATGTTTCGACATATGTATATATGTGTATACATATATATATATATATATATATATACATATGCCTTTATATTATCAACGCGATGTTCTATTTTTAAATACAAAAGGATAATTTAATCATAGAAAAATTTATATAGATACATACATACATATATATATATATATATTCACTTTTAACATATTCAAATATCATTCTAAATATTATATATCTATATATTCAGTTTTAACATATTCGAATATCATTCTAAATATTATATATATATATATATATTCAGTTTTAACATATTCGAATATCATTCTAAATATCTTTTAACAAACTTCTATTCATAATGAATACCGTATATAAAATATATGTAGTGACTAGAGATACACATTTACATGTATATGTATGTATGTGTGTGTGTGTGTATATATATATACATATACATTTCTTTTTAACCGATTATCAAAATGAAGGACTATAGATTGGAAGATAATGCGAATTCACAACTAAATGTTATCTACGGTATTCCACCTTAACATCCAATTTCATCGGCATTGAATGTCAAATGCATGCAAACCAACGACTATACCCAAATGAAATCATACTAACAACTATCGTTAAGCAAGCATAAACTTCTCATTCCATCAAATTTATACAAAATGATGAAAGTAAGGTTGCACGAATGGAGTTTTCATCTGTAGGGTGATTCATTTAGTAATCTCCACAATAAAATAGAGGCGCCTAAGGTAGGTTTAGCTTTCCAGAAACAATAAAGATATTGCATGGTTATTTTCACTCGCCTAAGATGATAACAAGCGACACTGGTGTATGCCAAGAAAGGCGTCAAAATCAAGGACGGGTAATGCAACTCATCATAATTATCAACATTCTACCACAAAGTAAATTAACAGAACCGAGCGTTGCTCAGACAATGAAGTTTGATAGTGATAGAAAGCCACAACTAAGGCAAGATGGAAGTCTCTGAAGATTTAAAAATGATGCTAGAAAGGACTTAAGACACCTTCAAACACCATAAATGAATTCGACCAAGAGCTAACACAACACTGCACATAGGTCTAATAAGGGACTATGAGTCCATTCAAACAAATGCATTAAGTAGGTGGGAATGAATCATCTTTTCAAAATAAGTGCTTGCATGCTATACCTAGATTGGGTTTATTACAAAGTAAATACCCAGGGAAGCCTTCAAAGATGAGATTTACAAAACACACACAATACACAATACTTTGTTGAGTTAACCCAATATCCTTCTAAAAATATTCTTTTATAAATTATTTCAATGCAAGATTAAATTGAGGTGAAAATTAGAAAGCAGTGGAACTTGATTAAAGTCATTTAGTTGAGCTGAAGATTGATGTAGAGCTCTCTACTTCCAATTTGCAACTTCAACACACTTCCAGTCTCCACAACCACTGCAGAACCAACAATTCCAAAACCCCCAAAAAACTAGAAGAAAAGCTTCCAAGAATCAAGAAAACATTCACGAGAAGCAGCAAGATTAGTTTTTTCAAAAAATAACCAAAAGCCCCCTTTCTTTTAGCAATCTAACTAATTTATTCACCTCTCCACACTCTCTGTTGCTGCATGCAACTGTTCTTTAATTTAATTATTTTATTTTATTTCCCAACCATTGTTAACAACCACTATTCAAATATATTTATTTATAAAAACATATCCTTGTTTTATTTACACTTAATTAATCAACTTTAAAATATTTAATTTATTAATTTTTACTTTACATTTAGTTCTATTTGCACATCACAATGACCAACATATTTATTTTTATATTTCTTTATTAAATCATAGTTTTAATTTATTTAAACTTTATAAAGGCATTAATAATATTTTATTTATCAAAACTACAATTGTATTAAAGCATTTATTTTAATTATCAAAATTTCCCTTTTTACTTCAATAATATTTATTTTAATATAATAATCAATCAAAGCACCAATAAACCAAATTAATCAAATGAACAGAATACCAAGCAATACCTAACCACACAACGAAACTAAAGGCAAAACAACAACAATATTGACAAACCAGCTCGAACTAGCCACATTGACAAGGAATTCAATAGTTTCCATTGGATTTAAGGTATGCTTGTACCTATCAATTTAGGTGGAGTCAATGCCTGGTACCATCAACCTATAGCAAGCCAAAATAGTAGAGCATGTACATAGTCATACAATAAAACACATTGTGAGAGGAAAAATTGTAGCATCGTAGGGCACTCACAAGTGAGTGATGTGACACTGTTTCCCTATCACCAAAATACATCAACGCTCAATAATTAGATACTAATCAACATGATAAGAATAATCATCAGATAATCACATGATGCACATAACAAGAATAATACACACAATCAATTAAATCGATCTACTAAGCATGGCATAAGCATAAACATTAGTGGTAAAGTATCATCATAAATGTGAATCCAACACTAAGAAAAGTATCATAATGGCCCAATCCAAAACAACAATTGTCAGTAACAGAAACAAACTGAGGAGCACTACAATTTGAACTCATCTATAGAAGCCTAGGGGGGATCCAATGTCCCCATGTAGTATCTCAAGATCTCCTCACAAATACTACCCTGTAATCAGCTGGTGGTGCATCCTGCATCTCTCCCAACTCGCGAACTACCATATCTGAGAGGTAGGGCTCAATCATCAGGTGCTCACATCCCTACATATACCTTGTTTGTTAGTAATATAAATGCCACTTATTATCATCGATCCACTGATGAGCATGTATCCAAGGCCTCCACCAAAAAACTATTATCTCATTGATCACCCGCGTCCAGTGTGGGAGACCATTGATGTCTGTATACTAAAGGGTCATCATCACGATCTATATCCATAAGAGAAATAATCAGCCAAAAAATAGGAATGTGCTCATAGGCCCATACATGGAGTAATGTGACCCTAGCCCCAATGTTGTGTGCACTAAAATACACTACTTGGTGCATATCATGATACAATGATGCAAGAACAATTGGGCCCTAGGCATATACCGTCATATCCTCCATCATCTAAGCCCAAACGATACCCCATCCCATGCTACATCCTTTGGCCCACCTATTAGGTACTAGGACCCCTGATATCAATGCACCCATGAACAATGTGAAATCTGGGGCAATCCCCTCATAGTGGTGTAGGTCAATCTTCCCACTGTCCACCTCATACTGATCTACCCCAAGCACCTGAATATCACATCCTCACCAGCCTCTACATCATAAATAATCCTCTCGCCATGGATGGGGATCCAAAAGATCTGCCATATGTCCTCAAGAGTAACGGTGGCCTCTGTAGTCAGTAAATGAAAAGATGAAGTTTCACTCCACCATCACTCAACTAGAGTTGTCATCATACCTAGGTGTGTGTGAATCACTGGCATCTATGCAACGTACATGAAACCAATTGTGTTGAGGAAGAACAACGCATCATCAGTCAAGTGTCTTACCTAACACAAAATTTGGCATTGATTCTCCTTCGAATGGAGCGGGTGAAGGACCTCTTGGACTTAGATTGTGCACCACATCAAAATTTTACAAAAAATGATGAAAAACAAATAATCAAAACCCTAAAAAATCAAAGGTGAATTGGTATTTGCAAGGGTGACACTCTAGTTTCATTCAAAAGCAACACCAAAATCAATAGTGGTGCTATTTCTCAAATTCAAGTTGACATTTGAGGGTGACACCAAACCAAAAGGAACTCGTGCGATACTCTACCACAAAGGCAAGTTGGCATTTTCAGGCAGTGCTAAATCCATCCTAGGCCATACAACAAACTTTTGTAAAGGTGAGTTGGAATTTGATGCATGAATCTGAACCCAAATAGAGCTACACAACACTATATGACATAGGCGGTGCTCTAATGTTAATAGTGATGCCGACCAAAGCAAGAGCAACACTAAATAGTGTTGCTTTTGATTGACAACTTCAAACCTTAAAAAATACGAAAAAAATCATGAAAAATGAGAAAAGTTTTGGATTGTGTACTGGGGGTCCTGCATCCAAAGGTTGTTGGTACTTGAGTAGTCGATCCATCTGATGTTTGGGAAGCACATGATCACCCATTCTATCAACAACTCAGAGCAAAATTGCAAGAATTCTCTGAAGCAAAGTGCACAAATGAATTGAAAATGACCTAAACCCACCTATTTATGCTTGAAAATTAGGTTTTTTGAGGGAGAAATTAGGGTTTTGAGCCTTTTTAATCCATTTTTTCATGCTCTGAAGCCTATTATGATTGTTTTTTGGTGTCTTGTGCCTATTTTCATGCCTTATAGCATATTTTCTACCACTGAACCTTCATTGAAACTTTATCGCAAGCTCAACCCAAAAATTGAAATTTTCACTCGATCTCTTGAGGGGGTAGTGTAGTAGTGTAATTCCTTCCATTGGGGAAAAAGTGGGGCATCCAAAAAAAATCAATTTTTTTTTTAATTTCAATCTTGACATGTTTATCTTTGAATGAACACAATAGGTACATTTCTTGAAAAAGGGGCAAAATGTAGACACTTGAATGTCCTAATTAGTATTACGCACCTAAATCTGATTACTAACATCATTCTTCCTAAATCACTTATGCTTTAACCATTTAATTAAATAATCTTTATTATTTAGTTAATTTCATCATTTTCTACTATTAATCAAATAATTAACTTTATTAGATTAATTCATCCTCTTCTCACTAATGTTCATCACATTTAATTAAATAAATCAAATTATTTAATTAAAACCCTAAATTCCCCTCAATTGATTAAATAAATCAAATTATTTAAAACAAATGTCATTAACCCCTAACCCAATTAAGTTGATTAATTCTGAATTAATTAACTCTAATCACCTCCTAAATCTTCATTACCCATTTCTCTAGCTTTTAACCCCACCAAGGTTGAATAAACCATGGTGAACTAACCAAGTTGCACATAAAAATCATTTATTTTAATTAACTAATTAACCTATTTTCCTCACAAAGGCATATTCTTTGGAATATTCCCCTCAACTACCCATCCAATAAATTTCCAAAGGCTTTAAAATCCTCTTACAAAGATCTTAAATGCCTCTTATAAGGGCATTCAATGCCACTTATGGGTATGTGCAGAATCATGATGGGCCAAAAAGTGGCAATATGATGGGTATGTGGCTGATGACTTTTTTTTTACCCAAAAGTGATGAAACAAAAAAGGATTTTAAAGGAGTTTCTCAGCTTTCCACCAATATAAATTATGCTTTACTTTGAATTTAATAAGTAATTATTATTCATTTTCTATTCAAATTACGACTAAAGTCCTGACTGATAAATTGATTAAAAAACATCTATAGCTTTCAAACGGTATCACATTTTTGAATCCAAAACGTGCGTCACATTCTATGCTTCACATACTATAGGATTAAAAAAAGAAAAATTGAATTTCATGAAGTTTTGACCATGTTAAGGTGGTTAAACATACAAGTTTTTTATATTTTTTAAAAGTTGTAATAAAAAATTCATAATTAATTATTTACTTGGAAAAAAATTACAAAAAAATATGCATCACATTGGGACATGAGTCCTCTACTTGTATCTAAAATCTTATAAAAAATATTATCATTTTATTGTGGTTAGGGTGGTCAGACGGACACCTACTTCTTATTTTTTCCCTGAAATTTAAGTACTACTGCATTGAAATTTAAAATTTTCACCAAATAGATTTCCTTTTTTTAAAACAAACCTATTAGTTTAGAAACTACATTCAATTTGCTACAAATTCTATTCTTACATATTTTTGAAATAATATAGATAACTTATTCAATTTTTTACATCAAGTTGCCTAACTTTGATTTTTCTAATTTTTTTGCCACTTAAGGGCCTATTTTTTCCATGATGATGTTGCACATACCCTTACGTGTCATCTTGTCCCTCTTACATTCTCAATCATATGCCTTCAGTTCTCTGACATACCCTTACAATGTCACCTACATGCCTTATCTCTTCACATTCTTCAAAATGTGCTCCACACATATCCCCATGGCCTTCATTAGCCTTGTGACAAGTGTCACAATTCTATTGGTCCCCATTTTAGTCCCACATCCACCAATTTCATCCATTCTTCAACCCTTCTCTCCTATAAATAGAGGCCTTCTCTATTGAATATGGATCCACAACTTCATGCATTGTTATTCTAGTCATTTCATTCACCAATTGCATACTTTTGTTGTCATTTTTAGCTCGATCTTACTATCTCTTTGCATAAATTTCATCATTTTCACATCAAGGAATCTTGGATCTTATCATAAGGGATTGGGAAAGGGCCACTTTCCACATCAAAGTGACACAATACCCCTATGGGATGGAAGTTTGATCTACTTTGTTTGTTTACATGTTTTCATTTGCTTTCTTTTGTGCTTTTGTTTCATGTTTTCATCTTTTAGTATGATCAAGAATTTCACAGGGAATGATACTTATGCTTATTTGAATGACTAGTTCTCTTGTGTTTGTCTATGTTTAGCTAGGTGCGGGTTATCATTCACAATTACATGCTTACAATTCATGTAAGCGACCACATACTAAAATATACATATAGAATAGCTTAAATGAAGTCATCTCATGCAAAAAAAAAATTGCAAGTGCCAATATGGCCCAGTAATCAACCAAAATTTAAAATAATGACAAACTAAATAAAAATACTTGAGGTAGATTCTAGAATAATTACATGGATAGCTATAAATATCTCTAAAATATCTTTCCAATATGATAAGAATTGCGAAAACAAGAGATCCATACTAAAATTTATGATCTTGGGAGCCAAAAATGAAGATCTATCCTTGATAGGTGATAAAATATACTTGTAGAACAAATTGCTAAAATGATCTAAACCATTAGAAATTCCTCAAAACCACCATTTTTATAATATTTTATTTGCTAATTTTTTATATTGTATGCCCAAGTTATGCCAAAAAGAGAAAAATATCTACTTTATGGCACAAAAAATAGAGTTGGGGACATATTGAGTAGTGAGACAGAAATGTGGTGGCAATTCACTAGATGCACTACTAGCAGTTGTGGCTCAATTAGGTCATAGAATGGTGGTTGGTGGGTGGTCAATAAAATAGTGTTATTGATGGGTGGAAGATTGGTTTATTTGGTAGTGTTAGTAGCAAGAAAAGGAGGTGATCAATTTTTTGATGTTTACCTAACCAAGCTTTGGTGGTGACCTCTCTAAGTAGCCCCGAGCGGGGCATTGGTTGCATCTCTACTATTGAATGGGTGGAAAGGGAAAGAAATAGTAGCATGGGTGAAACTATCCTTTATAGATATGCTAGAAAATTTTGTCAACAAATAAACATAGTCTATAAAAACTTGGTAACTAGTGAGACCAATTTGACATTAGCCCTACTCCATTAGAGCTCACACAACTAGCTAGGAATTTTAAAAATCCAATCTAAGAATATATTTTCTTTTTTTACATGAACCATTGATTTCTTTGTACGGATGACATATATGATGTCTAGTAGGGGTATTGGAATTGTACATATTATACGACCATATCAATTTATATGGTCATATTATATTTCTTTCCTTGAATCTAGTGCCCACCAAAAAATGACTTAAAAACTTGGATTTTGATTATTTGAGTAATTCTTAGGGTTTTTAGGTATTATGGATGTAACAATGAGGTCCATTTTTCTCTAGGATCCATTGTTCGAACGTTCAAGGTTGAATCTCTCAAAAAATAGATAATGAATTATAAATTTGGAACTTTAATACCATGTGATTTAGTTCTTGAACCCTAAATTAATCAAACTCCTACAAAAAGAGAAAAAAGTAATGAATTTTTTGTAATAGCCTAAGCTCTATTGATGTAAAAAATGCATGAATCATCAATGATACAATAAAATGGATTACCCTTTACAAAGGATAAAGAAACCCTAGGGGAGGATTATATTAGATCATGACGTGTCATAATTCTAACTTGATATAGAGAAAGGATGACCTTAGTAAGATTAAGTATGCTAGTGTAAAATGGGACCTAATAATTAATTAGGTAATTAAGTTTTTACTATAACAAATATTCTAATTAAGTATAGAAACACCTACACATGGGTGAATTTGAGGGGCCAAGAATAACCTAGAAAACTTGTTTCTTGATGTCCTCTTGCATAGGATGGTCACTAAAATTCCTTTGTTGGTTAATAATTTTAGGATTAGTTGGTGATTGCATTCTTGATAATTTTAGGGTTAGTAGTTTTAAGAATGAGAAAGAATAATACTAGGTTTATGGTTTTATTTATACAATATAACATTAGTAAAATAGCTTGATTGGGTTAAAATGATTTACTTTAATGATAAATGATTTAATTTATTAGCTTTGTATTTACATATTTAATTAAAATAGATGTTTTAAATATTGAATAATAAATTACTTGAGTGTTTGTATATATAATATCAAGGAAATTGATGTTTAATTATTTATTATAATAATTTCAAAGGTTAGGTTTTACAATTGTATATAATGCTTAAGGGCTCAAAAAATATTATTTTGGATACCTTTTATGACTAACCATATTTGTAACATTGAATTTGATGGTGTGGGGCTGACGCAAGAAGTTGGGTCTACAAAAAGCTCAAAAAGTGGAAGTGTTTTTGCTGATTTTCAGAATTTGTCACACTTGGAATGAAAATTTGAGGCACTTACACAATGAATCTTAAAAAAAGTCAGTAATATGAAATTTATCATTTTGAATCTAGTTTCCAAATATGTAATTTATTCAAATACCCAGATGATAGAAATTAAATTTTGTTAGAGATGTATAAAACCACTTTTTAAAAGTCCCTTTTTTTTACCATACCATGTACGTGTATGAACACCAATTTTGACCCAAATAAAAGTATTTTTCTAATTCATTTTTTAAAAAGAGAGCTAACAACATGAAGATTGATGAGGAATTTTTTTTGTATTTTGTTTTGAATATTTTTTTTTATTGAATTTTTATTGGCCTTAATTATTGTTTTTAAAAATCAATGTGTACGGACAACATAATTGGACCTAAACTAAACACTTTTTGAATATTTTTTTTCATTGTGTAGAGAATTGTCTAAAGATTGATGCCATATATTTTTTTTTACAAGAAACTTAACCAAAAAAAGTTATTAAAAAACCAAAAAAGCCTGATATTTCAAGTTTAAGGACAAGTTTGCTTAGAAATTAATTAAAAAATAACAAATATAATCCAATATTAATAAAAATTGTATATTTGGAAACTAGACATCGTGTTCTCTAATGAGTTTTAATTTTATAAATTGATTCAGAAAAAAATTTCATCAGCCATATTGCTAAAGTTGGACATTCTTTCAATCTTAGTTTTTTAGTTGTAGATCAAAGGCTAAGGGTTGGGTTAGCAAGCCTTTCTTGAGCCTAAAACAAAGGAAACATGTGGGTTGGGAATTCAAAATTTTAAAAACATGTACGTGTTACAAAACACATATGTATTCTTTATTTTCTTGATTATTTAAAAAATTAAATACTTTTTAGAAACATGTATGCATTTTAAAATGCGTACACATAAACACATTTGCGTTTTAAAGCACATACGCATTAAAAGGTGGGTTACCAAGATTAACAATTGTTTATGGATTTTGGTTAGGTTTAAAGTTGAAATATGCCTCATGATGCATAAAAAGGGGTCTTAGGGGCCCATAGTAAGTGACCTAAAGGGAATTTAATGCAAGAGGTACCAAAATAGGTCAAATTAAGTGTGAAAATGCAAAGGTATGCATTTTTGTACACTACCTTTAGCCCCCACTTTAGTGCCCAGCTGACACTACGTGCATATGAAAGCTAAAGTACTTCAAAAAGTAACTTTATAAAAGGATACTCATATGGATTTGTTAGGGAGAATGAATCCCCCACTATAGTTACCTGCAAAACCACAATGTTAGGAACCATATCCTACATCATAGATTCATTAGAAGCTCAAAAATAATCCTCTTATCTAACTTTCCTAGCAAATTAAATTCAAGGGTAGATGTATGCCCCCCTTGATTCCACTTGCTTTACAGAGGTGGAATCAAGGTAGCAATCCAACCACATAGAAATGGAAAAGTCCATCATAGGGAATTTCTATGTACCATGCCACTTGATGATATGCATTTGATGAGAACGAGAGAAAAACCATGATTCCAACACAACAAACGACATCGAAAACGAAGTTCGCTAGCTCCTAATATGTTAGTTTAAATAAAAAGAACTTTCTTTTTAACAAAAAAGTGAACTAAATGTGCATGTATATAAAGATAAAAGAGAAGGTAAATTACATTCATTTTATCTTTTACCTTTCTATAGAGTGATCTTTGAGTAGGGTGAGCTATCATGCTAAGCAGACACCCATCCACCCATCCACAGATCGAGCTTCTACGGGAGGCGATCGCACAGGGTGAGCTACAACCTACTATAAATGGATTTCACCTTCTCTGTTCTTCGATTTAATCAATTTTTTTTCTATGTTTTATGAAAATTTTGGATGAATTTATAGTCGAAGGAGGGTTTTTCTTTCATTTTTTTAGATTGTTGCAAAGTGTCCCAATTAAGGAATAAAATATCTAGAATCCTTAATTAAGATATTCTAGAGAAACTTTAGCACACTTTGTAACCATTAAAGTACAATTTTAAGTTTTTAATATGTTTTAAATGACATTTTGCTTCTTTTCTTATGGCATACTACACCCTGGTCGTGCCAACACCTACGCGGTCATATGTTCAACCATCTTCAAGAGTTTTTCAATCAACTACCTGAGGAGGATGTGTAGATCCTCCAGGAGACGGGCCTCTACTGGGCCTATCTCTTGTCGGCCATGTGGTGTCATGATGCCATGTTGATGGCACTGGTAGAGAGATGGGATGTGGAAATATGCACCCTCCATCTACCTATAAGAGAGATGACGGTCACATTGGAGGATGTGCACCTCATACTGCGAGTCCCTATCCAAGAAGAGAGGGTATTCCTAGCGCATGGAAGGAGCTTTGAGGAGATATAGGTAGACACCGAGTATTTCTTAGGAAAACCGATTCATCATAGGATCATGGGGCCACACATTGAGATTTCATGACTTCTACATGCACATTCACTACTTGTCAGACACATTTTTATTTTTGCAGTAGTGATGGTACTAGTCCTCGATGGTCGCATAACACATTTGGAGGGGTCCTAGTGAACATGATTCAGGAAATGGAGCACTATTGTGTCATCTTCACATGGGGTCAGAGCATATTGGCACACCTATACTACGACTTGGGTTGGTTTACTTATGGAGAGTTGCACAACATGCTACACTACAACTTACTACAGGCTTGGATCCTAGAGCACATTACCTGTACCAAGAGAATAGGATTCTCGATTGCCACAGTGGTGGGATACCCATGGATTTTTAGTTATCCCTTAAGATAGACATGGCAACATGGTGATGTACTATTCTAGAGGGTTAGATTTGACATACTGAGAAAGGAGGATATTGTATGGAGACTCTATCTGATGGAGCTATTTTGGTCAAACACTACAGGACAGCTGAGGTAGATGTAGAGGGATATACTTTTGTTGGGACAATGTGATCACATAGTGAGACCCTTCTACTACAATCATGTCATGAGACAGTTCGAGCAGGTGTAAATATGAACAACACTATGGTATTGATATAAATGGTCAATACAGAGTGCTCACAGACTTGGGGACCTGAAATAGCTAAAAATAGATGATGTTTTCTGGAGCAATTCAGAGGAAGAGGAGACAGAAGTGCCCCTAGTCTCTGACGTAGACTACGTCGGCATGACACATGAGGATGATGAGTGGTGGGAGGTGGTTTGGTCAGTAGCTATCTTTCCTATGGGCTTCATAGGACCTTTACCAGATCTAGGGGAGGAGGATAGAGAGTCAAACAAGAGAGTAGATCCAATAGATCTATTCCTAAAGGGGGATGAGGAGTCAGAGGATGACAGTGACTATGAGGTAGAGGAGGATGATGAGGAGACAAAGGATGAGTAGAGCCAACCTATGAGAAGGGACAGTGACAAAGGTGAGACTAGTCCTCCTAGACTCGAGTGGAGAGATTCAGTTCCCACATGTGTTAGGAGGTCACAGTCTACACGTTCCAGTGTTGGAGAGCACGGGGAGAGCAACAGGGCATTCAAGATTCCTACAGATCATGCTATTGACCGAGGTGATGATATTTATTTTTATGCTTTATTTTTTATGTATATCATGCTCGTGTATATGTATATATTATGATGATGTATACTGATTATTCTTATGATTTCTATCTCACGAGGCCCGTGATAGATCCTAAGGATCTCTTCTGATGTACAACTATAGAGATAGTGCCACCCCTTCATGCAGATGAGGCTACTACCATAGAGTATATGCCCCCACCATTCATGGTAGAGTGCATGGACCTATTCAAGCCTTATGTGAGACTCAGGGGAGCATATGATAGTGAATCCACCCATGTTGATCAAGTTGAGGATGGGGCATCAACATTGTAGGTGGAGTTAGAAGAGGCTCAGACAGCTTGGAGATCTGATAGAGAGGATATCTTAAAGTCATAGGTCAAGTGGTTGCAGAGAGAGAATGTCAAAATCCAGGCTAATAGAGACCATGAAGAGTGAAAGCATGTGGAGGCACTGATATGCGAGGGTGAGCTACGTGGGTTGTTGATGCCAAAAATTGGAAAGGTAACAACCCTTTGTGGGAAACTTAGTTTATGGTGGACTTATTGGGCTAAATTGAGTGACCTCCAGATTTTTAGAGAAGTTGGATTCTTCTATAATTATTGTTTTGGAATGGGAAAAGGAAGCAAATATAAAAAATAAAAGATCTAACTAAGGTGATGTGCCAGATTTTAGATAAAAGGAATGATAAACCTATCTTTTGGATATGATCTAAGGGCCCGCTCTGCAATTTACCATGTCCTATAATAACATAAATTAAAGATTGAAGAATGAATAGCTCATTCAATGACATAAAATAACTTCCACACCCATTTATTGAGAAGAGGAGTCAAAAGACATGATCTAAACCAGGAAACTTGCATTCAAATTATAGAAGTTCGACAAATAAACCATTCAAACAATAATGGCACAACATAAAGTTTATCAATAGCATAAGGAAATAGAGAGGCTGAATAATGGCACAATCTATGAGTTATTGCAATAGTCTAAACAATAAAAAGGCCTGGTTTCTCTCTAAAAATCATGTAACTATCGAACTTGTGGAACGTTGAACATGTAACATATAATCTTTGAACCCCTCTTCAGAAGCAAGGAGTAGTATATATAGTCAACATTTCCACCACCTGGCCAATAGCAACTGAAAAGATTTAGAATCTAGAGCAATGATGTTGCAGCAATGATTACCCTCAACCATTGTAACAAGAAAGGTTCGGGCCATAGCATTTGGTCACCTCTTTCCAGGTGCATCCCCTATGATTGATAGCAGTGGTCCCATGCAAACAAGTGTCACCACCCAGTTCAGGTAGTTAGAACACATGGTAACATCTCATAGCCCACAGTTCGCACCATCCTACATTGAAGAAGCATTTGCAAGGAGAAAAATGGCAACATGGCATAGGCCGTGTTCATTCTCTCCTCCCTTCACTAAAAGCTTGCGTTGCGGTGACACGTAGCATAAATGTTTAATATAGATGCCGCTTGTTGGGCCTGCCAAATCTTTACGCTGATGGGAGCTATGTGGCATGCATGTAGGGCCTGATGAAGTGAAGGGAAGTAGTTAAAATAGCTCGCGGTGAAGACATGTGGGAGCATAGTGGGAGCTGGTAGAAGAGTAAAGGATAGAATTCCCTCAGAGAGTGTTGAGTGGACAAGTGGCAGTGGCCGCAGTCATTTATCAAAAGGGCTGATGATGTTCATTGAAGGCATAGGTGAGTACCTAGCAAAAAACAAAATCCAAAGGGAGCATGGTGAATTTTGTATTCACATGGGTCACTACAGACTATGCTGGAGATGTCTAGCATGAGTAGATCTCGATCACACACCACCATCTCTCAACAGGCATGGACACAACATCCCAAGAGATCCAACAATCATGGCCATAGTGACATTGTAGTATTGAGGAGATGTATTTAAAACTTTTGATATATATATATATATGAGCATGTTTGGGTTTTATATTTGTGTGTTAGATGGTGATATATCCAGAAGGCTTTGATCCTTTCTATACTCCATTCTTGTTCTTTTCTCAAGTTATTGAACAATGATTTTTCCATTTTGCAGCTCTCATCATAATCCGCCTCAATGAAATAGAACTTATTCCATGGCAGCCTATTGTCCTTTGTGAGAATATGAATCAGGTCAACCAATAATTCATCTTCATCCTCTAGCGGGCTACGCCTCTTCTCCCAATAAGGTCAAGGACTATGATTTACCTTGATATTATCATATGGTAGATCATTGAAAGGGTTATAATTCCATTTTTCACAAATCATTACCAACCCTAGATGAGCCAGCTTATCCTATAACAGTGGGTGTGTCTGCTTCTTTTTCATGGCCACTATTTTGAAGCTTTGCAGGTAGGTGAAGAATCCCTTCCTCTTGGCTCTTCCACTATAGAAAGTAACATCAGTAATGCATGCTTGCCAGAAAAATTCAAGGGATAGCACTTTATTTGTAACACATGTCAAAAGGTGGAAAGGTTCCTTAGTGAAGCCTTACATCCGGATGAATGTAAAATATGCTCTAAAAAACTAGTCACATTGGGGAATGAAGTTCTGCATATACTCTATCCGCATTGAGGTGAGTCGATTAATACTATCCTCTCCTTGCAAATATTACAAAATTGGAGTAAAGAAATAATCCAAAAATGTATAATAATCAAAAGTGGAAGAGAGGAGAGGAGTCTAGACAAAAACCGGCTTCCTTCTGTTTCTTTCGTCAAAAATAGATGACTTCACCCGCTTATCAAAGAAATCAGGGTTTTGATGCAAAAACATATGGGAAAGATAGGAAGGAAATCTAAACTTTTGTTCAGCTTGGTATTTTTCTATCATTTTCTTTGCGAGGTACTTTGCAAAATCATACCATAAATAAGATTGTTTCTTGCAAAATTGGAAACCTGGGCCCAATTGAAATGTGTGCACCTCCTGGTCAGTGTCAAGACTAAAAAAAAATTCCATCATTGAAAAGGCATCTTGTAGGTCTGTTTTGAAAGCACTGTGCTGCACTAAAATTCTTTGTGGCTTCCCCTGCTCTGCTTCAATCCTTTGGGTTTCTTCATTATAAAACTCCAAAGCCTTATTCCTTATGTTCCATATATGATCCCCCTATTTAGGAGTGAATTCCTCCATTGTCATCCCTCTTTACTTATGATTAGGAATACACATCATATTCCGAATGGCTCCCATAGTGATATTAACTGACATAGTCCTACCCTCGATAGTGTTGGTGCTTGAGTTGAAATGCTTAATGGCCGCATTGACCAATTTTGTGCAATAGTGTATAGATGGGACCATATATTGTGGAAGCACGTTGAACCATACTTTATCTGCCATTGACATTGTCTTTTTGGATATTTTCATTCTTTCCCAGGCCGCTTCCCTCAATCCTTTAGGGTTCTTTGCAAGAAAGGGATCATGAATATTATCCCAGTCCTCTTGAATTAAGTTCTGGTCTCTATAGTTTTTGGGCTTTTCCAACTCCTTTGTGTTTTCCCACTTTGGCTTATCAGGAATACCTGGTGTGGCATAAGAATTTTTTTCAAAGATATTGACGATTGGTGCCCCTTGCATAGCTTTAAATAAGCTTTTTGTTTCCCCTGCATGTAATTCTTGGCTTGAACTTTCTACCATTTTTGATTTGCGGGAAGCTTTTTCTTAGCTTGAATTTTTCTACAATTTTACCTTGGCTCTGGCTCTACACTAGAAATCATTTTTTCTCTGGGCATCGTATTTGAAAAGGCCTTTTATGTGCTTAAATATTTTGCATGCAATACTTAGCTATTTTTCCTTAAGGTGGTAGACGGGAGTTACCCTTTTGCATTTAATTTGGCATGTAACACCAACCTTTGGCTTGTGTGAGATGAATCACTTGCCATATTGATGTGAAAAGAATTCATAATTGCAATTAGTAATTGTATTGTAGAACGCAATTTTCTTGGAACTTAAGCCAATGCTTTGCTAGCAACTTAAGCATTTGTATGCGTTGGAAATTAATATCCCAAAAAGAATGATTAAGCCAAAGATGTGATCAACATTTGAAAAGATATGAGCTTTGCCTTGGAATAAGAAAAACACCTGGAGAATGACACCTAAGTCCTTGGCCATGCATAACACCATCGATTGCTACCAATAGCTTAGGCTAATTAAGTAGCCCTTATTATTTTTCCACACAACAAATCATACTTAGTAGACACAACTAGGTGGGAAATTCGAGCAACCTCAGGCATAGCTTTCAAGTCACTACTCAATTAGCATCACGTTTATGATAAGCAAATTATCATGCATTTCCTCACTTTTTCTATAAATAGGGACCTAAGCAGTAGTAAAATCACACTTAGTGATTAGAGAAAATTTGGTAGTAGGTAATCGATTTAGCAGTTTAGCATTGACAATGCGTAGCATTTCTCATAGGCTAGACTTAGGAACTTTGCAGAGATAGTTTCAGGATATAGCTGCAGAACAATTGCCAGCATGAATACCCCAATTAGACTAGTGTGTCATAAGTATTAGAATGCCTTCCTAGGTGAGATTTCTACAAAGTGGAAGAGGATGACAAAAAATAAGCACTCACTAGCTATTATAGCCATGAAATGGGTTCTAGGACAGGATTGCCTCGAATACGAGGACAAGTATCGAGTTAACACTTATGTGTGCTCATACTTTGTCACCTCCATGCTAGATATTCAAATTCCAAAGCCCCTAATTCTTTGTCTTGTTAAAGAAATATTTCCCAAGAAGTACCTGAATGGCCTTGAAGAGGTAGTGGCAAATGTTGCATTCAATGGAGGCATACTGACCATGAACGACCTATGGAGGTTCATAGAAGAGGACGTAGTTGTATCGTGGCTGCCATTTCTGAGTGTCTTTCACCTCCAGTCGCAAGATGAGCATCGCCAGAGGGTCACTTGAGCCTGCCATTTCCTATTTTGCATCTACAATGTGGTGTTGTTCTATGACATCGATTGGTACACGGACTTCAGGAACCTTGTGTTCCCTCCGCCTCTAGTCGTTGTTCCTGTTAATGATGTTGTTGTTGATGATGATGCCCCTATGGATGAAGATATTGTGGATGTTGTTGTTGATGTGTCCATTGCTACTACCCATGTTGTGGACTGAAGAATTTCATGCTTTTTTTTTTGCCTTTTAAAAACTCATAGCAATTAGTCCATTTTTTGTATACATGCTTGAAAAAGGATTTTCGTAAAATATATGAAAGAAGCAGAATAGAACTATATAATTTTAGAAGCATGGCCTTTGAGCCATTTTGACAATGTAAATATCGAAGCATATATATAATAAAAATATATCTTTATATAATCATCTCGTTGTCTGCTTTTGGATTTTGCAACTGGGTCATCTTTTCCTTTTCAACATGTATGTAGTAATTCAATTTGTGGGTGGTTAATTTTTTTCTCTTTTTGGCTACGAGTTTATTTCCTTACTTTTTGAAATTAATGGGTTACTTGTTCTTTTCCACCCTAACCATAGACTAAATAAAAATACTGGCCAACAAAACAAAAGGGAAAGAAGGGAAAAACACTATAGACATATTTACATCGGTAGGGTAGCAAGCTTAATTAAATAATTTAAGGTGAATTCCATTGACCAAAATTCCCAGCGCTTCTTTTTCCATAGTTTCTAACTCATATGCATTATGTTCCTTTCATTGAATTATTCTGAACGGGCCTTCCCAAAAGCTATCAAACTTCCCATGCTGACTCAACTTCACAACCCTTTCATTAAATTTTAGCACTAGGTCTCTACACTTTAGACCTTGGTTGGATGCTTTCTTGTCAAACCACCTTTTATCCACTTGTTGGCAGTTAGTCATGGTTGTTAGGGACTTTCCCCTTTTTTCTTGTACTTCTAGCAACTCGGCTAACTGCACCTCCATTGCACTATTTTGTTCCACCTTGAGGTATTTTAGCAATTACAATGGTGGAATCTCCATAGAGATAGGAAATAATGCCTCTTTTCCATATACTATCTCATATGACAAAGTCGAGGACTTTCTTAGGGGTTATGCAGTCTGCCCAGAGCATTGTTCAAAGGTTTTTATGCCATTCCCCCTTGGTATTATGACTCGATTCTTTTGAGGAGTTGTACCGGATTCTTGTTTGTCGACTTGGCTAAGTTGTTCCCTTGCGGGTAGTATTTTGATGATGTTTTAAGGAATATGCCATGTGTAAGTGCAAATTGACTTACCTTAGAGCCTATAAATTTTTTAGCATTGTCAAAGATGATAGTTTTAGAAGGGCTGAATCTCATCACCAGTTCCTCTAGGAAGTCCACTATCTTTGCCTCTGTCGCATTCTTTCGTGGCACAACTTCAATCCACCTTGTGAAGTAGTGTGTGGCCATCAAGATCCATTTATATCCTACACTGGAGGCTAGGTTGATCATTCTAATGAAGTCCAAACCCCATTGCGTGAATGGCTCATCAACCACTATAGGATTGAGAGGCATTGCAAAATTCTTTCTTCTTCCTGTGAAGAACTAACATTCCTTGCAGGTTTTCACCAAGGAGTAGGAATCATTGAAGAGTGTCGGCCAAAAGTATCCCGCGCACATGATTTTGATAGTAGTTGTCTTTGTAGAGAAATTTCCACCCACAAAACTATTGTGGTAAGTGTCGAGGATCCTTTTTGCTTGCTCTATGGTAACACACTACAATAGAACACTGCTGAAATTTCTCTTGAATAGGATCCCTTCAATGAGCATGTATCCATTGTTTTGTAGTTGGTAGAATCTCCTCTTTTGAGAAGGAAGGCCCAGTCGATACTTTCTTGTGTGCATAAATCTTACTCTATCCACCAGCCAACAACCTTTGGACTCCAACTCGTTCATTAGGACTAGCTCTGATTGCTCTTCTTCGGTGGCCATTTCTTCATCGTGCGCAAGATATTTTCACAGTCCCCTTCCACGAATGGTCTTTGTAGGCTTAACCTCAATGTCATATTTGAGGATATTGGTGATCCAATTGGTTGTTTTCTTGGTGAGTTCTCCTTCCATAATGTATTCACGCACACTAGAATGCACGACATAAACAATCACCTTATTGCAAGATATTAAGTGTCAAAATTTCTTGAGCCCCTTAACTATTCCAAACGCTTGCCTCTCTACAAAGTTGTAGTTTGTTTCATATTCCTTCAGGGTTCGGGAGTGAAATGCTATTGGATGTTCTCCCTTTCCCTCATCATCTTTCTGAGTTAAGATAGTAGCAATGCTTGACTTGCTGCTGAATACATACATTATGAAGTCCTTTGATAAGTCTAGATTGAAAATAATAGGAGCAGAGGAAATAACATCCTTGACTCTTTCAAAGGATTCTCTGGCTTCTTTTGTTCATTTAAATGTTTGATCCTTTTTCAACATCAGGGAAATTGGCCTAATTATTCCTGCAAAATCAGAAATAAATTTGCTAATTAAATTTACCTTTCCCAAGAAGGACTAGATGCCTTTCTTGATGACCGAAAGGGGAAGCTCTTTGATTGCTTTCACCCACTCAGGATCAATTGAAATTCCTTCTTTCGACACTACGTGCCCCAATAGCTTGCCTTGCAGTACTTTGAAGACACATTTTTTTGGGTTCAGGGATATCCCAAACTCTTGACATTTCTTGAACACCATATCAAGGTGATCAAAATGATCATCCTTGGAATTGGAGAACACCGTCAAATCATCCAAATAGATTAGGATAATCTTGTTGATCAGTTCACTAAAAGCGATATCCATTGCTCGCTGGAAAGTGGCTCCTGTGTTTGAGAGATTGAATGGAATCTTAGCATATGCAAACATTCCCCATTTGGTAGTACAAATGTTGTCTTATGTTGATCCTCTTCTTTGACTCAAATCTAATTGTAATCGGAGAAGCCATCTAACAGGGAGAACATCTCTGATCCTACCACTGTTTGCAGGATTGACTCCATTGAAGGTAGCAGGTAATGATTCTTCAGGGATGTTGTGTTCAGGTCCTGAAAGTCCACACATAGATGAATATCTCCATTCTTCTTTCGAACCATGACTAGATTGGATACCCATGTGTTGTGATTGATTGAGAAGACAATCCGTGACTGGATTAGCTTTGTTAATTATTGCACCATTAGTGCTTCAATCTTGGGATTCACTGGCCTCTATTTTTGGCAAACCGATTTTTCACCTTCCACCAACTCTATTGTATGCTGAATGATATTGGGATCATATCCCCTAAGGTCATCATATGAATAGGCCACCACTCCATATTTTTCGCAAAAGTGGATAAGCCTTTCTTTATCATGATGCGGGACATCCTTCCTAACTTTGAGCTTTCTTTCATCTCCAACCTGAAGGTCCACATAGTCACCTTTGTCTGCTACAAACTTCCATTTTTCATTTCTTTTATCGTCACAATTGAAAAGATTCTTGAGAGTGACCAATCCCTTTGGAAGCTTGTTGGATTTCACTTGAATAATTTTTCCTTCATAAGCTTCGACAATATTCGGTTGGAGTTGGTCAGCAAATTCTCTCGACTGCTAGATGAATGAGGCAATGTGTTCATCACTATTAAACACTTGCCAAGTTTGATCATTATCTAGAATGGCTGGTCGGACTATCACTCATAGAGAGTGTTTATTGTGGATGAGGTCGGAGGAAAGATCAAATTGGGATCCGATTGATGCCATGTGGTCCACATCTGTATTCTATTCTCGGGGCACCATCTGAATGTTGAAGGCTACAAAACCCTCAATCAGGTCCCAAATTCAGTGTCTATAGGATCACATGTAGACATTCTTGGCAGTAGAAATTCCTCCAACTTGATTGACTACTAGTTTAGAATCTTCGAACACCATTAATTACTTAATGCTCATCCGTTTCGCAAGGCTGATACCTTGCACTAGTCCTTCGCATTCAACTTAATTGTTTAAGAAAGTGAACTGGAAGCAAAAAGACCTCAGTGTATTTTCATTCTGTGGGGACATTAAACATATCTTGACTCCTACGCCATTTTTACATCTTGCTCCGTCGAAATGCAATGTCCATAACTCTAAGGCTTGACCATTCTCTAGTTTTCTGATGACCTTCAAGAGCACTAGATCTTCATCATAGATGACATAGGTTCCCAACCTGGTGGCATGGTAGTTTCTGAAATGATTAGTATCCATATGTTTGCTCAATAGAACATCTTCTTGATTAGTCTAATCTCTGGTCACCTTTTCGTCTTCTAGTAGGTCAACGCAATACATTTCCGGCTTAGTAATAGAAGTATGAGTGGCCTCAAAGCTGATCATGGCTTCATCAGTCACTTGCTTTGAATGTAGAGCTTCAGATTCTATCTTCATTTTTGCACCACACTTGGTCTTGAGAATCATGTACGACCAATCCAAGGATAGGTATCCACCAACCTTTGAAGTAAATTCTCGGGATAGAGGCAAAACATGGGGGAACATCAATGATCACAGTATCTTGTGACACCGTGATGCTAAGGCAGGTGAATAGAGTCAAGGGAAGATCCTTGATGAGACCGACAGTTTCAACTCTATTTCCATCAAGCTACATCACTTCCTTTTTTAAAGGTTCATAACTGAGCCCTAAAGCTTCAACTATTTGTTTCAGCATAACTGTGGTGCTAGCACCATAGTCAATCATGGCATTGTGTAATAATTTCTCTCCCACAATAAGCATTAGGAAGAAGGGTTTGGGTTTTAGGTTATCTCTTACCTCAGCGGGACCTTCCACTACACTATTAGTAAGACCTTTGGCCGAAGGTTATTGATAAAAAACCCTTCCCTTGAGTAATTGCTCCTTTGGTTCAATGATTGGATCCTCACAAAGTGCTTTCTGTAGTAATGTCTTCTGCTCTAGAATGGCTAATATATCCCAAAGACACACATTAGCGGAGGATTTATTTAACTGTTCCACCACGTTGAAGGGTTGCGGATTTAGAGATTTGTGTTCTTTTGCTCTTGTTATGACAATTTCCCTCTGCGGTGAACATTGTGGCACCACAACAGAGGTACTGGGCATTTGGTCGGAAGCACTTTTAATTTGCAGACTAACTAGTTATGGGACAACTATTTTTCCCATGAATCTCCTATTTGAGCAGGTGTTGTAATCAAACTATACTTGCGGTGTTTTAGATGTGGATGTATCATTGACAAAAACCACTTCCTCTTCTTCCATCCATGAGAAGAGTGCATGATCGGGAGCGATGTCTGCTTCTTGATCTAGTGACATCCCTTGCATTTGTGCGGTGAGCACCACATTTTCCATTTGCAAAGAGGCATACACATAGCTTTTGGGATCTAACATTGCACCCTCGTTGTGCTGCTCTACCACCTTTTGTTGTAGGTTTATGTGCGGATAGTTTTGGGGCATGTGTGAGTTGTCGCAAGGGAAGCACCAGGGGTTGGTGTCATCCACTAAATTTTTTTTCCCCATGGTCAACTCTCTACTCAAGCTTAGGTTGGAACTTTGCAGCAGAGTGGGTACCGAAACTATATAGTTTGTTGTTTGTGCCTGCAGATTTGTGTGGGTACCTCCTTGGAACTGGTTTTCTTGGTAAGAGGACCTTTTGCCTTGATAATTCTGGTAGGTTGGCTTTGGAGGTACGACCTGGTTGCTCTTGATAATAGTTATCTCATTAGCCATATGTCGCAACATTTCCTTAACGCCACTCATATCCTCCTTGGAAGAACCAGATGTAGAAGCAACATTTTGTGGCACGGTCAGATATGTGTACATGGATTAAGGAGCAGCCGGTGCACTGGTAGAAGACATCTCCTTAGCAAGAGCTAATATTTCTAGAAATATAGGAATGATGGGCCGAGGTGGTAACTTTCCAGTGTCTATCAAATTGTTCTCCACCTTGACAGCGATGCTCTATGTGCCCGATAGTGTGGTTCCGCCGAGAGACTAGATCATCATGGAAATTTCAGGGTTGATAGATTTCAAATAGAACATAAATTCCAGATCAAGCGGTGTGTGGATATCAACTTGAATCCTCTAGCAGCTAGTATGGAATTGGGCATTGAAGTCAGCCATGGCTTCGTCCGGGGCCCACTTTATGACCAACATCTGATAATATAGTGAGGAGCGGTCTCCTTCATTCAAAAATATTTGATAGAAAGGATCTCCGAGCTCATCTTAGGTACTGATATTTTTTTCTTGTAGTGTGCAGTACCAATCTAGCGCCTTACCTTTGAAGGAGGCGACAAGCAACCTTAGCGCTATTTTTTGGTCTGTAACGCCATGTACCAGATATACATCTACAACATCTTGCAGATGTTTGGATGGTGTCCTTGAGCCATCTCTGGTGAATTTAGGTATAGATTTTAGGGCATAAATCAGGATAGTGGCCCAAACGACAAGTGCTACTGGTGCAACAAGTGGACTTCCGGGGTCCCATGCCACATAATTTTTGTTAGTGACAGACAAAATGGCTAGTGGAAAGGGTGGAGGAAGTATAACATTCACTAATTGGGTTGCAGAATGTAGTGTCCCTAATGGTGGTACTAATAAACCAGGATTATTTGTTGTTTGGGACCTAGTAACAGGCTGAATGCTCATACACCCTTTTGAAAATTAGATTCATTTAAGCATAGTTCCATCGGGCATGCCAGGAAAAAGAAAAAATGTTGATGCGAAAAATTAGCAAGGTAACAACCATTTATGGGAAACTCAGTTTATGGGGGACTTATTGTGCTAAATTAAGTGACCTCTGAATTTTTAAAGAAGTTGGCTTCTTCTATAATTGGGGTTTTGGAATTGGAAAAGGAATCTCATATAAAAAAAATAAAGGATCTAAGGCGATGCGCCAAAATTTAGATAAAAGGAACGATAAACCAATCTTTTGGATATGATATAAGGGCCTACTTTGCAATTTACCATGTCCTAGAATAACAGAAATTAAAGATTGAAGCATAAAAAACTCATTTAATGACATAAAATAACTTTCACACCCATTTACTGAGAAGAGGAGTCAAAAGACATGATCTAAACAAGCAAACTTGCATTCAAATTATAGAAGTCAGACAAATAAACCATTCAAACAATAATGGTACAACATAAAGTTTATCAATAACATAAGAAAATAGAGAGGCTGAATAATGACACAGTCTGTGATTTCTTGGAATAATCTAAACAATAAAAGGCCTGGTGTCTCTCTAAAAATATTGTAACTCTCAAAATCGTGGAATGTTGAACATGTCACATGTAATCTTTGAACCCCTCTTCATAAGAAAAGATCAGTGTATATAGTCAACATTCCCATCACCTGTCGAGCAACAACTGAAAAGATTTAGAATTTGGAGCAATGATGTCGCAGCAATGATTACCCTCGTCCATTGTAATAGAAAAGGTTTGGGCCATAGCATTTGGTCACCTCCTTCTAGGTGCATCCCCTGCAAATGATAGTATTGGTCCCATGCAAACAAGTGTCACCACCCAGTTTAGGCTATTAGAACACGTGGCAACATCTCACAACCTATAGTTCGATCCATCCTACGTTGAAGAAGCATTTGCAAGGAGACAGATGGCAGCATGGTGCAGGTTGTGTTCATTCTCTCCTCCCTTCGCTGAAAGCTTGCGCTGCGGTGAAACGTAGCAACAATGTTTACTATAGATGCCGCTTGTGGGGCCCAATAAATCTTTATGCCGATGGGAGCTATGTGGCATGTGTGCGGGGCCTGATGAGGAAGTGAAGGGAAGTAGTTAAAATATCCCATGGTGAAGACACGTTGGAGGATAGTGGGAGCCGATAGAAGAGCAAAGGAGATAATTCCCTTAGAGAGCACTGAGCGGACAAGTGGCAGAGGCTGTGGTCATTTATCAAAAAGGGCAGATGATATTCATTGAAGGAATAGGCTGATACCTAGCAAAAAAAAAAAACCCAAATGGAGCATGGTGAACTTTGTATTCACACGGGTCACTATAGACTATGTGGGAGATGTCTAGCATGAGTAGATCCCGATAACACACCACCATCTCTCGACAGGAACGAAAACAACATCCTGAGAGATCCAACAGTCATAGGCCATAGTGACATTGTACTATTGAGGAGATGTATTTAAAACTTTATATATATATATATATATATATATATGAGCATGTTTGGGTTTTATATTTGTGTGTTAGATGGCAATGTGATT
Organism: Sequoia sempervirens; assembly: GCA_007258455.2. NCBI lineage: Eukaryota > Viridiplantae > Streptophyta > Pinopsida > Cupressales > Cupressaceae > Sequoia > Sequoia sempervirens. The sequence goes on along the minus strand of VDFB02270651.1, from coordinate 612,373,021 downwards.
TATTAAATAATTTGTGTTAGACTATTTAATAAATATCTCCATGATCTAACATGTCTTTTCTTAAGTTTTCTTAAATTTATGATGTAGTATGTTATGCTATATTAAATACACTTATGATTTGCAATTAAGATTTGAATCTTAAATACAAATAAGTATTTAACCTAACATAACATACACCAGAGGGTCTAAATAGCATGATACCTAAAGTAAGAATCCAAAACCACATTGGACCCACTACTCCACAATTCAATACACAAAGGACTATGTGTTAGGAATGAAGCAAGTCCGAGAGACAATGACATACTATCCATTTTCTCTAACAACACTACTTTAATAACTCACACTATTTAGAAAGGCTAGGCATAGTACCGATGCAAATGCGCGACATTGATAGGTGCCCTAAGAGGTGTACCATCCATTTCAGATATTAGGTATGCTCCAGACCCATAGCTCTCTTGAACTACATAAGGTTCTAACCAATTAGGGATAAAATTTCCTTTCTCTATTAGATTAGCATTGACATTTCGTTGATTCGCGTATATCACCAAATCACCCTTTTTAAATGAGTGAGGGATGACATGGTCATTATAACTTCATTGCATTTTCTTATGGTAAGCTTGAAGATGTTCAAGGGCATTGATGCGCCTTTCATTGAGTATTTCAAGTTGGTGTAATCATTGTTCCCTATAAGTATTATCATCAATTAGCCCTTGAAGAGCGATTCTTAATGAGGGAATCTCTAACTCCAAGGGCATAATTTCCTCGACACCATAAACAAGGTTGTAAGGTGTGTTTCCTATTGAAGTTATAATACTAGTATGATAAGCCCATAATGCATATGCTAATTGTGTATGCCAGTATTTATTATCTTTGGTCACTGTTTTTCTTAGAATTTGTTCAAGAGTTTTGTTAGTTGATTCAGCTTGTCCATTATATTTTGGGTAGTAAGGCATTGAGAATCAATGTTGTATATTAAATGTTTCCAAGAAATTCTTCACATAATTGTTCTTAAATGGTGTCCCAATGTCTGAAACTAACACAGAAGGAATTCTAAAGTGAGAAATAATGTGTTCCAATATGAAACGACATATTACATCAGTTGTTATTGAACTCAAGGGGATAGCTTCTACTCATTTTGTGAAATAATTCATCGTCGTGATTATAAATGTATGTCCTGTAGATGAAGGTGGAGATATTTTCCCAATAATATCCAAACCCCATAGCAAGAATGGACAAATAGGAACTTGTGCATGAATCTTAGAGGCAAGAGCATGGAGACACTTATGGCATTTCTTAACATATTCAAAGCAATCTCGTTCCATATTTTTATAGTAATATCCTATGCAGATTAGCTTTTGAACTAATGATATTCCTCCAAAATCCCCCCCACAAGCACCTGCATGAGCTTGTTCAAGTGCTATAGGGGTTTTAGATTGATTAAGATACCTAAGAAAGAGTCCATTAAAGGATCTTTTATATAATATGTTCGCTAGGATGATATAGCCAGATGCAAATTTCCACAGACGAGAGTGAGTGTTTTTATTTGTTGGCTTAGGAAAGGTATCATATTTCAAATAATTGAATATTGTATCATACCATTCACTTGAGTTGTCAATTTTTTTTGCTATCACTTCTTCTGCTTTATCATTGATTGATGGTGTCATAATTGTATGCACAATGAAGATGAAGTCTTTTAAAGGATCTTGAGATGATATAAGAGAAGTTGCACTAGCCATTACATCTGCATGATGATTACCTTTTCAAGGGATGTTATCAATGGTGAATGATTCAAACTTCTCTAACAATTTCATTGTGAGATCCTTATATTTTGATAATTTTTCATGTTTTGTTTGATATGTTCCATTTATTTTTTTGATGATTAATTGTGAAATTCCAAATATCTTAATGTCTCTAGCGCCCATAACTAGAGCAGCACACAATCCGATGAGTAACGCTTCATCCTCATCAGTGTTGTTTGTACATATGAAGTTTAAACAATATGATAAGGGGATAGGATCTTTTGTAGGTGGTTTTATTATAACCCATGTGCTAGAGCCAGTTCTGCTCTTAGACCCGTCAAAATATAGTTCCCATGTGTCTTCTTCAATTTCCAACACATTATCATCAGGGAAAGAATCATTATGAGGTAACGCTAAAGGAGAAGGAGCATCAACCAACTGGTCAATCAAGGCTTGGTCCTTAATTTCTTTTTGTGAATTTTTTTTAAGGTCGAACTCAATTAACAATATTACCCACTTAGCTAAGCATCCTGATAAGTCTTTTTTAGTAAAAAGGTGTTTTAAAGGGTCAAACTTTGTCAATACTTGTATTTTGGCATACAAGAAGTAATGTCTCAGCTTACTGGTAGCGAATACAAGAGCCAAACACTGTTTTTCTATTGTTGTGTATCGCTTCTCATAATCAATGAATGTTCGATTAATGTAATAAACATGTTGTTCTTTACCCTTTTCATCTTGTTGAGCCAACAATGTTGCAAGAGCATGGGCTAAAGTCGATGTATAAATGATGAATGGTTTGTGTAGACATCAAAAAATTGTCCTCTTACGATACCTTGTCACAACATTGCATCATTTAGACACCTTGTATCATGTTTTGCCCTAGGTACCCATGTCATCATCTAATTAGTTAAATAAATCTTATTTATTTGACTAATTTCATTTATTCCCTTCCTATGCATAATCCATCCATTCCTCTAATGTTAATTAAATAATTTATATTATTTAATTAATTAAATTATTTATATCCCTTCCTTAATGTTAATTAAATAATTTATTATTTAATTAATTAAATCATAAAACTAATTTTTTTTTACTCATGTTTATTTAATTAGATAATTCATCAATTATCTTTCTCATCTTTTTATTTTTCCTTTGAAAGATAATCAAAATCTTTCTATTTTTTTCACATCTTATCTTATCTTGTTTTAATTCCTTTAAAACAATAAATCAAAATCTTTCTATCTTTCGAAAATCTTATCTCATTTCATTGTTTTTCCTCTTTTGACAAAAATCAAATCATTATCAATCTTATCAAATCTTATCTCTGTCCACATCGAAAATCTATAAATCAAACCTTTCACAGGCCATTTGCATCGAATCTTCAGACATCCTTATGCTGTCAAAATCATTCTTCGATCGAATCTTCTTCTAGCATCTTCACTCTGTCAAAATCAGTCTTCAATCACCATCTATCATCTTCATCAGGTTGTTATGCTGCAGAATTGAGCAACCAACATTCCTCCAAAAATCAACCTTTGAAATCTTGCATCCTTGTGCAGGTGGAGAAGAGCCATGGAGATCAATCAACACTAGTTTGAAAACCGGTTTGCAGTTTCTTTGTTTACTATTTTTATTTTCATTCTAGTTTGTACTTCATGGTGCTTGATAGGATTTAATTTGTTTATTGTCTTCAATGCATTTAAACTCTTTGGATTATCTACCTATCTACAGTTTGTTTTGCATAGTGGGTTGTAGAATAGGTGGAGTGACAATATAATATTTCAAACTCTCAAAAGCTTCTTTACAATCCTTGTTCCAATCAAAATGTATACCCTTCTTGAGGAGGTGTGTAAATGGTAACGTTTGATCTGCTAAGGATGCTACGAATCATCGAATGTCTTGAATTCTTCCTTGTAATGTACACAATTGAGAGATATTTCTAGGAGGCGACATGTTAATGATAGTATCAATTTTCTTTGTGTCCACCTCAATGCCTCTATAAGATACGATAAAACCTAAAAGTTTCCCACTATCTACACCAAAGACACTTTTTCAGATTCAATATCATGTTATATTTTTGAACTTGATCAAAAATATTCCAAAGAACATTCACATTGTCTTGTCTTGTTTAATATTTAGCTAGAATATCATCGACATAATCTTCCAAAATATTATGTATGTAATCATGGAATATTAGTGTCATAGGTTGTTGATATGTTGCACCCACGTTCTTCAATCTGAAAGGCATCATAACCCAAAAAAACATTCACCAAATAGATGTGAATGTTGTTTTTTACTGATCATGAGGGTTGATGAAGATTTGATTGTATCTAAAAAATCCATCCATGATTGACAACAAATCATGTCCTGCAGTGGAGTCTACTATCATGTCAATAGTAGGAAGGGGAAAGTCATCTTTTAAAGATGTTTTATTCAAATCACAAAAATCTATACACATCCTAATACGATTGTCAGGTTTTGCGATTGAGACAATGTTTGAGATCCAAGGAGAATAATCAATAGGTCTTATGAAACTAGCCTCAAGAAAATTTTCAATTTCTTCCTTAACTAACAATGCTATTTTAGGGTTCATTTTGTGAATCTTTTGTCTAACGAGCTTAGCATTTTCAGCAAGGACTATGTTGTGTGTTACAATATTAAGATCAATTCCTAACATATCTAAATAAGTCCAAGTGAAAATTTTGGGAAATTCATGAAGCGAAGTTGTAGTATCCTCTTGTTCTCCATCATCGAGGAATTTTCCTATATTAATCACTTTCTCCTTATCATTGATGTCCATTGCTATGTCCATTATATCCCCTAAATGAAGTGCATTTGATCTAAAAAATTCAGGGTTGTACTCTTCATTATTCATGTCTATCTCACTATTCTCCTTTTCTCCATCTTTTTGTTTGGTGCTTATCATAACACATGTAACCTTTTCCTTGTGAGGAGGAGTAGATGGTTTATCATAAAATCCTAGAATATGTTTCAAGAGTTTGTCATCTTCAAAGTATTCCCATGATGGTTTAGAATTCATATCAAGCAATTCTAGATGCTTCAAAGTGAGATTGATTTTTGGTCTACATGTAACAATGTTGATGTTTAATGAAGGTCTCTTATTTGCTTGCATTATCTTAGAAGGATAGTATCCCAAACCATTTTTCATTTCTTGTGTGTTAGGTTCTATAGGGACATGAATTCCTTGTTCTTTCTTTCCACATCATTTTCCACTATAACCCAATTGTTTCATAAGTTCATAACCTCTCCCATAAATTTTTTCCATTTCTTTCGGGTTTGGTGGTTGTTGATAATCTATCTCATCAAATTTTGTTGTGTAGCTTGTGTCTTCTTCAAGAGTAGATGAGGTAGGTTCTTGTGAATTTTCTCTCGAGCTCTATGTTGACATAACCATTGATTACTTTTTCTTTTCATATTATCTTCTTGTGATTATATATTCTCCCATAAATAAAGGTGTGAATTCTAAGAAACCCCAATCATCATCTGCTAATTTTGACACTATTTCCATCTCTTGCATTTCCTCTTTCATAGGTACAATTTTTGATGTTGGAATTAATTTTTTAGAGGACTGGTGTTTCCTTTTTCAATTTCCAAGCAACTTTCAGGCTTGGGGTCCATTACAATTTGGTATATCTTGTTTTAATAGACATACTTCATGATACGATGAAGAGTCGAAGGCACTGTATGCATCTCATGAATCCATGGTCTTCCTAAAAGAAGATTGTATGAAAGGTCATGAGGCATAACATGAGTAGTAGTTTGTAAGGTACCCTTTCCAACTAGAATAGGAAAAGTAATCACACCGAATAGTTTCTTTCCTATATTATCAAATCCTCAAATCGATAAGGAGTCAGGTTTCATTTTTTATTTATCCACTCCCAACTTATCTAAAAGGTTCAAACTGCACACATTCATATTTGAGCCATTATCAACAAGGGTCTCTTTTATTCTCATGGTGTTATATCTATCTATTATCATGAATGCATCATATTTCTTTCTCATTTCTAAGGGAGGGAGCTCATATTGGTGAAAGGTAATGTCTACATTAGTTGTATTCATTCCTTCTATTAGAGCTTCCACATTGTTTGCATTTATACTAGGATAAATCACAACTTGTTGTAAGGTTGTTTGAAGAATATTGTGGTAACTAGATATGGCTTGGATAAGATCCCATAAGGAAATATTAGCAGGAGTATTCTTAAGCTGTTTAACAAGATCATACTCCTTTCCACTATGCGATGATAAATGAGGAGGACTAGGCAATATAGTGTATTAGAAATAGTATTATAACTCAATTGTTGTGACACATTTTCTTTAGGTACTTCAAGGATAAGGACAGGTTTGTTTGAAGGTGGATAAATGATAAGTTGAGGTTGAATGACATTTACTTCTCTTTGTTTAGGTTTGTTTGAACAAGCCTTAGTGGATGAACCTTGTGAGATGAAGTCCTCAAGGTCTTCATCTAACATATCAAACTCATCACTACTAAAAGGCTTGAGGGTTACACTAACTTGGAAAAAGGGTTTTGACATACTTTAAATAACCATGAACCTATGCTTGTTTGGATTTAATGTTTTTGGTTTTTGTGTTTTGGTCTTCTAATGAATTCAAAATGAAATCTATTTCTAAAAAAATGAAAGTGCAATAAGATATCTTTATCAAGCAATTGTAAACATGAACTATGAAAATGCATGAAACATTAAATTGACAAACTGAAACAATAAAGTAACTATAACAAACAGAAGCACAAAAATTCACTATCTAACCCTAAAATTTGTAACTTCAAACTCCATAGGGACTAAGATGCCAGGAAGGGTGTCTTGGTCCTCCTGTTGAAATTTGGAAGTTCTAGAAATTGGAACAAATAGCACACAACTAAGACAGGGTTATGGACCAAAAACCTTCAGAGGGACTAAGATGCTAGGAAGGGCATTATAGTCCTAGTAAAGGTTTTTTCCAAAAAAAAACAAAATTTGAGTTGCAAACAGTGTTCCCAAGTTTCCTACCTAGGGATCTAATGTTTAGGAACAAAAAAATGTGCAAATGAATACAAGAAAAAGTAACTAATGACAAGCAATTGAATGCAAAGTCGAATGCAATTTTTTTTTTCAATTTTGAATGCAAGAACAATGTTTCTAAATGAAAGTAGGATGATGAACAATACCCTTTTCCATTTTTCAATGAGATAAGATGATGCAAGAAAACAAAAATGCAACCTATATGCACTTTTTACTAATGCAAACATGAGAAACCCTAAATGCACTTTCACTGAATATGAAAAATCCTAGATGAAATTTCACTAATGCAAGATGCAATGCAAGAATGAATGCGACCTAGATCCAGGACTTTAATGGACTACAAATCAAAAAATGAATGCTCAAAAAGGTTGGGTTCACCAAAATGAAATGAAGGGAAAAATGGTGGGGGAAAGGCCCACTATTCTCCTTAAGTCATTCAATAATGTCATAGGAACCCTAATTGGATTGACTATTAACCTCACAAGGTGAGTCAATTCACAATAAGGAGGACCTAGGAAGGGGTTCTTTAAGCTTTGAAGGGTTAACCAACAAGAAAAAGCTTAGAAAAGACAAGTAAGCATTCAACTCACAAAACCTAATAATGAAAGCTAAATGGTGAGTGAAAATGATGAAATTATGCAACAACTTACGATGTGTACCTGGGAAGTCTGGAAATGCAATGAGGATTCCAAAAATGTAAAGAAATAGTCAAAAAGTTCTATGGAGGACAAAGACGCCCTTACTATTTTCTTAGTCCCGCTATTGTTTTTCAAGGAAGATGTGGAATCTTTAGATGCTAAAACAAGATTCAAAAGAATCTCTGAAAAATGCCTCTTGGAGGACTAAGATTCCCTAGGTGGTGACTTAGTCCCACTTCAAATTTTTGGAATTTATGAATGTGATCTCGAGATTCAAGGTCTACACTCCCTTTTCCACCAAGTCTTCAGATATGAACCTACAAAACAAAGAAAATTCGATTGATTGTTTATGGGGATTTTCCTTGGTCAAACCCCTTGTTTGGCAATTAAACCTTGATGAAAAAGCTTATATCTGAAAATGGAAATGTGTGTGTGTGCCCTAATCTTAAGTGTGTCTAAGATTATGCAAGCTAGAACATGGAGAAACCCTATTCAAATGTGTTAGAATAGAATTCCTAAGATGCAAATGAAAATGACCTACAAAGGAGATCTCTAATCACCCTAATAGGTCATAAACAGGAAATGTACCTTCCTTAGGTAGAAAATAGAATACCAATGGAAGATGGAATCAATCAAGAAACAAGTCCTTAGTCTTAGAAGAATGGATATTAGCATCTCCAATCTATAATCTCTCATTATCCTCAATAGGCATCCATCATTAGACTTTTGCAATGCTAGATCTTGGCTTGAAAGTAGGCTTGAAAAACCTGCAAAAACATTATAGAAGGTTGCTCCAAGACTTCAATTTCTCACTTCTTGAAACTCTCTTTCAAACTTGCTTCTTCTATCTTCACAACTTGTCTCAAATTATGTGAAAATTGGGTGTGAATCTTACTTTTATAGGAATTCCTATCTAATAACCTAATTTTTAGATCTCAAAGGCCAACAAAATGAATAAAATATTTTCATTTCCTGCTCTTAATTCCTAAAAATAAAGCCCCCGAGACTAAGATTCCCTAGGTGTCATCTTGGTCCCACTGGGTGGGAATAAGATTCCACCAATGGTATCTTGGTACCACAAGCTTATTTTGAAAATTTAAAAGGTGAGTTACCAAGATTAATGGTTGTTTATGAATTTTGGTTGGGTTTAAAGTTGAAATATGCCTCGATATGCATAGAAAGGGATCTTAGGGGCCCATAATAAGTGGCTTAAAGGGAATTTAATGCAAGAGGTTCCAAAATAGGTCCATATTAAGTGTGAAAATCCAAAGGTATTCATTTTTCTATACTACAAAACCAAAGGTGATCATGCTCTGATACCACTTGTAAGGAAGCTAAGGTAGTATAACAACTTCCTACACTAACCTTGAGAGGAGAATAATGATTTTTTTTAAATATCTTTAACAATTACATAAACTTAAATGGAAATAAGCACAAATATCATGCATAACACAACAAAATGAGTTACGTAGGGAAAACCCTTTTGGGAGAAAAACCCCACACTCCAAAAGCCACCCAATATATTATTCAGAAATCACAAAGATTACAATATACTTGTAGAGCAAGCTTGTCACAAGAGTATCACAACTCAGAGATCTAAAGGAAACATAACCACTATCAGACTCTAAGAATACATTGCAATAGATAGTTGTAATACAAAACTCCCATAAAATAGGGTTTCCTTCTAGGGAAATTCAAGCTAATAAAATATTGACCATTGAATATGAGACATAACAATGAACTGTCTTGATTTACAATAATAAAATATATATTAAATTTTCCTTTTGAGGGATCTGTCCTTGAGGCCCCACCAGGGCGCACTGCCCCTAGACCCTAGCTAGGGGGATGATCCCCTTGGACCCCTCATTGGGGGATCCCCCACACCCCCCATCATCATCGGTTGAATAGTACTTTGTGTATCAACAATACCTTATGTAATTGCAAGGTTGAGGCACATTTTATCAAAAAATATCCCACTTTTCGAACACCTTGCAACGACAAAAAGAGGGTTTCATCATCATCTCTTAATTTCTAGGGGCTGAAAGGCCCATAGTCTATAAAAACCATTTGAATTTATTTGTGCTTACATGCTTCGTTAAAGAATCAATAACATTCATCAAATTCTCTACCTTAACCAACTTCACCCTACCATCTTTGACCATATCTCTAACAAAATGATATTGTGCATGAATGTGCTTTTTCCTGGCATGAAATGTCGACTTCTTGGCTAGACATATTGCACTCTGACTGCCGCAATAAATTGTCATTACACCTTGTTTTATTCCAATATTTGAACACAGTCTCTTAAGTCAAATGGATTTTTTACAAGAATGAGTAGCTCCCATATAATCTACTTAAGTAGTGGACAAAGCAACCACAACCTATCACTTATTCATCCAAATAATCTCACCACCAAATAAAGGAAACACATACGCACTGGTGGATATTCTACTATCAACATCACCTGCCCAATTTGAATCCACATAAGCATGAATATCAAGGGAAATCTCATTTTCAACCTTATTACTATGATAACACAAGGAATAATTTGGGGTACCCCATAAATATCTGAAGACTCTTTTAATTGCATCCCAATGAACTCTACTAGGATTAGACATTTATCTAGAAAGAACTCCCACTGCTTGGGAAACGTCTAGTATAGTACAAACCATAGCATACATTAAACTTCTAACTACACTATGGTAAGGAACTCTTCTCATGTATTCCATCTTCGATGGGGATTTTGGACAATCTAAAATAGATAAATTTGTTCTAGCTAAAACAGGAACACACAATGGTCTACAATCTTGTATATCAAACCTCTATAAAATTGAATTGACATACTTACTTTGGCCAAGCCATAGCTTTCTGTTCAATCTATCACTTTTAATTTCCATCCCAAGAATGTGTTTAGCTGCATCAAGATATTTCATTTCAAACTTAGCAGCAAGTTGAGATTTTAGTTCTGAAATCATACCTTTCCCTTTACCAATGAATAGCATATCATCAACATATAATGGAATAAATAGGAAATGATCACCATCAATTTTATAATAAACACAACGACCTAATTTAAAACACTCAAATCCCAAACTCAACAGATATGTGTCAAATCTTTGGTACCACACCTTGGGACTCTATTTTAAACCATACAAAGATTTCTTCAATTTGCAAACCAATTTACTTTTACCTTTCATGACGTAGTGCTCTGACTATGTCATATAAATATCCTCCTCCAAGTCACCATGAAGGAAAGTAGTTTTCACATTCATTTGCTCAACCTCTAAATCATAAGCAACAACAATAGAAAGAAAATTTTTAATGCCATTTTTGCAACATGAGAAAATATCTCACCATAATCAACACCCTCAACTTGAGAGTAACCTTTTGCAACCAACCTTGCTTTGTACTTCTCAATACTTCCATATGAACACATCTTTTTCTTGAAAATCCATTTGCAACCAACATGTTTTCTTCCTTCAGGAAATGGTACAAAATCCCATGTATCATTATTTTTTAAAGCTGCTATTTCTTCATCCATATGAACCTTCCAATATTTTGCATCATTCATACCTAATGCCTCTTCTACCAATTTGGGTTCATCCATCTTAGTATTCAAAGAAAAAATACATCTCTAATTATCAGATGAATATCTTTTAGGTGGTTGTCTATTCCTTGTAGACCTATGAACAAGATGAGTTGGAGGTTCTTCCTCCTCTTATGAAGATTCAAAGCTATATGAGCTCTCCTCAACTTCTTTTCTATCCATGGGCCTCGATTCAAATTTCTTAGGTGTAGAAGGAAATTCAATCACATCTTCCTTTTTACTTTGTTTTGGCTGCAATATAATAGAAGAAGGCTTAGTTTCTCTAAAATAACACTTCTACTATGTATTACCTTTTGTGTAGTAGGATCCCAAAGATTGTATCCTTTCACACCATAACTATATCTGATGAAGATACATTTCACAACCTTTTTCTCCAACTTTGTTCACTTCTCCTTTGGCACATGTGCATATGCCTCGCAACCAAAAAATCTAAGATTTCTTAATGAATGCTTGTGGCTTGACCATGCCTCTATAAGTGTCTTATCAACAAGAGTTGTTGTAGGAGGCCTGTTAATCAAGTAACAAGTAGTGGAAATTGCTTCAGTCCAAAACCTTTGTTCTAGATCAGCACCACTCAACATACTCCTAGCCTTCTCCATCAATGTCATGTTCATTCTTTCTGCAACTCCATTATGCTTTGGAGAATACAAAGTTGTCTTTTGTCTATGAATACCACAATCTTTATAGAATATATGAAAATCATTAGAGAAAAATTCACCGCCATTATTAGTCCTTAAACATTGTATTTTCTTTCCAGTCTACAACTCAACCATTGCTTTAAATTCTTTAAATTGACTAAATTTTTTAGATTTACTCTTTAAAAAGTATACCCATGTCCTTCTATTGTAGTCATCAATAAATGAAACATAAAATATGGATTTACCAAGTAAAGGAACATCTATAAGAAAAAACACATCAAAATGAATAAGATCCAATGCACCACAAGATCTATGAGAACTTAAGTAAAATTGAATGCATTTTTTTTCCATAAATAAAATGCTCACAGAAATCAAATTCGGGATTACAATATGACAAAACTTCAATAAGGTTTTTATTTTTCAAGGTACTTAGACCCTTTTCTCCAATGTGGCCAAGTCTTTGGTGCCATAACATAGTTTTCTCTACAGGTAACTTTGTTTCAGAAGAAAGAGCACCCTTGGGTACCCAAAATCCATGACCATTTGTTGAAGGTGAAACCCTCACTTCTTCCACAAACTTTCTTTTCACAGAAGTACTATTGCACTCAATAGTGCATGCATCAAGCTTATTCAATGTGTCATATCTAACACCTCTAGCAATCACCATAGCACCTCTGGCCATCTTGCATCTTGCATCAAAAAATACTACTTGGACACTTACATCTATTAGTTTTCTCATAGATAAAAAAGTTTGTGCTAAACCAAGGATATACAACACACACTTAATCCTTCTTATTCTACCATTAGGAAACCTAATTTTAACTTTACCATGGCCAACAATGTCTAAATGAGAATCATCACCCAAGTACACCTTACCTCCATCAAAATCTTCATATTCAAAAAACCAATCTCTATTAAAGGTCTTATGGAAAGATGCACTTGATCCAATTAACCATGCATCATTACCTACACGAGTTGCCAAAGCTGCAATGAATGCGTCACCATATTCCTTCTTGGACTCAGAGAGAGAATCAAATCTCTTCTTTTTCTTCTTCTTTTATTCTTTGCAGCCCTTACGAACATGTCTAGGCTTACCACAATTGCAAAAAATAACATTGGACTTTCCAGGGGACTTAGATATCCCCTTGGACTTGGATTTTTCATGCTTCTCATTCTTCTTTCCTTTTTCCTTTTGTCTTCCATAAAAATTCAAGGCCTCCTTGGTAGTGATGGATACCTTCCTCCTCATCTCTTCATAAAGAAAAGAACCCACCACATCTTTAGTTTTCAATAAAACAAAAGTACTCCCAATAGCCATAACAAGAGAATCCCATGAATTAGACATAGAACAAAGCAAGATATGACATTTCTCTTCCTCATGCATTTTGACACCAACTGATGCCAATTGAGCCACTAGCATATTGAATGCTTCCAGGTGTTCTGTAATTCATCCAACCTCTTCCATTCTCAAGGAATACAATTTCTTCCTCAAGAAAATCTTGTTCACTAAAGATTTGGCTTGATACATCTCACCAAGCTTCTTCCATAGTTTATATGCAAATGTCTCTTCATGGAAATTGATTAAAACAGAGTCTTCCAAGCACAATATAATTAGACCCTTGGATTTACAATCCATAATATCATGTTGAGCGGCGTCAATAGGATTTGAAGGCCTTGAAACATTCTCATCAATAGATCCTACATCTTCATCTTCCACATTTCAAAATTATTTCCAAAAAATTTATCCACCTCTATTCTCCTTGATGAAATTTCCATCTAAAAGTTCTTGAAACAAGATCACAAAGTTTCTTCTACACAAGCTCCTACTCAAATCTAGATTAGCTGAAAAAACCCAACAAACCATAACTAAAACCAAAGGTGACCAGGATCTGATACCATTTGTAAGGAAGCTAAGGTAGAGGAACAACTTCCTACACTAGCCTTGAGAGGAGAATAATGAAAATTTTTACAGATCTTTAACAATTATAGAAACTTAAACAAAAATAAACACAAATGTCATGCATACCACAACACAATGACTTACGTGGGGAAAACCCTTTTGGGAGAAAAACCCCACACTCCAAAATCTGCCCAATATATTTTTCAAAAATCACCAACATTATAATATACTTGTAGAGCAAGCCTCTCATAGGAGTATCACTACTCATAGATCCAGAGGCAACACAGGCACTATTAGACTCTAAGAATACATTGCAATACACAACCATAATACAAATCCCTCATAAAATAGGGTTTCCTTCTAGGGAAATTGAAGCTAATAAAATATCGATTGTCGAATATGAGACATAATGATGAATGGTCCAGATTTACAATAATAAAATTTAAATAAAATTTTCCTTTCGAGCATGTTACCCCCAAGGCCCTGCCAGGGCACGCTACCTTAGATCCCAATCAGGGGGATGATCCCTCCAGCCCCTTGTGGGGGGATCTCCCCCCTACCCCCCGTCATCATCAACTGAATAGTGTCTTGTGTATCAATAGTACCTTATGCAACTGCAAGGTTGAGACACATTTTCTCAACAAATCTCCCACTTGTCGAACACCTTGCAAGGACAATGGAAGGGTGTCATCACCATCTCTTAATTGCTAGGGGAAAAAATTCTAGTAGTACTTGAACACCATTTGAATTTCTCTGTGCTCACATGTTGTTAAAGAATCAACAACATTCATCAAATTCTCTACCTTAACAAGCTTCACCTTTCCATCTTTGACCATATCTCTAACAAAATGATATTTTACATCAATGTGCTTGGTCCTAGCATGAAATGTTGGGTTCTTGGCTAGACATATCACATTCTAAATGCGACAATAAATTGTCATTGGACCTTGTTTTATTCCAATATTTGAACATTGTCTCTTAAGTGAAATGGCTTCTTTACAAGAATGAGTAGCTGATATATACTCCACTTCAGTAGTGGACAAAGCAACCACAACTTGTCACTTACTGATCCAAACAATCACACCACCAAATAAAGTAAAGACATATGCACTAGTGGATATTCTACTATCAACATCACCTGCCCAGTCTGAATCCACATAAACATGAATATAAAGGGAAATATCATCTTCAACCTTATTACTATGATAACACAAGGAATAATTTGAGGTACCATGTAAATATATAAAGAATATTTTAACTATATCCCAATGAACTCTATTAGGATTAGACATATATATGGAAAGAACTCCAACTACTTGGGAAATGTCTAGTCTAGTACAAACCTTATCATACATCAAACTTTCAACTGCACTCTAGTAAGGAACTCTGCTCATTTCTTCCATCTTCGATGGGGATGTTGGAAAATCTGAAATAGATAACTTTGTTCTAGCTGAAATAGGAATACACAATGGTCTACAATCTTTCATATCAAACCTCTATAAAATTGAATTGACATACTTACTTTGGCCAAGCAATAAATTTTTGTCCACTCTATCTCTTCTAATTTCCATCCCAAGAATGTGTTTAGCTGCACCAAGATCTTTCAGTTCAAACTTAGCAACAAGTTAAGATTTTAGTTTTGAAATCATACCTTTCCCTTTACCAATGAATAACATATCATCAACATATAATGCAATAAATAGGAAACAATCACCATAATTTTTATAATAAACACAATGATTTGATTAAGAATGCTCAAATCCCAAACTCAACACATATGTATCAAATTTTTGGTACCACATCCTAGGACTCTGTTTTAAACCATACAAAGATTTCTTCAATTTGAAAACCAATTTACTTTTACCTTTCACGACGTAGTGTTTTGGTTGTCATATTGTGTTGTAGAAAAATGGCCCCTTGTCATTTTCATGGCCTTTTAGGTCTTGTTTCATGATGTTTGATCTATTTTTCTTTGATTTCATGTTGTAACATGGCTTGAACATGCATATTTAGGTACTAAAATTCAAATAATGACGTCTTCTGAGGGTTTTGTGAAGTGTTGTAAGATATTTCTACACTTTCTAGACTCTATTAATTACAATTCACCTAAAAATCACCTTTTCATCATTAATCAAGTCCTATTTTGAACTGTTGTAAAGTCTTGTAACAAGATTTCACACTTTTCTAGGCACATCTTCACTATTTATCCCTTTGTCATGCTTTATTTGGCCCCTTTATGCTCTCATATTCTTAATTAAGTGTATTTTTGCGTATTATCTCGACAAACAACATTAAATACAACATATTTCCTAACACACATTTTCAGGTCCTAGGTGGGACCCATTCACCATGGGTGGTGAATGAGTCAACCTTGGCCCCAAATTCAAAATATTTTAAATTTCCTTTCGGGATTTTATTCAAAATCACTTGATGTCGGCTTGTGATGAAGTATGAATGGGTAACTAAGGCACGAGTGTGTATAAATTTGTTATTTTCACCTCATTTTACATCTCCTAACTCATTCAAGCAATCTCCTACAATTTTCCAACATTCATACATCATATTCAAGAATTCACACATTTTACATCTTTTCAAGCACTATTCAAGTACTTTGAAGCAGCGATTGACATTACTTCAGATTTACATCATCAAGGGTTTGGTAAGTTAATAGCAATTGCATGTTGTTACTTTATCATTCCTTTGCATTTCATTATTTTGTTAAAGGTTTGATTACCAAAAACGGGGTTTGACCAAGGCAAACCCCTATTCACTAACCTTAAACCATTTTTTCCCTATTGCATGTTTGTTTGCAGACCTAGGTATGTAGATTTGACAAGCTTTTTGGTGTTGAAGATTGTTTTACAAGTCAACTAGGTGCTTCAATTCAACTCAAATCTATTTCAAACTTGGAGAAGGTTTTTTGTTCATTTCCCGCAGAATTGACTTCGGCAACCTGACAAGCAGTGATTTCCAAATCTGGTGTTGTAGAGTTGTCTCTTGATTTTTCAAAAAATTGGGAGAGGACTGATTCATCACCTATGACAAATGAGTCCCACCTTAGGACTAAAAATATAAATTTTGTCAGATTCTGGATCCCGACAGATAGAAACTTGCTCCCAATAGTTTTTCACCAGGAGGAGGACTAATTCGCCACCCTGGGTGAATGAGTCCCACTGTTAAAAATTAGTGATTTTAGCTAGCATCCAAAACATTCCAGATTCATCAAATTTTTCCCAGGTGCACTCTAATTTAACTCATTCCTTTTTGTTATGCATATTTTCTTCATTTACTTTATTTTTTGCATATCACAATGTGTTTTCAAAAATAGCTTTAATTTCACCTTTTGCATTCATTTTCATTCATTTATATTAGTCAATTGAATTTAGTTAGCTTCATTTAGGTTAGACAACATCACACATAACATTATTTGAATGAACCATTAGCATTTTTGATCCTATCTCTCTCCTTTTAGGTGAAAAATCCTAGAAGTGCAAGAGTTGTCCATAGGAGCCAAAAATCAACAGTTCACATATAAATATCCCCCTCCAAGTCACCATGAATAAAATAATTTTTCACATCCATTTTCTCAAACTCTAAATCATAAGCAATAGTACTATAAAGAAAAAATCTAATGGATGTCAGTTTTGCAACAGGAGAAAATATCTCACCATAATCAACACCCTCAACTTGAGAGTAACCTTTTGCGACCAACCTTTCTTTGTACTTATCAATACTTCCATCTGAACCAATATTTTTCTTGAACAACCATTTGCAACCAATGAGTTTTCTTCCTTCAAGAAATGGTGCAAGATCCCATGTATCATTCTTTTTCAAAGTTGTCATTTCTTCATCCATGGCAACCTGCGTGTGAATAAATGTGGGCAATAGAAATGTGCAACACACCAATGAAACATTAAATTGAATGAATCTAAATTAAAAGAACAAGCCAATGTAACCCAATAGATTCTTCAAAAGTGTTCCATTGTCCTCTATCTCCAAGGATTCTTTTGATGTCTTTTTTGTCTCAGATTACATAGAAAATAAGCTCAGTAGAATAGGTAACCTAGAGAATGAGATTAAATGCAAGATGCAAGAATATTAGATTCCTACACTAAATGATTACTTGATAAAATAAATGGTATGATTCTAGAATTATTATGCTAAGATTAATATAACATGATTGCTATAATGATTCTATGCTAAAATGCTATGATAATGAAATTAGAATGCTAAATGCTCAAAAGATTGCTAGAATGCTTGTTCACAGTTTATGCAAAGTTCTCTCACAAATTGCAAGATAATCTAGACTAGCTTTGATAGTGCACATGAGGCCCTATTTATAGATTTTTTTTAGGATTGAGCTCATTTGGCATGGATCAATGGTCAAGATTTGATCTGGCAAGATGAATGGTGAGAGATTGAAAAAGCTAGAGAAAAAGAATGAAAGCTGGAAAGAAAGATAAAAAAAAAATCTTTTAAAAAGATGGGAAATATTCTAAAAAGACTAGAGATGCTTTCCTCTCAAAAATCCATTTTCATTCAAAATAAATAAAAATGCTAATTTATTTTTTATTTTTGATTTAATTGAGAGTTGAGGATAAATCTTCAAATTAAATATTAAAAATATTTAATTATGTGTGACATGAAGATTTTATGAAGATTTGATGATATGGAAAAAGATGGGAAATCTTCTAAAAAGACTCGAGATGCTTTCCTCTTAAAAATCCATTTTCATTCAAAATAAATAAAAATGCTAATTCAGTTTTGATTTTTGATTTAATTGAGAGTTGAGGATAAATCTTCAAATTAAATATTAAAAATATTTAATTATGTGTGACATGTAGATTTTTGATATTTCCAATTAAATATTAAAAATATTTAATTAAATGTGACATGGAGATTTTATGAAGATTTGATGACATGGAAAAAGAATTAATTTGAATTAAAATTCAAATAAAGGGAAAGATGATAATTAAATTAAGTTATTTGAACCTATTTAATTAATTAAGATGAAATGATTTTAATAGAAGAATTTAGTAAATGAACAATACAAATAAATTATTTAAATTTATTTGTATGTAGGATGAATTAAAGATTAATTAAATAACTTGTATTTAATTAAATTCCAGATCATGTTTAATGTGACCAATTTTAGGTGTATACATTGATGTGCTTGGCACATTGCTTCAAAGAATTTAAATTTTTTTCCTAGATTTGAATTTTGGAAAACTGACACCTGCATGCCCCCTTAGGCGATGAATCAGATAAAGTTTTGAATTTTTTAGATTTTAGATTTTTTTTTTTGGAAATTGTTGATGATTTTGAAAATGTGCAGTGATTGGCTGTCTGATTCATTGGCTAATAAAGAACTGATGATGACTGATATGTCTAATAGGATAACTGATGATGACTGATATCATTGTACGCTTGACATTTATTTTTGAGATTATACATGAGATGCAGTGGCCGTTATTGATCTATGTAGTGTTCCATATGTGTTCTATGATGGATGTTTATGCATGTTTTTTATTCTTATTCTATATGCTATGTGATGTTAATGATTATGCTAATGATGTTATGTTGATGTAATGATGAATTATTTACTTATGCTTTATGGATGATTTTGGATGCATGGATGCAAATGAAAATGTAATGCACTTTTTTTTTGTGTTTTTTTGATGCAAATGTATGATCTAATGTATGGATGGAAATGTATGATAATGCTAATGAAAATGTAATGCCCTTTGATCTTTTATTTTTCTGATGTAGATATATGAATGAAAATGTATGCTATGGTAATGTTGATGTTTCATGCAACTATATGAATGCTCTTTATTTTTTGTAATGTCAAATGTACTCAATCTTTTTGTTAAAGAGATATAACATCATTTTTGATATGCGCTAGCCTTGGAAAAATATAGATGCAAAACTAACATGGATGCAACCTATACTAACCATGAAAAACTTATGATGCAATGTTGTCATTCTGTGAGCTGATTTAGTGTGCTTGTTTATCATCATTGAGCTTTAAAATGTTGGAAGTTAATACAAGCATCAAAGGGGGTATTTGCACCGATGATGACCTGAGTACAACTTTCATGATTTTGATATTGCAAGTTAATACAAGCATCTAGGTACACTTGAACCGAGATGACTTGAGTATTGCTTGCGTAAATAGACAAGAGTTAATCTTCTTCCTATGCAAATTTGGAAACGTCATCAATGATACTTTTGTAGAGCATGTCCCACGACATTTGCATAGAAATAGTGATTAACTCACAGACAATAGACAAAGGAAAATCATAGTCCTTCCTTGCTCCTCTAGTCCAAGACATCATCGAGTTGCTCCAGAGATATGATGGCAAAAAAATCAATAAAACAACAGTTCACCTTTTATGCTTAAAGTATTCCAATCATTATTCAGATTTAGATCATCCATTTAGATTATTAATTCTGGTGTTATGGCTTTGGATAACTGATTTGACCTTTTTTGATTGGACGTTTGATGTTGATTTTTCATTTTCTTGGTTGTTGCATGTGGTTTCAATGTCATTTGTCTGTTGTGGTAGTCTGAAAGTTAGTTGCTCCCAGTTAGACACAACCGATTATTATGGATATGTACAATGTTCACCAAGCCATGATGAATACAATTGCCTCTGTGATGTGTAAATGATGGATAGATAAGATGTTGATAGGATGGGGATGCCGATAGGATGGTAATGCTGATATGATGGAGGACATGAACTAATAGATGGAAGAGCCAACTTGTTCACAAATAGCGCCTGATTGCTAGGTTTTCACCATTTGTTTTTATTGCACTTTTTCAAATTTTTATGATTTTTTGTTGTTACCAAGATGCTTGTTTGCCAGGTTTTCATCAAGGAAACGATCTTTTTTTTGTGTCAAAAGGATGCTTGTTTGCCAGGTTTTCACCTTGATGACAATTTTTTTTGGACTTTTTCTGTTGTTATTTTTTTGGATTTTTTTCAAGACTTTTTATGTTGTTTTTTAATTTTCTTAGGACTTTTTATGCTATTTTTTAATTTATTTTCAAGAATTTTTCTATGCACTCCAAAGCTAGATATAGAATTGATAAACGCTAGTTATGTAGACCGCCTTGATGATGTTTCTCTCCTTTGTGGATGACCGTGTTGGATGAAAGGACCCAATCAGAATGAGAAGTACAAGTGGAAAGTATGAAGGATGATAGATGTAGCGAATGGAAGAGGCTAGGATAGGATCCCTAATGTGCACACTACGTGGGCCATCAGGCTTTAGTCAAAAAGGATCTTGGTCCACCAATGAGTTATAGTACGTGAAGGGGTCGTCATCAATGACGTATCAAAAGACATCACCAATGGTGGTGTAATGATATGATGGGTATGTGAACATGGATGGGTGGAAAGGACTATATGGTATGAGTGATAATGAGGTGGATGGATACCTTAGATCAACACATTCTTTCTTTGATTTTCTTTCTTGAGAGATGCCCCCAGTGATTTTGGAGATCGATTTTTACTTGCTTTTATTTTTTATTTTTCTGATAGCTTTTGATTTTGGCTAGTGGAATTGTATGGATCTTTTTTTTTTTTTGATTCATCCAATAGCTTTTTATATTGGCTAAGGGACTTTTCTTGATATTTCTTTCCTTGCAAGCTTTCTTTTGATTTTATATCTCCCTTTGAAAAGGGCACTTTGACCTTCGATTCTTGAATTACCTCCTTTATATTTTCTTTGAATGATACTTGTTGCTCCATGTCTATAAGGTGGATGGATGTAGGTGAGATGGAAGGAGTAGTGATGTCATCAACAGATTCTTTGAGACTATCCTTTTTGGTAGGACTAACATCAAAGGAAGCTTGCACATCCTTAGTGACTTGGCAAGTTGGAATACCCTATTCTAAGGCAGGTGGAGTGGAAGGATGATGGTTGGATATCCTCAATGGGATCATGATCAAAGAGTGGGTTATCATAGAATTTTTGATCAAATAGTGGATTATTAGTGATATGAAAAGATTGAGTGGTAGTAGATATGGAATAGGTAGGTGTATCATCAGGATCCCAATTGGTTTCAATCTCAACACGATCATCTTATTGTATTCCTTTTGTAGTTGTCTCAACATCATTATTAGAACTCTGACCCTTCTCAACAATAGTAGGAGTATCTTTTACTAGAAAATTATTGAAATGGTATTCTCCATTTCCCAGATCATGGATTTGGACCTTAGAATTTGATATTGCAATGGATGAAGTGAATGTTTTTGAAGATTTAGGATCAACACATGCTTGAGTATGTAGTGCTTCACTTTTGCTAGAGATGGTGATTTTAGCTTTAGGACTGAGATTATGACAAGGTATGGAAGGATTAAGATCTCCTTGTATGGTTATTTCAACTCCATCATGAGGGAATTTTAGGCATTGGTGGTACGTGGACGGTACTGCTTGCATGTCATGAATCCAAGGCCTTCCAAGGAGAATATTATAGATCAAGGGGAGATCAAGGACTTGGCAAACCACATCCTTCACCACAGGGCCAACTCTGATTGGTAAAGTAACGGATCCCTTAGATGAACATTCCTCTACATTATATGGCTTCATGGTAATCTGTTTACTAGAATCTATTGCATCTTTTGAATATCCCAATGTAGTAACAAGATTTAGGGTGCAGATATTTAAACCAACTCCTCCATCTATTAGGACATGTTTGACCATGCATTTATGGATTAGAGCCTCAATATGCAGTGGAGCATTATGCGGATGAGTAAGGGAAATTTCATTATTTTTGGAAAATGAGATACAATGGGATGTAGGTACATGTCCCTCCATAGCTTGGGATTTACAAACTTCCAACTCAAATGGTACTGATGGGTTGTTTAATTTACTTTGGGTGTGGATGACACTACTTTGATTATCAAATACAAAAATGTTAAGAATGGTAGTATCATGGACATTATTCACGCTTTTCCCTTGGGTGTTTGGTGAAGAGGATTCCCCTTTTTTGAAGTTGGTGTTTGTTGTAGGTTCCTCAATGTCTATCGCTTTGTTGTCAATAAAATCTTGGACCAAGTGCTTCAGTTGCATGCAATTATTTGTTTTATGTCCATTATTCCTATGAAAATCACAGAAATGTGCATCATTCCACCATGAGGGTTTAAATAGGGGATCATAAAATCTTACATCTGGTAACATTATAAGCTTGGCTGCAAGAAGCTCTTTCAATGCTGATTCTAATGATTTCCCCAAAGGTGTGAACTTTCTGTGGTTATTCGATGTTTGATATGGTGGTCTAGATGGAAGATTATTTTGGTTATTATTCCGATTGGTGTTTTGATTCGTGTTCTAGTTGGAATTGTTTTGATTGGGAGTTTGGTTAGTCTTGGGTGTGATTTCTGATAGATTGAAGACCAATTTGGCATTATGCATCTCAGTTGAAGTATCATTGCCATTATTCTTGTACTTTTTCCAAAACTTTGGTTTGTCATTGTTGGAGGAATTGGATGAATTGTTTTCGTTGTAGATTTTCAAGATTCCTCGCTTCACCAAAGCTTCCTCAATTTTGATCCCATTTTTGATCAATTTTTCAAAGGTTGAAGGACATTGTAATTCAAGTCTATAACTCATTTCTTGATCAAGATTGTTAATAAAGATATCCATCTTTTCCTTTTCAAGAACTAGACGGGAATATCATGTGAATAATATTCTCCATCTTTGTAGGAATGTGATGAAGAGTTCTCTAGTCTTTTTCTTTGCCTTGCATAGATCAAGCATAGTTATTTGATGTTGAATGTTGTAGGAGTATTGGGATATAAATTTGTTGATCAACTCCTCAAACGTCTTGATGGGTGGAGTGATTTTAGAAAGCCATTCCATGGATTTCCCACCTAAACTTCATGGGAACAATCTCATCAAGTATGTGTCTTCGTGTGCAAATTCAAAGCTCATGTTTCTAAATTCTCTCACATGGTCAATAGGATCTATTTTCCCATTGTATCTATCGAATTTTGGAATTTCACAACGTTTTGGAAATGGGATCATGTTGATATTTCTATCAAAAGGATATGGACAAATATCCTCCAAAGCATACTTCTTAGTTGTGCCCCCTTGTATTTCCTTGATTTTCCCTTGTAGTATTCTTATTTGTTGAGTAAGAGCACTAAGATCATTTAAGGGAGTTTCAGTCTTTTTTGGATCTCCTTTAATTTTCTTCGTATCATAGTTAGAGGGCAATTTAGCACCTTGGTTTTCCAATAAAATAAAGTATCTTTCTTTATTTCGCTCTAAGATCTTTTCCATGGCTAGGTGAAACTGTGGATCTTGTTCAGCTTCTTGGAGAATTTTACCAGTTATTTCATCATTTGAACTATTTCCATGAAGCCTATGAAAAGGATTTTCTTCCCTATCACCCATGTTGCAAAGTGGATTCTCTCTTTTGTCTTCTTCTCTTTTTCGGGGCCTTGTGAGAACAGGCATATGCTTGAATCAAATTTTTACTGAACTTAGATCACAAGTGGGAGTGCAATTTGTTGGATAATTGATGCCTTAGCCAAATAGAATGATGGATCCTATTGATATGACTAAGGAATTTCTAATTTTTAGTTTTTGATTCCCTGGATGAAGGATGATATATCCTGTTATGGGAGTTAAGTTGAAAATCATAAATTGATTTGAAATTGGTGCACTTTAAGATTTTTTTATCTTGGTTTGAAAAATGATGGTTTTCGCAAGAAGCCTAATGTTTCCAAGTTTTCTCTATTGTAACAATTGATTTGGATGGTTGGAATATTGTATTGATGGTTGCGAAATGTGAGAATGATGAATGGGTTGACTATGATTATGCCTTTGTGAAAGAGCTCTTTTTTTATTATAAGCTTGTGAATATAAAGGCTCTAAAGCAAAATCATCAATATATCCTCTAGCAAAGTCATGATATCTATGGATGAAAGTTCAATGTTCAAGCAAGACTTTCAAAAAGTTTCTTCTAGCTAAGTTGCTTCTTTGGTTTCTTGATTCTTTTAGCAAGGGATTTCTCGACAAATGTTGTTGATTTCCAATCCCTTAACATAAATATCATAGGTTGATTTGTCAAATTCTTTGTTTTTTTTCTGGATGATCTTATCTAAATTAATGTTTTGAAAACACAAAAATCATTTGTAAAACAATTGCTTTTTTAAGTCCTATAATCTAAACAATAAGTATATGTTCTCTAAAATTTCCACGGGTATTTGAACAAAACAAACACTTCAAGTAGACTTAATCTTAAGGTCAAAAGGTCATCATAATAACCACAACCTACATATTAAAATTGCATCAACTCACTCAACCGTGTCACCCCCTTGAGGGTGCCCGTGTTTTTTCTTTTCCAGGTGTGTACTCAAAGTTAGATTTCTTGATCCCTTGAGCAAACGGTCCTTGGAAATTATATGGTGAGTATCTTGGGAGTAGATTCTTCCCTCCCCTTGCACTATGAGTATTATAATGTTTGGCTACTGACTTAGTTAGCTTCTACACTAGGCTCATAATAAGGGTTTATGTTCAGTGCAACAAATGATAAACTCCCTCAAGAGACCTCCCAACATTTAGAACAAAGCTTTTGGGGATGGTTATCTTGCACACTATCATCAAATTGCGGACCTTCCCCAAATTCGCTTTTGATTATAGTGGGTTGGAAAACTTGGCTTTAGTTGTTCCCACTTAGGTCATTCCCGTAGGGTGAGTACTTTTTCCCACTGCAATAGGCCTGCTAAAGGTTTTAACAAAGCATAAAGTGCATGAAATTAAAAGATGAGTCTGACATTTTGATCACCCAGTTAAGGGGAGAGCATAGGCCTATCACCATACAATCACAACAAACAATGTTCAGTTTTAAAAGCCCAAATGACGATTTGCTATTCTATGTGAAGATATTGCTTCACAAAAGACATGATGTTCATTTTAACCAAGATAGCAATGTATGATGAGTACCCTAGGATTGGTGTATTTTAATCCAAATGACTACCCTAGGATTGGTTCATTTTAATCCAAATGGATTCCCTAGGATTGGTTCATTTTAATCCAAAAGCAGTAATAAAACCACTGGCTGCAGTTATGTCAGATCCAAATAGAAAATTAGACAAATTAAAAATGAGCTAGAACAGAGGTCATATGCGCTATAGAAACAATCAAATGCACTCGAGAATCTATCATATGTGCTGTAGAAATAGTCAAATGCATTGGAGAATAAATCAAATGCGCTGGAGAATCTATCAAATGTGCTGGAATAGTCTTCAAATGCGCTAATCCATGTCTCCAGTCGTGACCTGCCAAAAAACCTACAATAAAATATTAAAAACGGGGCAAGAGCCCCACGGTAGGTGCCAAAAATGTGTGTGAATAAATGTGATCAATAAAAATTTGCAACACACCAATGGAACATTAAATTGAATGAATCTAAATTAAAAGAACAAGCCAGTGTAACCCAACATATTCTTTAAAAGTGTTTCATTGTCCTCTATCTCCAAGGATTCTTTTGATGTCTTTTTGCTCTTAGATTGCATAGCAAATAAGCTCAACAGAATAGGAAACCTAGATAATGAGATTAAATGCAAGATGCAAGAATACTGGATTCCTATACTAAATGATTACTTGATAAAATAAATGGTATGATTCTAGAATTCTTATGCTAAGATTAATCTAACACGATTTCTGTGATGATTCTATGCTAAAATGCTATGATAATGAAATTAGAATGCTAAATGCTCAAAAGATTGCTAGAATGCTTGTTCATAGTTTATGCAAAGTTCTCTCACAAATTGCAAGATAATCTAGATTAGCTTTGATAGTGCACATGAGGCCCTATTTATATATTTTTTTCAAGGCTTGAGCTCAGTTGGCATGGATCAATGGTCAAGATTTGATCTAGCAAGATGAATGGTGAGAGGTTGAAAAGCTAGAGAAAAAGGATGAAAGCTGGAAAGAAAGATGAAAAAATAATCTTTTAAAAAGATGGGAAATCTTCTAAAAAGAATGGAGATGCTTTCCTCTCAAGAATCCATTTTCATTCAAAATAAATAAAAATGCTAATTTAGTTTTGATTTTTGATTTAATTGAGAGTTGAGGATAAATCTTCAAATTAAATTTATTAAAAATATTTAATTATGTGTGACATGTAGATATTTGATATTTCCAATTAAATATTAAAAATATTTAATTAAATCTGTCATGAAGATTTTATGAAGATTTGATGATGTGGAAAAAGATGGGAAATCTTCTAAAAAGACGAGATGTTTTCCTCTCAAAAATCCATTTTCATTCAAAATAAATAAAAATGCTAATTCAGTTTTGATTTTTGATTTAATTGAGAGTTGAGGATAAATATTCAAATTAAATATTAAAAATATTTAATTATGTGTGACATGTATATTTTTTATATTTCCAATTAAATATTAAAAATATTTAATTAAATGTGACATGAAGATTTTATGAAGATTTGATGATGTGGAAAAATAGTTAATTTGAATTAAAATTCAAATAAAGGGAAAGATGATAATTAAATTAAATAAGTTATTTGAACCTATTTAATTAATTAAGATGAAATGATTTTAATAGAATAATTTAGAAAATTAACAATATAAATAAATTATTTAAATTTATTTATATGTAGGATGAATTAAAGATTAATTAAATAACTTGTATTTAATTAAATGCCAGATCATGTTTAATGTGACCAAGTTTAGGTGTATACACAACTTTCCAAGATTCTGCATCATTCATACCTAATGCCTCTTTTATCGATCTAGGTTCATCCATGTTAGTATTCAAAGCAAAAATACATCTCCAATCATTAGGTGAATACCTTTCAGGTGGTTGCCTATGCCTTGTAGACCTATGAACAAGCTGAGTTGGAGGTTCATCCTCTTCTTTTGAAGATTTAGAGTTTGATGAGCTCTCCTCAACTTCTTTTCTATCCATGGGCCTCGATTCAACTTTCTCAGGTGGGGAAGGAAATTGAATCACACCTTATTGTTTACTTTGTTCTGACTGTAATATAACAAACGAAGGCTCAATTTATCTAAAAATAAAACTTTTACTATGTATTACCTTTTGTGTAACAAGATCCCAAAGCTTGTATCATTTTACACCATAGCTATATCTGGTAAAGATACATTTCATAGCCTTGTTCTCTAACTTTGTTCGCTTCTCCTTTGGCACATGTGCATATACCTCAACCAAAAACTCTAAGATATCTTAATGAAGGATTGCGGCCCGACCATGACTCTATAGATATCTTATCAACAAGAGCTCATGTAGGAGACCTGTTAATTAGGTAACAAGTAGTGGCAACTGCTTCAGCCCAAAACCTTTGTTCTAGAACAACAACACTTAACATACTCCTAGCCTTCTCCATTAGTGTCCTATTCATTTTTTTCAGCAACTCCATTCTGCTGTTGAGAATATGGAGTTTTGTTCTATCTATGAATGCCACAATATTTACATAATCTATCAAAATCATTAGAGAAAAAATCACCGCCATTATCAGTCCTCAAACATTTTATTTTCTTTTTCAGTTTTCAATTTAACCATTGCTTTAAATTCTTTAAATCAACTGAAAACTTCAAATTTAATCTTTAAAAATTATGCCCATGTCCTACTATAATCATCAATAAATGAAACATAATATGTGGATTTACCAATTGAAGGAACATCTATAGGACTAAACACATCAGAATGAATAAGATACAATACAGCACAAGATCTATGAGGACTCGAGTAAAACTAAATGCGGTTTTTTTTTCCATAAATACAATTCTCACAAAATCCAAATTCAAGATTAAAAATAGACAAACCTTCAACAAAGTTTTTTATTTTTCAAGGTCCTTAGACCCTTTTCTCTAGTGTGGCCAAGTCTCTGTGCCATAACATATTTTTCTCTGCAAGTAACTTTGTTTCAAAAGAAAGAGCACCCTTGGGTACCCAAAAATCCATAACCATCTGCTGAAGGTTCTTCCACAAACTTTATTTTCACAGAAGTACTATTGCACTCAACAGTGAATGCATACAATGTTTTATATTTGACACTTGTAGAAATCACCATAGCACCTCTGACCATCTTGCATCCTGCATCAAACAATACTACTTGTACACCTTCATCTATTAGTTTTCTCACAAATAAATTTTTTTGTGCTAAACTAGGGATATGTAACACACCATTAATCCTTCTTATTCTACCATCAAGAAACCTTACTTTAACTTTAACACAACAAAACATGTCTAAATGAGAATTATCACTTAAGTACACCTTACCTCCATCAAATTCTTCATATTTAGAAAACCAATCTCTATTAAAGGTCATATGGAAAGATGCATCTGAGTCAATTAACCATGCATCATTACTTGCATGAGTTGCCAAAGCTAGAATGAATGTGTCACCATCTTCCTTCTTGGAATTAGAGTGAAAATAAAATTTCTTCTTTTTTTCTTCTTTGCAGTCCTTACGAATATTTCTAGGATTACCACAATTCTAACAAATAACTTTGGACATTCCAAGAGACTTAGATCTCCCCTTAGAATTGGATTTTTCATGCTTCTCATTCTTCTTTCCTTTTTCCTTAGGTCTTCTACGAACATTCAGGGTCTCCTTGGCACTAATGAATACCTTCCTCCTCATCTCTTCAGAAAGCAAAGAACCCACCACATCTTCAATCTTCAATATAATAGAAGTAATCCCAATAGCCATAACAAGAGAATCCCATGAATCAGGCAAAGAACAAAGCAAGATCTAAAATTTCTCTTCCTCATCCATTTTGAGACCAGTTGATGCCAATTGAGCCACCAACATATTGAATGCTTCTAGTTGTTCTGTAATTTTTCCACCCTCTTCCATTCTCAAGGAATACAATTTCTTCCTCAAGAAAATCTTGTTCACTAAAGATTTGGCTAGATACATCTCACCAACCTTCTTCCATAGTTTTTTTGCAGAGATTTCTTCATAGAAATTGATTAAAATAGAGTATGCCAAGCGTAATCTAATTAGACCCTTGGCTTTATGGTCCATAACATCATATTGAGCAGCCTAAGTAGGATTTGTAGGCCTTGAAAAATTATCATCAACAACATCCCACAGATCTCGATCTATCAACAGATCCTCCATCTTCACCTTCCAAATTTCAAAATTATTTCCAGAAAATTTATCCACCTGTATTCTCCCTAATGAACTTGCCATCTAAAACTTTCTGCAACAAGAACATAAAGTTTCTTCTACCCAAGCTCCCACTCAAATATGGATTAGTTCAAAAATCCCAATGACACATAACTGAAACCAAAGGTGATTAGGCTCTAATACCACTTGTAAGGAAGCTAAGGTAGTGGAAAAGCTTCCTACACTAACCTTGAGAGGAGAATAATGCAAACTTTTACATATCTGTAATAGTTACAAAAAATTAAATAGAAATAAACATAAATATTATGCATACCACAACACAATGATTTATGTGGATAAAACCCTTTCAGGAGAAAAACCCCACACTCCAAAAGCTGCCTAATATATTATTCAAAACTCACAAAGATTACAATATACTTGTAGAGCAAGCTTCTCATAGTGGTATCACCATGCAGAGATCCAAAGGAAACACAACCACTATTGGACTCTAAGAATACATCGCAATACACATCCATAATACAACACCCTTATAAAATAGGGTTTCCTTGTAGGGAAAGTAAAGCTAATAAAATATTAGTCATTGGATATGAGACATAATGATGAATGGTCCAGATTTAAAATAATAAAATATAAATAAAAATTTCCTTTCTGGGGTGCTACCCCCAAGCCCCAACTAGGGTGCACTGCCCTTAGACCCCAGTCAGGGAGATGATCCACCTAAACCCCTCGTATGGGGGGTATTCCCCCCTAAATCCCCCCATCATCATCGAATGAATAGTACCTTGTGTATCAACAATACCTTATGTAATTGCAAGGTTGAGACACATTTTCTCAACAATCACCCTCTCTCTAGAAAGCTACAAGTAGCTTATGCTAAGATGGGGATTTTTGTCTCATCTCAAGGGATCCATATGGTGAGTAACTTCTAGGCACGATGTGCATCCCCTGTACTACACTAAGCCACGATTGAACACGGGTCTTATCTAGGATTTACAAGAAATCTCAGGAGTCCTCGAAACATTAAGAGGGTGTGTGAAGCACATTTGTGAACACAAGCCCATGACAAGCATGGGTCAAGAAATTTCAGTGGGAAATCTCAGACCAACCCTTCACACCTAACTGGGAATCACCGTAGTTTCAATGCTCCACTAGACATGATGTGACTGGATTGGGGTACAACTCTCATTCTCCCAACCCTTTGTATACCCCATTGGTTCACTTGGTTGAGGTCATCCCTTGGGTGATGAAATTCCAAGCAGGCCTCCTAAAGGGAAGAAAATTCTAGGTGTTTCTGATCCCAAGGCTCACACGTGGCACAAGGGGAGAGCATTTGTGCAAGCTAGCACTCCTAGGTGACTCACAAATGGACTTAGTCATTTTGCAATTTTTGTTCCTAAATCTCACCAAATGGTGCAAGGGGGGAGCATACGTCTAAAAATGACCCCAAACATAGAAAAAATCTTCTTTGACCCTTTAGAAATTGAAATGCTCCTAGATTAGTTAGGGAAAAATAACTAAACTACGTCTTCGACTAATCGTCCTACAAGAAGCACATTAGTAGTTTATTTACCACCAGTCTTGGACAAAAGAGGAGCTCCAAAAAACTAGGAACTATCATACACAAAATCAAACAAGTCAACAGGTTAGTATGAAATCCAAAACCAAAAGATAGGTTTTTTATGCAAAAGTAAGGTTCGAGTTCACCTTAGGATCACCTATCTAGAGGACAGGATCGCCCCTAAAGAATCTGTGTATTTGCCTTTGAAGATCATGAACTCACCTCTGAGAGAAGAAGAAAGTTATCCTTTGTAAACAATGTATTCACCTCTATATGATGCAATTCTAAGGGCCAAAGACTCTTTCACCTCTGTGTGCTAGGGGTCTAGAGTCAAAGACGCTTTCACCTCAGTAGGGTGTAGGATCGCCCCTATGTATCATAGACCCGCCCAACAAAATTTTAACCAAAAATAAACATTATTGGACTTTTGACATGGGTCCCACCGGACATGCCAGAATGTGAGTAGGTGTTGTTCTAAACTAAATATGCAAGTAAACAAAATGTAAACTAGAAAAAAAAAACAACACTCAAGATTGACCTAAGTTGAAATCCAAACAAGAACAAGAAATACACACTAATTTATACCTTTCTTGAATTTTTTGAATGGTTGGCCCTTGTTGAGATTCTTTTGTGGGCACCTTTGATAACTTGATAGCATGCAACCTATAGGATAATAAAGGTGATTATGCAAGGAGTGCAATGGGAGTGATGGCTATGGATTTTGATGTATTATGCAAATAGCTTGAATGGCTACAACAATGGAGGTGAGTGCTTGAATTTTTAAAGCCTTGAGTGCTAAGTATGAATGTAGTGAATGTATGAGTTGTGTATGAAAATTAAAATGACTAAGTATTTAGTCATTTTGGGAGGAAAATGAATGGAGGGCTAGGATCAAAATTAGGGTTGGGAGATCAATGATTGAGATGCCTTAAGGCATCTCAAGCATTGTGAGGACATGTGTCATCCTAGCTAGGGGAGAAGAGGTGATGTGGAGGTGAGGTGGAGGTACTTTCAATTACCTTGGGAAGAGGAGAAAATAGGCAGTTTCTCTCATTCTCCTAAATGATGGGAGGATGTGACAAGTGAGGAATTATAAATTCCTCAATAATCCTTCTTGGGATGAGACAACTCCTTGGGAAGGGAAGCAAGGAATTAAAAATTCCTTTTAATTCCCTCTAGAAGCCTAGGGGGAATATATTGGAATTAAAAGTTCCAAGTGGGCTCATGGGGGAGATAAATAGGAATTAAAAATTCCTAGGGAAGAGGAGATAACTTCTGCAAAAAGGGAAGGAGTTAATGAAGAGTTGACTAGGGTACATGCCATAATTGGAATTACGTGGGGTTAGGGATAATTAATCAAGATTAATTGGTTGTGAAAATAATTAGGCAGGTTAATAAAGTTTTTAAGAGCAAGTGGCAAATTATGGAGGATGTGACACTAATCATAATTAGTGGTTTGCATATCCTAATCATAGGTTAATTAGATTAATCCATATTAAGGAGGGATTATGGAGGATGTGACATTGGAGAGAGAAAATGATGAATTAAAAATTAATTTTAATTCATGTAGGTTGAATGACCAAATTAAATAAATTGATCTATTTATTTAATTTGGAGAAGAAAGATGATAAAGTATTTAATTGATTAATTAAATACCTTAGGAACATTAGGGATAACAAAATTATTTAATTAATATGGATGCGAATGTGGACTAGATGAAATAAGGGATAAATTTGACCATATGGTTTTCTCTTTTGTTTCCTATGGGAGGAACATTATTGTACATTTTGCTCTAAATAGTCCTTGAGGACTCATGATAAGTCTTTTCTTCCTCACTTGTACATTTTTACCATACATCATTTCTATTTTGAGGAGGGATTTTTCCTACGAGTTTTTCTCCTTTATTCCATTTATGAGAAATTTGTACATGGTCTAGTATTTTGGACCCAACACCATTTTAATTATCCTCCCTAAGCTACATTTAATGGGGTGTTAATGTAAATAGAGTCATTATAAAACTATTTAGGATAAATTAGTCTTTATAGGTTAACCCATTCACATTTATTAAGTATCCACTTAGGTAACTTTCATTTTTTTATATCACTTCATGTGGTTGAGACAAATGTACACTCACCTTTTGAGACACTTATCCCATAAACACTTAGCACATGCTCTCACACTTGTCATATGATCTAACATGTGTTCAATATTTGGATGGGTATTTAGATGTTTAATCTTACCTTCCCACCTCCTCTACCTCTCCTCTATATGCAAGGCTCTCATTTTACATTTTGACACTCTTATTTTATTTGATAGAATGTTTTATTTTCTCATCAAACTTGTAGAAGTTATTATGTTCTTGCATTTTTATCTTGGCTACTCAAGCATCATTAAGTCTCTATTAGTCTTTATTTCTAATATCTTGCTAGAGTTGTAGACAGTAATCATAAATCTAAATAGTGTTGTCATATACTCCTTGAATCTATTATCTAAAATAAACTCCCATGCTTGCAATAGAATAGATAGAATGAAATATAAAAAATTCTAAAAATTGACCAATTGATCATGTAAAGGATCACTTAATTTTTTTTACCAATCAATGCATTATGATTTATATCCAATTAGAAGGATGAACCTACACATCTTGTAAAAATAATGATATCTTTGCTACCTACAATCCTATTTAGTAAAGTTATTAGGTCAGAAAATCTTTCTATGAAATGTACTCTTTGAATCCCTTTGGAAATATGAGACTTATCTTTTAGACACTTTTAACTAGTGTTTCGCAATATATTTTTTAAAATACATGTATCTCTTATTGAATGGAAATAGAGGACGCCCATTTGAACACTTTAGTATATTTATTCCATGGAGGTAATCCAAGACCAAACTTATATTCAATCCATCCACTCTGGAAACTAACCTATCATCAAATGTTCTAGTTTCCTTGGTATTTGGTTTATAATATTTGGCACATGCCATTACTAATTATAAATTTAAAAGCCACTAGGAATTCACCAGCATGAGCTAAGACAAGTTTGAAATTTTTTCTTCTTCCTTACATGTACTCTAGGGTTTTTTTTTGCATTCTATTCCAAAATTTGTCCATATGAATATGCCTAAGTTGATTGTCCCCCACATCAACTAGAAAAAAATGAATGATGAAATAATTCTCATAATATTTGGTACATGTACTTCATTTTGGGAGGTTTAAAAATTAACCATAGTGAGAAAGGTTTCAAGAAAATAATGAAAAAATAAAAAGGATCTTCTTTATGAGGGGGTAATATTATTGATGTTTGTAGTTGATTAAAATATGGATAGATTAGTGAGAATTTTTAAGAATTTCAATAACAATTTGCATTGAAAAATTATAGAAATATGAAATTTAATGACTAAGATTCTACTAAATAAGAAGAATAAAGCAATCCTACCTCAAAACATACAATAGAAGAAAGAACAACAACAATATAAATTGTATTTAGTAAAGTTATTAGGTCAGAAAATCTTTCTATGAAATGTGCTCTTTGAATCCCTTTGGAAATATGAGACTTATCTTTTAGACACTTTTAACTAGTGTTTCGCAATATATTTTTTAAAATACATGTATCTCTTATTGAATGGAAATAGAGGACGCCCATTTGAACACTTTAGTAAATTTATTCCATGGAGGTAATCCAAGACCAAACTTATATTCAATCCATCCACTCTGGAAACTAACCTATCATCAAATGTTCTAGTTTCCTTGGTATTTGGTTTATAATATTTGGCACATGCCATTACTAATTATAAATTTAAAAGCCACTAGGAATTCACTAGCATGAGCTAAGACAAGTTTGTAAATTTTTCTTCTTCCTTACATGTACTCTAGGGTTTTTTTTTGCATTCT
Organism: Sequoia sempervirens; assembly: GCA_007258455.2. Classification (NCBI taxonomy): domain Eukaryota; kingdom Viridiplantae; phylum Streptophyta; class Pinopsida; order Cupressales; family Cupressaceae; genus Sequoia; species Sequoia sempervirens. The sequence continues at coordinate 612,337,878 of VDFB02270651.1, read as the reverse complement.
ATTCCAAAATTTGTCCATATGAATATGCCTAAGTTGATTGTCCCCCACATCAACTAGAAAAAAATGAATGATGAAATAATTCTCATAATATTTGGTACATGTACTTCATTTTGGGAGGTTTAAAAATTAACCATAGTGAGAAAGGTTTCAAGAAAATAATGAAAAAATAAAAAGGATCTTCTTTATGAGGGGGTAATATTATTGATGTTTGTAGTTGATTAAAATATGGATAGATTAGTGAGAATTTTTAAGAATTTCAATAACAATTTGCATTGAAAAATTATAGAAATATGAAATTTAATGACTAAGATTCTACTAAATAAGAAGAATAAAGCAATCCTACCTCAAAACATACAATAGAAGAAAGAACAACAACAATATAAATTGCATTAGAGAGATTTCACTATTTGAAAAAATGACTGACAAATAAATTTTTGGAACCCTAATTCTTAGCTTTCAATTAGTTATAAAGTTCAAGAACTCACCAAAATGTCAACACACTAATAATTTCACCATCTTAGAATTTTTTAAAATATTTAGAACTTTGTCAAGTTTTTGGGCATTTTGTGAACTCGTGAACCAACTAAAAGTTCAAAAATTGAAACCTTTTAACATAATTTTTTAACTTGTCAATCTTTCAAGAAATGTATGAATTAATGTATTTGTTAAAGTGGAGAAACCAAATGCTTTCAAATAAAACCTATTAACATTTTTTAAAGTTTAGAAGCATTAGAACACTATGATAATATAGGAAAAACTAGATATTAGAAAGAAAAAAGTTTCAGACCCTGCAAAAACACTAAAAATAAAAATTTATTCGTATTTCAAAAGGTTCACAACTCACAAACATTACCATAAAGAGAATTTATTACAATTTCAAAAAATTAAAGAATTAGGAAAAAATTCAATAAAGTTTAGAAAAGCTTAGAAATTTTGAATGTTTAAGCTTTTTTTTCCATAAAGAATCATCCCTAAATGATTTTCTGAAGACATAGTTGCAATTAAATTAAGCAACAATACATATATAAAATTCTAACAATATTAAGAACTTTAAAAATTTATAATTAGTTGATATAAATAAAAAACAATATGTAAGTTCATTTTGAAAATTAGGTGTTAATATTTAAATATCATATTTAAAATGAATAATAAATATATTTTATATGTATCAAATGATAAGCTTTATAAGTTCTTGAATATTTGGTTCTTCAGGTCATCAGAATGCACATTACTTAAAAAAAAGAAGGAATGACACGTGTATTTAGATTAGAGTTTGTGTATTATATCTTCCTTCTATTTGATTTAAGATTAGAATTTGTATACTTATATATATTTTAAATAATCAAGTAAGTTTATAATTTAAGTCATATATTTTTTGTTTGGACCAAAGAGCTTAAGATTAAACAAATTCAAAATATTAAATATGATGGTAATGTTTGGGTGAATGTAGAAACTTGTGATACATTTTGTAGGTTGGTGTTTCCCTTTGAAGGGCATGGGAATAGAGATCACCCATTCAACAATTCAGCCATGTACTTCCCTTCACAGTTATGTAGAGTAGTTAGTATTTCTCAGATGTTAGTTGTTTAAGGGATAGAGGTTTCGAGTGCTATGAAGCCATCTAAATTTTTGGCAAGCATAAGCATATTGATTTGATGGTGTTCGACCAAGAAGAGCATGGGAATATTTTAATATAATTATATAGTGAGAGGCAAGTTATTTTGATGTGTAGTGTAGTAAAATGCACACCCTTGCATTTTTCACACTTGTTTGAGCCCGCTTTGCTTTAATTATCCCTATTTATGTCTTAATTGGTCCTATTTTGCATCTACAAGCTCTATGAATTATATTTTTTTTGGCTAATCTTGACATTCTCCAACGCATAAATGATAATTTAATGATTTCATCTATGTGTTCCTAATTTTTAGGTCAAGACTAAAACACCACCTAGGGCATCTTTGTCCCCCAAAGGTCTCAGGACCTTGATTTTGAGGCACCTTAATTGGACCCCTTTTGTGTGTCTGTGCTCCAAATTTTATGACTTGTGGCTAAGATGCCACCTAGGGCGTCTTAGTCCCCCTTGAGTTATTTTCAAGATTTAATTTCAAATTCTGGTGGGATTTAGCCTCCTTTATTTAATGAATTCATATGTCGACTTGGTGTGATGTAATTTCAGGATATTAAGCATAGATAAGTATAAATACAAGGTTCATTTATTCATTCTAATCCAATTCTTTTGTGAAAGCATTCCTAATAGAAAATCGAGTTCACAAGAGCATACAAGAGCATTCTATCAAGCATTTGGAGCCATCATCAAGATTCAGGCATCATATCAAAGAGCTTCTTGCATCATGTGTGTTGTTGTGCTAACATTTGTGATGTAGGTTTTTGATTCAAGCAAGCAATTCAAGTCCATATCTTTGATTCAAGATCCATATCCATTGCAGCCATTTCACACAAGTTTGTAGACATTACAACAAGGGTTTGATGAGTTGTAGCATTGTATGTTGTTCATTCATTATTTCCCTTCATTACTTTATTTCATTTCAAGTTTTAATTACCAACAAGGGGTTTGGCCAAGGAAAACCCCCATTCACTAACAAACAAGTTTTTGCCTTTTCTATTTATGATTGTAGATTTAGGTTGAAGACTTGAAGATCATTTGGAGTGAAAAGTTGCAAAGTTGCATTGGAAAGTTGTCATCTTCACAGAAACTCACCTACAAGTCGAATTCGAAAGTTTCAGAACCTGAGATCAGAGAAGAATAAAGTGTAGACCTTGGAGCTCAGGACCACATTCAGAGTTTTTAGAAATTCAAAACAGGACTAATATGCAACCTTGGACGTCTTAGTCTCCCAAGCATATTTTTTAGAGATTCCTTCAGATCCCGAACCAACATCCAAAGATTTTGTATCTACCCTGAAAAATAGCAATGAGACTAAGACAACAATAAAGGTGTCTTTTTCCTCCTTGGCATATCTAGACAACTTCTTTGCATTTCCAAAATCCTCACAACATCTCCAGACTTCCCAATTACATACATCCTAACTCCATGTTGCATAATTTCATCATTTTCATCTCATTTAGCTTGCATAATTAGGTTTTGTAGGTTGAATTCTCATTTGTCTTTTCCAAGCATTTTCTTGGTGGCAAACCCCTAAAAGCTAAAAGAACCCCCTCCTAGGTCTTCCTCATTGAGAATTGACTCACCTTGTGAGGTTGATAGTCAATCCAATTAGGACTCCTAGGACATTTTTGAGTGATTTAGGAGGAAAGAAGGGTGACATCATACACCCTCTTTTTCTTAAAAATTATTTTGATGAACCTGACCTTGTTGAGCATTCATTTTTTGATTTGGAGACCATTAAAGTATTAAACCTAGATTGCATTGCATCTTGCATTAGTGAAGTTGCATCTAGGGTTTTGCATATTTAGTGAAATTGCATCTAGGGTTTCTTATATTTGCATTATTGAAAGTGCATATAGGTTGCATTTTTGCTTTCTTGCATCATTTCATTTCATTCAAAAACTGAAAAATTGCATTGTTCATCATCTTAATTGCATTTAGAAACATTCTTATTGCATTCAAAATTAAAAAAAAAATCATTCAACATTGCATCTAAATGCTTGATACTATTTAATTTTCCTCACATTCATTGGCATACTTTTCTATTTCTAAATATCAACATCCTGAATAGGCAATCTGTAAACACTATAGACAATCCAGAATTCATTGTTTTTCTGAGAAAAACCTTTGCTAGGATGAAAATGCCCTTCATAGCATCTTAGTCCCTCTCAGTGTCTTTGGCTCAGAAGTCTCTCTCTACTGTTTGCTATTTGTTTCAGTCCTTGGAACTTCAGAATCTCACTAGTAGGACCAAGACACCCTTACTAGCATCTTAGTCCCTATTGAATTTGACTTTCCATTTTTTAGGATCTAAAATTACTTTTCTATGTTTTTGTGGGCTGCCTTTAGTTTTTTGTTTCAATTTGTAGAATTGTTATTATTCCAATTTCTTTCATTTCAAGTGCATTTGTTCAAATCTTGCATCATGGATATGTGCTTTGTAAAGCTTTGGATATCCTTGAAATCTTTAGTATATGTCTCAAATTGTACCTTTGGTAATGACCCTAACAAAATTAAACTCACTCATGCTCACTCAACTCCTAATGCATGTCCTCCTCGTGATGTTGACATCATTGGAGAAGATGATGATAGCATGCATAAGTTCCTAAATTATTGTCTTGATAACTATTAGGGATCCAAATCTACACCCTAATGCCAAGTTGTGAACGAACTTAGCAGATTTGGATGTAACATGGGACTGCTTTCAGGTTGTGGGTGTCCTATTCAAAAGAAGGCCTCTGGATTATGGGTTGGCTTCCCCTTTTGATGTCACCTAACTACTAGTTTATGAGGTAAAGGGTAAGAATTGCATGAAAATGAACCTAATACTGAAAATACCTAAGTTGATACACCAAAACAACTTGGACCTAATGACAACCTATCACATTCAAACCAATATCATAAAACTTGATTTACACAACTCACTTTCCAATGTAGTTTACATAAATAATTTATAAGGAGGTCTATAAACAATGCTTTTAGAAGGAAAACAAAGGTTTCACAACTAACAACACAACTTATAACCTATTAACATACATTTTATGCTAAATAGATGCATAAACATGAGATAAATTTGCAAGGAAGGATAAATTTTCACTAGAAAAACTGATCAATCATTAATGGCATACCATGAAACATGAAGAGAGAAGATAAAATGATTTATTCTATTGATTCAAAGTGCTTACTGTATTACAAGTCCATCTGAGTTACAATACCGCTCCATGAAAAATAGCTCCAAGAAACAAAGCTATCCTGCTACTAGAAAGAAAGAACTCGCTCCAAAATGCTCAAAATGAACATACTTAAGCAAAAAAACCCACCAAAACCATCACACATGTCAATCTAGAAGGTTTTGGTTGGATGCAACAATGAGGCCAAAAAAGAACCTTCTAAAGTCACTCCAAAAAGCCTCCAGAATGGTGAAAAGTCAAGCTTGGACTCAAGTCATGCTAAAAGTGTGACAAAACTCCCTCCAAAGTAGCACATGTTTCTCCAAAACAGTCAAATACTTCACCCCACACTCTCCTCATGTCTGCAGTTCAATCATTTTGTCTCCCATCTTTGACTCATGCAATATGCGTGTTTTGAAAACACAAGACTCCAAAAGGAATTAAAGATAATAATCTTGATTAAGTGATTCATAATACATCACTTAATCAAATTATTTTACATTTCAAAGCACAAAAATAAGGGGGCCCACCATTAATATGAATTACATTTCATTTGCAAGTGAAAATATCAAAGTGATTAGAAAAATCACTTAAATGACATTTCAATGTTTTGAAACAAATGCAAAAAGCAATAATGAAATGCTAAAATAATTTCAAAAGCATTAATAAGTTAATAAGGCACATGATCATCTCACCTTTTCTCATTTTGCACTGTAAGGCCACATGTGGTCAATACTCTAATTTGCAAAGGCAACATAAAAGGCTCAAGCCTGGCCTTTATGGATGACCTCCACACTTCTTAGAAAGCATATTCCAAGTCTTCAAGGCACATGATATTCATGATAAAAAATCAAAGGCATATCTGACTTTGCATACACCATAAATAGCAAGGAATATCAAATGATTGAAAGACTTAGCAAATATTTGAAGCAAGGGAAAAAACCTAAGGCATAAAATGCCTAAGTCAATGAGCACATGTCTGGCCCCCATAATGCATTAATATGAATTTCATTTTTTTAAAACATGGGATGAAAAATCCCATCGACATCGAATAGGGTTAATCCCTAATCATCAAAAGACAAAAAGATGAGGAAAAACATCATTATTTTGTCGTTGACCATTCTAGAAAACATGATGCCGCCATGAGGGTTTGAGTCAACATAGAAAAATGGAGGCCTTTTTGGGCTGATTCTTAGCATGTTTCATGATGAAAACAATAGGAAATAGCAAGTAAATGGTTTTTTGTGAACAAAAATGTGTTTTTATCACTTTTACCAGCCATATCATGCTTTGAAGCCGCAGCTATAAGTGCTTCTCTAATCATTTGCTTCATTCTATTTTTTCTGTTGTTTCCTCACTTCACCAAACAACCACCATGAGGGGCTATGAAGCTCGAACAAGGGCCATTAAAATTATTTCAAGTTGAAAAAAAAGAAAAAGGCTCTGGTAAGCTTTTAGTTGATTCCATTCTTCAGATTTCGAGCAAAAGAAAGCTATATTTTGTTTCTAGCTGAAAGATACAACATGAAATGCTTATTTTCTTTCTGCATTGTAGAATGAAGACACTCTATATTGTTTTCTTGTTGCTTTTATGAATAAAAATGCTTCTTGGTTGTGGCCATGGACGAAAATAGGATATCTTTATTTGTTGCTTTGCTTCACTTGAAAGCTCCATAATGTCTTTTCAATGTTCCTCTGTATTAACAATTTTTTTATCAACCCAGATGGGTTTTTGATCTGTAGAAGAAAACTAGTTTGTGAGCTCGACCTCCATTTTAATTGACATTTCTGTGTGAAAAAAGGGGAACAAACCCTTGTAGAATTTGGTGTTTCTCTAGAAAACGACACCCATATGCATGAATAATAGAAAGAATGCTCCATTATTCCTTGTATTTGAATTGTTATGCAAAAAAACCCAAGTGGATTTGTGATTTTTTGAAGAAACTCAGATTTTTTTGTAGAAATAAAGTGAGTTTTTGTTCATTTGTAGAAATGTGTGATTCCTCCAAAAACCCCAAGTGGGTTTTCTATATTCTATAGAAACAAAGATCTGCTTAGCCATGACTTGTAATAATGCATGAAATGGGTTTCCATTTTGATTGCTCTTTTTGAAAACAACTCATTACAATTTTCTTTTGATTCATCAATTGTAGATAACTCCTTCTATAACTGAATGTTAATATCATGTTGCTCTTGTGTTTGAGAACACCGTCAACCTCTAAAAAGTGTTGGTCTATTGCTGTCTTTTTTATCATATGCTCCATTACTTGAATGTAAGAATTTCATTATGATATGAAACTTTCAAATAAGGATGCTAGGAATTCTTGGTGTGTACTAAGAAATATGCAATTCGTAGTCTTTCCTTTCCATAAAACTTTGCTAACAATAATGCTTATTGTCATTCAATGCTCCTCCAATCTTAATGTATTCTTTGACCTGTACTTTGTCTTTTATCATTGTAAAGGTTTTAACAAGTCTTTCATAATAGATCTTCCCATGTGGAGATTCATTGTTAGAACTCTTTCATACATTCATCACTGTACTGTCTCCATGACATTGTATTGCTATTTGGGTTAGCATACTGTAACATTGACCACCATGTAACTATGCTCTCTATGCCTTTGCATTGTGAATCTACCTATTTCCATGCTTTGATCATTGTCAAAATTGAGCTCCTCCATTTCAATCAATAAAATTATTGCCAACTACACATCAATTGTAGAAAATGTAGATGAAAGTTGTGGTTGATCATTATGATCTGCATTTGAGACTTTTGAGCTTCTATTATAATCCATGACAAGATCCTTCTTTGCATTCTTTTTTCTATGCTTAGAGGAATCATTTCCAGAGGAAACCATTTGGCAACCTGCAAAGCCTACAACATTGGTTAATGGCCCAGTATTGAGAGTAGAAGACACATGTTTTTTTCCTTTCCCAATTACCTTTCTACTTCATGAATTAAAATGGTCTAGAGAAATGATTCAATGCCATTGTACAACACGAGTATGAGTTAAAGACCCCACACATTTTCCATTCCTTTATGAACATTACTTATGACTTAAATTCTTGGGATTGTCAGTTAGACTTTATAAGCTCTTTTTATTTCACAACCTCTATTATGTGATGATTCCATGTTGACTATCCTCTTATAATGTCATCTTCATAAAATATGACTATCTACCCTTGATTCTTGACTTCCTACTGAGTTCTTTCCTTCAAGAAAGCAAGGTACTTGGGAATATCCACCAAAGGATACCCTTCTTCTCCATACAATTTGTTGCATTGTATCACCATTGTCAATGAAAATGACCTTACTGCCCTTATTTTCACAAATGAACCTATTAATAAGCATTAGAAATTCCATTTTCCTCCAATGATAAGCATTATATGGTTTGTTCTTCTTCTTCTTTTGTAGCTTTTGCAAATGTAGGAGAACACCATAATACAAACCACTAGTAGATAATGAAAACCCCATACTTGTTGGACCTTGCTGCCCTATAGCCTATATTCATGACTGCCTCTTTAAATGTCTTCACACTTGGTGATCTTCTATCATATGACAGTCCCTCTTCAACCATATGTGCTCATTTGATGAAGGAAATAAGCTTGAAGTACTACTTTTTGATACATGATGATTGCTCCTTTTCATTGCTTTTGATTGTATTGATTTGAAGCTTAGTGGTTGTTCCTCATGCTCATAACTCCACATTTCTCTCTCCTTTGTTGTTAAATTTCTATCATTTCATTGTTTCAAAACAACATATTATGTAGCCAATGGTGACAATATCTCATGTCCATTAAAAGTTACACTTTGTAAGTTGTGAAACTTGACTGCTTCCTCATTTCCATCAATAAAGTTATTATCAACTGCATATCACTTGTGGAGGTAATCCTTTGGTTTGAGCAACTCAAGAAAATGTAGATGAAAGTTGATCATTATGTGACACTGAATAGGGTAGTTGAAAAGTTCTACTACCCTTCATTTCTTCTTCATATGTAGTGTAATCTCTTGTGACCATTTCTTGTTTGCCTTCAGTAAAGTCAAAAGACATTTGTCTTTGTTGTTGTCCTGCATGACATGAGAATACATCTTGTTGTCCCAACCTTCATGGCTTCCATAACAATGCTTGCTATCCCACATGAATTTTCTATCTAATCTCCACAACATTTTTTTACCTTTTGATCATGTGTAACACATAAACTGTCTCCTCACTCTGATCCTAGTGGGTATACTCATGTCCCCTATGTCAGTGACCCAAAAGTTCACCGTCCTATGTGATGTGTGGCTGTCCAATAGGGTTAAGGTGGGAGGGGTATGCCAATACTTTGGATTCCTCCTTCCTTATTTAAGAGATGCATAATTGAACTTGATGCATCTCCAAAATCACTTACTTCTTTTTATAAAATGGATCATGGATCCACTTAAGAAGATTGAAAGACATATCCAACAAAATGTGTTGCATCTTTTGAATCTGATAATGAAATTTGATCAACTGGTGTGATTCCATATTGATTTAATGCATTAATAACATGCATATATTTGATCAAGTTGCTCAATTTACTATTTCTCTCAAAGCATGCTAAGCTCTACCCTCATGGGAGCCACATTTACCCCACATGCTACATTTAACTGAATCAAAACAGTAATAAGACTTGTCCTAAATCTACACATGAAGCAAAAAAATTAGAAAATAAATGCATATTTTGGATGTGTTCGATGACTTCATTATTTTCTAGGACATCCAAGGTTTGCATACTTATTTAATACACTTATGCATCAGTTTATACATGCATAGGTGGGTGTGTATGTAAGGTTTGAGATCTTTCATTGCTTAGAGCATTGCTCTAATATCATTATTTTTCTAGATGCAAGAGCTAGGAGCATTACAGAGCTGAGAAGGAAACAAGTAGCTTGGGGGCAACAACAGGGCAAGAGGACAACTTAAAAACCAATCATTCTCAAGCAATGACTGGTCTCCACCCTTATATGCACATTCTATTTTTTTACTTATTCATGTATAGATTGTTTCTTTATTTTCATTGAATAAGTAAATTTAGTCCCTTGGCTTGTGAGGGACATGTACACTTCATGATTATCAATAAAAGATTACATTTGTACACATATGATTCTCTTTTCTCATTTTTTCTAATTGCAACATTGGAATAAAAAAATGTAATCTGTTTCATTTGACAATCTTTTTCATGCATATTGAACTTAGTGGACTATGGTTTATCTTTTAAATGTTTAAACAAACAACACAAAGAATAAACACTAAACCTGATTTCAACTTAAAGCTTAAAATCAGGTAACAATAACCTTGAAGCTAATGCATCCTTCTATCCATCCACGAGACACCCAGATCCTCCCACAATACCACCTCTTGAGATGTTTGGTTAATTACATCCTAAAACCAAAGCAAAAGTTGAACCTAAGTTCCCTACAACAGGTGAATTTAGTTCCTCCATGCAAACACATGCTCAACCATTTTATGATAACAAAGTAACAAACACTCTGATCAATCTAGAAGAAAGATATGGCAAAGGCTTCACTATATTAAGCAAACAAGGATGCAATACAACAAATGAACATAACATTCACCAAGTACTAGAGCACCTATCAACCAATGAAAACACAATAGGGCTAGGATATCAAAATCCCCCTTGCACTATAAAACCTCCTTGAGAATACCTAAGACTTCATAGTGATGGTATGTTGATCTTTGATTCTTCCCCTGATATGAATATCCTTCTTCCTAAAGAACAACCAATGACTCATAACAATGACAAGGATGATAGGATCACCTTAGGACCTCCTCCTCCTCCTTATTCAACTAGAGAAATTGGTGAATCTATCAAATGCAAAAGATCTTAAAAATTACAAAAGTTACAACCTCCATGCCCACCACCTAAAAGTGAAAGGAAACTACAACTTCTTCTAAACAAAGGACTCATAACATTACCACCTATGAATAGATTAGTGGTCTATCCTAAAGATGTAAAAGTCCCACATTGCACATATCATCGAACTCTCAGACACAATACCAATGAGTGTTGTGCATTCAAGTTAATATTGCAAAACTTTCACTTCGATGGCAATGGTTATCATCAAGTGATTGCATAGCTTATCCTTTTCCACCCTCTTGTCATGTAATAGTCATAAAATATTCTATTCTCACTATTACATGATCTTTCTCATCGCCTACCTTAGGTCATTCTTGTCTTGCACTCAATGGGGAAAGTGTTAGTGTAATTAATATTTAATTGCACTTGCATAGCTTTACTTAGGTAATATTTAATTCCTAGGTTAATTATTCTCATCCTTATCTTGTTGAGCTATCTTGTTGCTCAAGATAAGATTAGGGTTATGCATACTTTGCTTTTATAAAACAAATCATCTCATGTAATTATGAATTCCTGAATAATATTATTTTGCACATCTTTTGCAAAGCTCTTGCTTTTTCTATTTTTCTCTTCTATGGAAGGCTTTTCTAGTTTGAATTTTAGATGTTGGTTTCTAACATGGTATCAGAGCCTTGATTTGCAACCCCTTCTCAAATTTTTGAGAAAATCATTGCATAGTTCGTTTGGGATTCCTCAAGGGTATCATTCCTTAAGTTCATCTATGCAACTTTTTGGATCAGATCGGGCCTCACCATTGGATTCAGAGCACTAGAAAAAGTCAAGATAGACTTTTGTTTTGCAGATTTTGGTCATCGTTTGCTAGATCTATGAGGGTTTCAAGCTGGGAGATTTTTTGGAAGCTCTAGAGGTAGCCAATTTTTTGGAGCATTTTGGGCACAAACGGAGGTCACCATTGAGTTCGCAGTGGCCAAAAACCCTAAAACTTCCCTTCGTTTCATCAATTTTTGAGTAGTTGGCCTGGAAGGCTGTACGACCTCCCTAGCACGCGTTACGAGGCACATTTTTAAAAAAAATTCAATTTTTTTTTTTTAAATTTGAATTTTTTTATGATTTTTGTGTGCTTCCCACATAGAAGAGAGGCAGCCACTACCACACCACTTGGTGGCCATCGGGCGGCGCCCCCAGTCCACCGCCAGTCCTCCGCTTAGCCCCCGCAGGCCCCCTACACAAAGGTCAAGGTCATATGGGGGACCAGGCGCTATGCGCCCAGCCTCTGGCTAGCCTTTCTGCACCCTATGTGGTCATATGTATGACTAGGGGCTCTACTCCTAGCGCTTTTCCGCAAGCCCCTGGTCACGCACAGGACCAGGGGCCGAAATTTTTTTAGCCCCTTGGGGGCCCTGCAGGCCTTATTAGCCATTTTGGAGCAACTTTCACTAAATCGGGCGTATGTTTTGCATACGATGTCCGTTTTTCACAAACGAGATACTGTTGGAAAGCTGATTCTGACGCCGATCCAGTGGTGAAGTTTTTTTAACCTTATTTTTATCCAAATTTATTTTTCAGGTCCTTGAACTTAGATGAAGTTTTTTTCACTTCAGAGGGCATATCTTTTGACCTGGTGATCCTTTTTTCACCATTCTTGCGGCGTTGGAAAAATGGTTCAGTCCTCTACATAGATATGAGGTCTATTTTTATTTTCTATATATTCATGTTTTCATTCTCTCCTTTAAAAATCGTTGGGTTATTGTAATAAATGAATTGAGATAAAGTTCCATCAGGGGGGTTTCTTGCATAATAATCTGATTAGAGTGTGCATGCACTTTGATCTTCATCTTGATTTGATGATAGCTCACATGGGTTATCTGGTTTCTTATTTTCTTTTGGCCAGATCTTTTCTTACTTGAGACATATCAGATTCACATCGGTTCACACTTTAGATTGAGAGTTTATGGTTCTTGATCCTCATTGGTTTAGATCTTTCTCAGTTTGAGGGCCATTTTTTTATGGTTAATGTTTCAGAATCTTTATGGTACTTGTTCCTATGGAAGAGTTTTACTCTCATTTTGGCATCAGCATCGAGATACACGGTTTCCAGATTCTGTCACCATTTCATTTACTATTGCTTCACAGATTCTAGGGTTGTTCCAGTTTGTGAGTTTTCCAGTGTTTCGTGGCATCAAGTCTACTATCACATTATTATGATTCCATTTCTGGTTTCTTGTAGACATAAGTATCTTTCCTTTCCTGTCAGATTGCAGTTGTAGTGTTACTCCATAGTGTTCTTCCAGTGCTTCTTTGCAACAATCATCTCATTGTAGGGGGGTTTTGTCCCACTGGGTTTTCCTTGTCTACCTCATTATTGCATTTGTACACGGGTACCTGATCAGGCCTTGTTGTCGGGACCCATTCATGATTTCTTGCATTCATCTTAGTTTTAGGTGCATGCTTTGTTAGTCTCCCTAAGTTGCACTTATGGGGGGTGTTAGTGTAATTAATATTTAATTGCACTTGCATAACTTTACTTAGGTAATATTTAATTCCTAGGTTAATTATTCTCATCCTTATCTTGTTGAGCTATCTTGTTGATCAAGATAAGATTAGGGTTATGCATACTTTTCTTTTATAAAGAAAATCATCTCATGTAATTATGAATTCCTAAATAATATTATTTTGCACATCTTTTGCAAAGCTTTTTCTTTTTCTATTTTTCTCTTCTATGGAAGGATTTTCTGGTTTGCATTTCAAATCTTGGTTTCTAACAAAAAGAAGTGGATGGCCTTGTCCTAGTAAGGAATTTTATGTGATCCCTTAGGTTCGTTATCTACCTTTTGCTTATACAAACTGAGATTGGGAGGTAGATGACCTGCTTTAGGTTGACTTGCCTATGCCTTACTAGTCTTTTTCTTTCCCTTTTGCTTTCTTTTCTCTTTTTCTTGCATGTGTGTAACGTGATTCCCCATGATATTCTTGTTGGATTTTTCTGATATGTGGTTGTCATTTATGTCAACACTATTAGCATTAATGTCTTTAAGGCTATATATGTCAAGGATATTGAGAAAATTGTAATGAAATAAGTTGCAGGTTGCTAGTGATGCAATGAAGTTTAGTCTGTTGGCTAGTTCAATATGTTGATGATAAGAGGTTGTGGATTAAAGGGTTTCTTGTTGAGTATATCTAGCTTATCCATGTAAAGTTTCAGAGATCCGCATGAAAATTTGATCGAGTTATGAGTATCTGTGTTCTGATAGTTATTTTGTTGCTTTAGTTGGTGTTCCTGAAAGAAGATGCGATTCTAGTAATTTGAGCTATTGCGGATGCTTCTGTAATGATTCATGATGCTTGTGGATGTTTCTAGATCATGTGTTTTTGATCCGCATTAATCATCGTGCTCGTGATTGGTGATTTTCTTTTGTGTGTTCATGTTTTTCATGTTCATAGCCGACATGGTAATTGTAGCCTATTGTGGATCTTCGTGGCATAATATTTAAAGGTGGTTCATGTTCAAGGATGTTGTTTTGGGTCCTTACTATAATGTGGATGACATTGGTTGATTCACATTGATAATTATTTATGGATTGTGTTGGTGATTTTTCCAGCAGAACCGAACAATCCTCTAAGAAGTAGCCAACTCCTATGATGAACTACTAGGTTAGTGGCAAACAAAACAAGCATAGGACTTTAAGGTCCGTACTCCACTTCAGGCTCTGTGAAACCTAGGAGGGTAATCCTAATTGTGTTTTTCATGCAATATAATCAACTAGTAACACATTTTTACACAAATTAATTCCTATTTATGGTAAATAAAATTAATTTCACTAAAGATTTGGCAGATTTTCAAGTGAAGGATTAGCTATCTGCTAGGAATTGGAGTTAATTCCACTTCTACTACCCTTGGAAAGATTTTTTTTATTGAGTATTGTCTTCTCATAAGTCTAGGGCTAGAAACACTATTTTTTCATCTTATGCAAGATTTTCTGACAAAATGACCAATGTCTCATTAATTGGAGCAATGAAATCAAGTATATAAGAGGATTAGTAATTTACAAATTACTCACTTAAGGAAGAAACAAACTATTTTTGAATTGCTTTGCTTTTATGAAAACTCACTGTACAAGAAACATTTACTTCTTAGAAATCCTAAGCCATTCCTTACAAACTTTATAACCCTATTCAAGCATTTTAATTAATTCATTGAATTAAAGCTGAAAACAGAGTAATACATTCAAATGAAATATTTGAAGAAAAATGATAACACCATTAGTATTTCTCATTCATAACTTCATAATGAACATACATAGGAAAGTATCAGCTTCTTGACTGATATTTGTTTTGATATCAGTAATTTCTATAAAACTCATTTAAGATCATTACATACATGACTTCTTATCCAAGACAAACTACTGGCCTACTTCATTATTCTATTCTAAGTGCCTTTCTAAACTTAGCTTTTACCTAAAACCCTATTAAGACTTCAAAATCTGACGTGTGTAATAAGCCCTGAAATCCCTTTTATAGAATAAAGGAGTGCTCAACAAGCATTAGGCTTAATTACACTTACATTTCATTTCATTTGCGCCAGAATTTAAAATATTATGAGTTTGTTACATGTAATCATCTAAGGAAAATGGAAGAGTAAAAGAACGCATGCCACATTCCTTGAATGAAGACACACCAACTCCTCAAAAGGTAGAGTTTGTTGTAACCCTATTGAATCCTCATCCTTGTTGACCAAAGAAGATTCTCTAGTAGCAACTCCAACACAAACTTGTATATTGTCTGGAAACAACATACGCATCGCCAAGGTTAACTAGTCTGGCACTTCTCCTACATACTAGCCCAAAAATATTCCACCTCAGCACTAGAAACAAGAAATCACATGAGTGCTGAGTAGGAAAATCCTAACTGAAAGGGAATGGTTTCATCAAAAACAAAAACAGGGCGCAATCATCACTCTGAGTCATCAACCTTAGAGGATACTCCCCCACATTTTTCTCATGGTGGAACTAGAGAAATTGTCACCATCTCCTTGTCAGAATTCGCCAATAGTACTAGGGAGAGGGGATAATAATCACCCTCTGGATTAGTTTCACCCTGACTGTTTGCAGGGTTATTAGAAACCTCACATGGGGAATTCCTTTGGATAGGCCTTATAGTGCTCACTCTCTTTCCTTGCCTTCTGTTTATATTTCACCATCCTCTTCTCTGTGCATTTGAATAATTCTTATGAAACTATCTACTATAGTAGATGGTAATTTTCCTTGGTACTATACTTCTTGAATTGCCTGAATCCTATTCTTCCTTTTGGCGTATCAGGAGCTCCATGTATTCCAATTTTATTCTCAAGATCTTCCTCAAACTCAAATAAACTCAGCTTCTCAGACTCTCAGATCATCATGGCAGACCTACTTGCCTAGGACAAGAATATTTACACATTCCTTAGGAGAATTCAACTCCCACAAACTTCTTTATTAGCCCTCGACCCTCATTCATTGCAAAATAAATTATGACAAGGAAGATCAATCAAGTAATATGCATTAAATAGGCAGCTTGAAGCATGCAAAATCCATGATTTGAAAGCTCTTCACGCAAGCGAGTTTGATAAATTACAACTTGGTGTTGAATCTGAGCTATTGATTTTAAAGCATTTAAAACTTAATCCATGGTGATATGAGCCTTGTTTTTTATGTCCTTAGCAACTTGCTCATAGAAAACAATGATGCCATCTCAAGTGTTGTGACCTGTTAATCAACAAGTATCGCCAATCTAATCTATGCATTCATTAATATTGGAAAAGTACACAAGATTAGTTCTTCTTGAAGATAAAATTTCCTTCTACACTTCATCGCTTCATCGTTGATCCTTCCCAAATTTTTAGGGTACTATTACCGATGAAGTTATTCATGCAATGATCTTCAGTCCATTGGATCATCCTAATTTAAAAACTTTATCAACAGATCTCCAGTCCTCTTGTTTCTTTCTCTTTTTCTTTATGCGAAATCCCCAGGATCCTGCCATGTTGCCCTTTCCATGTGGTAACCATTTCTTGTCGCCGGTTTACTTTATCATTTCCCCACTCTATCAACGATCTAAAAATTCTAGCGATGATCTTTAGCCCTTGTTTCAGTGGCCTGACCTTTGATCACATTCATCCCTCCGTCGTGCATCACTAATTCAATCCATGCATCGAGGCTTCTATCTGTGATGAGAAATGTTGTGATAGCACTAGATTTGGACACGTACAACCTACATAAAAAAAATGGGACAAAATATATCACTCATAGGATCATATCATATTAACAAAAGAGAAACCCTTTAGAAGACATCCATCGCTTATCGCTAATTCAGAATGTAATTTCTAAAACAAATACGTGATGAGCGATGAAGTTATTACATAAGGCCTTTGTTCATTGCTAATTCTCCTCATACATTTTGCAAGCAATTAGTGATGAGATAGTTCACAACATTTATAAGATCCATCGTGTATCACTGATGTAAGACTCTACACTTAAAGCATATCTGCGATCAAGCAATATACGGGAAATCACATCACATCGCTCATCGCTATTCCAAATTCATATTTTTATGGTCATCCTTGATCAGTGATAAGAATATAAAGAAAAAAGCATCACTCATCGCCATTACAAATTTAAAAGATTAAAAGCTATTAGCGATGAGCGATGTTAAAAGAAAATAGCATTCCATCACTAGTCGCCAATCCAAGGTGTGAACCTATGAAAAAATTAGTGATGAGTGATGAGCTATGAGGGCCATCGGGACTTAAGTGGAAATTTTTAGCATGTGTTCATTAGTTGTTATAAAATGGAAACCTCTCTAGGACAACATGAGAATGATAGGATCAAGATGTTCAAAATGATGAAATATATAAAATGTAGAGATCCAAAAGATCCCTTGCCAAATCCTTATAAAATATAAGGCCTAGACCTAGGCTCAGAGGGACCAATTACCAAATGAATGATATGAAATTTAGAAAGAATGACTGGCAATAGGTAAGGAGTCGATGATGAAAAAGAACCCTGTGAGTATTCATAGAAATTTAAACCCTCAAAATAACAACCCTATACCAAATGCAATGAGGATTTAAGATGGAACGAGAAAAATATTTTGAGGGTTCCATCTGTGGCTCCAATTGGGGACACATGCCTCTTGTAGGAATGGTGAGATCTCAAAATTTTAGGTGAAACAGACCAAGCACAAGAACAAAACAAAAGAAACAACATATGTACAAAATTTACACAGGTCAAAAAGACCTAAAAATGGGGGGCCAATCCCCACCTCAAAAAATGGGAAGATTTCCTAGAGATGCAAACTGTATTATGCATCCCTCAATTCAACTAGGTTTTATTTTCCTGATTGGTGGCTCTAGGCCACCAAAACACTGAGTAAGTTTATGCTTCTGTAAAAAATGAGCCTCTTAAAAGAATTGATTTCTTTCCATCCATATCTAGCCTTGTTGTACCTCTATAGTAAGAGCAATTTCAATCCTACTAGAACAAATGTTAGGCCTCTTTTTAATGAGTGAGAGTATGCCTAAACATAATCCTTGTTATCAACATTTCTCACAACCTTTCTGAGCATAACATTTCTAGTGTAACCTCCATCATTCTGTATTGTAGATTTAGGCATAAACTGCCAATTTTCATCATCACATGATGCATATGTGTTATGTTCATCATATGAAACATGTTCATATTGAAAATAACATTTCTTGTTATGTAGCACAACATCATGCTTCACAAAATTACCTTCTAGCTGAATTGGGAATTGAAAGTGTTCATACTCCTTTAAGCAATTGGCATCATGGTACTCAAACTCATCTACAACATCTGTATCAAGTGTAAAATAGTCATAGGTAATGTCTTCGAGAAGCTTATCAAGGTATTGCTATGTTTGCTCAAGGCCACACTCTAACTCTATTTCAAATGCATTATCAAAATCCTCAACAAAGAGTGGATTATCCCTAAACCAATAAGGATTATTATTTTTCATTTCTAGTGGAGATGGAAACTCATCAAATAAGGGGTTTTCCCTTACATTCATTTCTATCATAAAAGCCTCAACCTCTTCAACATGGTCTAATTCCTTTAAGTCATTACTGCACCCAAAATCATTGTAATCACTAGAAGAACAAATAAAGGCCTTTTCAAATGCACTTACACCATTATCAACACATTTCTCATTTGTAGTAAATGATTCCATCTCTACTTCATGAGAACAATCACAATTAATAGAAAATTCTCCATATCCTATGCCATCATTATTACTACAGCAAGAAGACTCCTCAATTTTGCAATTATGTTCAAATTTATCAAACTAAATGCTCAGTCTCATCTTATCCATTGGAGCATAAGTAATGGATGTTTCAATAGTATTTAAACCATACCTCTCATTTTCTTCATCGAGGTATACATTTTCAACCTTTGCTCTACTATATTCTTCTTCATGTGATATCTCACTACTTGACTCATATAGAGTAGAAAAATTATTATCATTGCAAATTGAAAACATGATGGTTTCTTGATGATGTGTTTGGGGCTTTATGAGATCATTATTATAGAATGTTGTGCAAGATGAAACAATAGAGGTGAAAATGTTCTTACATTCATTTTTGACTTTTGGTTTACACCATTCATCATCATTTGGTGTTCTATGGAAGTAAACACTTGTATTCAAATGACTCCTTTGCATCCCATATTTCAAGTTGTTTTCAATGTTCATGGCTATCCCATAGGCCTGATGTAAGTTTTTGGGATCTTTATCGCTCAATAGATAGCTCATCTTTTTATCAAAATCTCCCAAATAAACAACCAAACATACTACATCACTTAGATCCAAAACATCAGGAATGTCTCTTAATGTTTTAGCAAATATTCAGTTAAATGTTGGGACTAGCTCATCATCCTCTTTCTCAATATTCATAAATTTATTGAGCAAATAACCAACACTGATCCTTTCACCAAACTGTTCTATAAGCACTTCTTTGAACTCATTCCAAGAATAGATAGAGCATACTGGTAAATCAGAGAACCAATCTCTTGCATCTCTTTTTAGAGATTGAACAAACAACTGCATGATAGCATCCTCATGATATATTTCATAATCATCCATTAAATTATTGAATTGCTGCAAATGCTTACTTGTTGATTCACACTTTGTACCACTGAAATTTGGTAAGTATTCCCTAATGCTAGATGGAATAACATTAGGGTAACCACAAATGCCATCAAAATTTATGGCCATGTACCTTTTAATTTTGAAGCTTCTTTTATTACACAATAGGGGCTGCGCACTAGGATGCATAGGTTGATAATACATTTTATTGCAGCTCTATAAGCCTTCTTACACTATGAAATTACATTGGGAAACTCAAACTTCTTTTGCAACATAATCTTAAGATTTTACAATATAGATTTGTATCTCATCTTGCTTAAGATTCTCTAAAAAGCATTGCATACATTACTTCATAATTAGATAATACAAAAGTATGCAAATCTATCGCTACTATTCCCTTCCTTAGTGCTTATTCTCACTCAATAGGGAATCAAATTTTTCAATTCTTACAAATATGGTTTGCACATACAAATTTGTCTTTCTTTGAAAATAAAAAAATGAGAAATACTTGGATATGTGTAGCTGCAAGCTCTTCCTCCTGACTAGAAACATGTGCAATATTTGAAACGTTATTTACATCTTCATCAGGTTCATAATAGAGTCACCACCTCTTTTCAGAGGATTGAACTTCAAGCAACATGAAGCTCTTTCAAAGATGAATGTCCTTCTGGGTCTTCTCCCACAACAGAGTCATACCTACATCCTTTGAAGCTTTCTCAACAAAAACATTTCCAGGTTTGGAAATTCCTCAGTATCTGAACTAGATGTTTAGATTCACCAGATTCTTGACTCTAATAGTCTACAACTCGAGGTTCAAAGTCTCTCCAGCAGAGTCACCAATTTTTGTTGGTGACTCAGATGGGAAAATAAGACTCAACAATCTCCAATCTCTAGTTACAAACTATATTGAAACTTCAATGGCTCTTAAGGCTAGGCAATCTTCTATTAGATATTTCTCAAATTCTCCCCAATAGAGTTGTCATTTTTGTTGGTGATTTTTCTAGCAGAACCGAACAATCCTCTAAGAAGTAGCCAACTCCTATGATGAAGAACTACTAGGTTAGTGGCCAACATAATGAGCATAGGAATTTAAGGTCTATACTCCTTCACGTTAGGCTCTGTGAAACCTAGGAGGGTAATCCCAATTACGTTTTCGCACAATATAATCAACTAGTAACACATTTATACATAGATTAATTCCTATTTATGGTAGATAAAATCAATTTCACTGAAGATTTGGAAGATTTTCAAGTGAAGGATTAGCTATCTGCTAGGAATTGGAGTTAATTCCACTTCTACTACCCTTGAAATTTTTTTATTTATTGAGTATTGTCTTCTCATAAGTCTAGGGCCATAAACACTATTTGTTCATCTTATGCAAGATTTTATAACAAAATGACCGATGTCTCATCAATTGGAGCAATGAAGTCAAGTATACAAGAGGATTAGTAATTTACAAATTACTCACTTCAGGAAGAAACAAACTATTTTCGTATTGCTTTGCGTTTATGAAAACTCACTGTATAAGAAACATTTACTTCTTAGAAATCCTAAGACATTCCTTGCAAAATTTATAACCCTATTCAAGCATTTTAATTAATTCATTGAATTAAAGCTGAAAACAAAGTAATACATTCAAATGAAATATTTGAAAACAAATGATAACACCATTAGTATTTCCCATTCATAACTTCATAATGAACATACATAGGAGAGTATCAGCTTCTTGACTAATATTTGTTTCAATATAAGTAATTTCTATAAAACTCATTTAAGATCATTACATACATGACTTCTTATCCAAGAAAAACTACTGGCCTACTTCAGTATTCTATTCTAAGTGTCTTTCTAAACTTAGCTTTTACCTAGAACCCTATTAAGACTTCAGAATCCGACTTGTGTAATAAGCCCTGAAATCCCTTTTATAGAATAAGTGAGAAACAAGCATCAGGCTTAATTACACTTACATTTCATTTCATTTGCACTAGAATTTGAAATATTCTAAGTTTGTTACATGTAATAATCTAAGGAAAATGGAAGAGTAAAAGAACACATGCCACATTCCTTGAATGAAGACACACCAACTCCTCGAAAGGAAGAGTTTGTTGTAACCATGTTGAATCCTCATCCTTGTTGACCAAAGAAGATTCTCCAAGAGCAGCTCTAGCACAAACTTGTATATTGTCCAAAAACAATATGCGTGCCACCAAGGTTAACTAGTTTGGCACTTCTCCTACATACCAGCCCAAAAATATTCTAATTCAACACTAGAAATAAGAAATCACATGACTGTTGAGTAGGACAATCCTAACCGAAAGGGCATGGTTTCATCAAAAACAAAAATAGGGTGCAATCATCACTCTGAGTCATTGATCTTAGAGGATACTCACCCACATTTTGTTCATGGTGGGACTGGAGAAACTGTCACCACCTCCTTGTTAGAATTCATCGAGAGTACTAGGGAGAGGGGATAATAATCACCCTTTGGATTAGTGTCACCCTCACCATCTGAAGGGTTATTAGAACCTCACATGGAGAATTGGACTCCTTCAGATAGCCCTTACAATGCTCACTCTCTTTTCTTTCCTTCTGTTTATATTTCACCATCCTCTTCTCTCTGTGTTTGACTAATTCTTCTAAAACTATCTACTCTCGTAGATGGTAATTTTCGTTGTTACTATACTTCTTGAATTTCTTGAATCCTATTCCTCCTTTTGGCATATCAGGAGCTCCATGTATTCCACTTTTATTCTCAAGATCTTCCTCAGACTCAAATAAACTCAACTTCTCAGGCTCTCAAATCATCATGGAAAACCTACTTGCCTAGGACAAGAATGTCTACACATTCCTTAGGTGAATTCAACTCCCACACAATTCTTTATTAGCCTTTGACCCTCATTCATTGCAAAATGAATAATGACAAGGAAGATCAATCAAGTAATCTGCATTAAATAGGCAACTTGAAGCATGCAAAATCCATGATTTGAAAGCTCTTCATGCGAGCGAGTTTGATAAATTACAGCTCAGTGTTGAATTTGAGCCGTTGATTTTAAAGCATTTAAAACTTAATCCATGGTGATAGGATCCTTTTTTTTATGTCCTTAGCAACTTGATCATAGAAAACAACAATGCCAACTCAAGTGTTGTGATCTGTTAATTAGCAATTATCACCAATCTAATCCATGCATTCATTAATATCAGTGAAGTACACAAGATTAGTTCTTCTTGAAGAGAAAATTTCCTTATATGATTCATCGCTTCATTGTTGATCCTTCCCAAATTTTTAGGGTACTATTACCGATGAATTTATTCATGCAATGATCTTCAGTCCATTGGATCATCCTGCTTTAAAAACTTTATCAACTCTCCAGTCCTCTCGCTGCTTTCTTTTTTGCTTTATACAAAATCCCTAGGATCCTGTCACATTGCCCTTTCCATGTGGTAACCATCACTTGTCGCCGATTTACTTTATCATTGCCCCACTCTATCAACGATGTAAACATCTTGACGATGATCTTTAGCCCTTGGTTTAGCGGCCTAACGTTTGATCAAATTCATCCCTCCATCGCGCATCACTAATTCAAACCATGCATCTAGGATTCTATCTGCGATGGGAAATATTGTGATAGCACCATATTTGGACACGTACAACCGACATAAAAAAATGGCACAAAATATATCACTCATAGGATCATATCATATTAGCGAAAGAGAAATCCTTTAGAGGACATCCATCGCTTATCATTAATTCAAAACGTAAGTTCTAAAACAAATCCGTGATGAGTGATGAAGTTATTACATAAGGCCTTTGTTCATCGCTAGTTCTCTTGATACATTTTGCAAGAAATTAGCGATGAGATAGTTCACAACATTTATAAGATCCATCATGTATCGTTGATGTAAAACTCTACACTTAAAACATATCTGCGATCAAGCGATATATGGGAAATCACATCACATCGCTCATCATTGTTCCAAATTACTCTTTTTATGGCCATCCGCGATCAACAATAAGAATATAAAGACATAAGCATTGCTCATCGCCATTACAAATTTAAAATATTAAAATATATTCTCAATGAGCGATGCTAAAAGAAAACATCATTCCATTGTTCATCGCCAATCCAAGGTGTGAACCTATGAATAAATTAGTGATGCGTGATGAGCTATGAGGGCCATCGGGACTTAAGTGGAAATTTTTTGCATGTGCACATTAGTTGTTCTAAAAGGGAAACCTCTCTAGGACAACATGAGAATGATAGGCTCAAGATTTTCAAAATGATGAAATATATAAAATGTAGAGATCCAAAATATCCCTTATCGAATCCTTATAAAATATAAGGCTCTAACCTAGGCTTAGAGGGACCAATTACTAGATGATTGATATGAAATTTAGAAAGAATGACTAGAAAAAGGTAAGAAGGAGTCGATGATGAAAAAAAACCCTGTGAGTATTCATAGAAATTTAAACCCTCAAAATAAAAACCCTATACCAAATGCAATAAGGGTTTAAGATGGAATGAGAAAAATATTTTAAGGGTTCCATCAGATAGGGCTGACAGTTTGTACACATTTTATATTTTTGTTTTGAGCTGACATGTAAATGATGTTATCTCAAGTTGTGGATATATATGATCAATTTATTATACCATTTGATGGTATGGTGTGAGTGTTGGAATCAAGGAACACTGAGAGGGGGGGTGAATTAGTGTTCTACAAAATTTAGCTTTATTAACTTGTTCTTTAAACCAATTATAGCATTGAACCAAAAGAAAGATGCAAGAACACAAGAAAATTAACCACAACACCATAACACAAGGATTTTTATGTGGAAACCCTGTTAAGGGAAAAACCATGGTGGAAGGCCAATCCACAATATGAGTATACTCAAAATAAGTGTTTATAAATGGAATGCACATGCATTCAGGCACACTACCTAGAGCTCACTGCTCAAATACAATAGGCTTACTACCCAAAAGAAGGCTCACTATCTTATAATCATAGATAGACAATCTAGAGTGGATGAACTATGAAATAGCATGTGCTAATGCTTGAGTATAGATCTAGTTAAGCACTTTAATTGAATTCTTCACACTCTGTCTATTTTTTCTCTTGAAACTTTGTCTGCTCTAATTCAAATCCCAATCTTTATTCTACGCAAGTGAAACTATGCACAATCGATCTATAAACCTTTTGAATTTCACAACACATCGCAATACATCTCAAAATTATATGAGTAATCACTTATATATATCCGCAATAAGAGATTACATCAACCACATGTTGGCTTCAACAAAATATAGAACATGTACAAACTGTCGGGCCAAACCATAAACAATTATTAATGTGAACTAACCAAAGTTAGCCACAACATAGTGAGGACCCAAAACAACATCCTCTAACATGAACCACCTTCAAATATTATGCCTCGAAGATCCACAACATACTATACTCATCGAGTCGGCCTTTCAAGATTGTTAGACTGAAAATCAATCAATCGGATCTTCTAACTTTCACATGAATCAATACGAGGATCTACAATTCAAAGATAACATAGTTCATACATCGATAAGACCTTCCCTAAGATCCCAAACTTAAAATGATAATAGAAAATTACATATGAATCGATATACTCAACTTCATTGGATGTCTTGTTCTAGCCTTGACAGTTTAACACATATCTTCAATCTGACTTCCGATACAAGAAAATACTAAAGAGTGGATAGGATTACTAGCTAGGGTTGCCATCAATGGCAACACTAGATGACTTATGTAGTGTCTCTTTCCAACAATCTCCCCCTTTGGTATTGATAGCAACACTAAGTGAAAAATGACTAAGTGTCGGAATCAATACCAACAAGAATACACTACAATCCTCAAAACTTCAAAACACAACTCTTAATCACAACTCCCCCTAAGGTGAATAAGGAATTTTTCACTGTCCCACACTCCCCCTTTGACATCAATGGAAAAGACGAGAATCTACATAACAAAAATCATTCAAAATTGCTATGAACAAACTATATATATACAAGCATGCTTATCTAACTTACATGGACTTGAATATGTCTACAAAGTTGTTCTTCAACAGGCTTAAGCTAGTGTCCCAACTCTTTTTGAGACTCTCTAGAATAGTGATGTGACCAAAGAAAAAGTAGGATTGCATCTCTGCTGACTCAAGGTTTTTTGGATCACTGACAGCCATAGCATCATGTGCTTCCTTCAATGCACTAAGCATTGTCTCCATTTTCAGACCAATCAATCCTCTGAGCTCACATACTCTTTCAAAAATTCTATCATTTTCATGCTTCAAACTTTTTATTTTTTCAAGTAGGGATATGTCTTGACCTTCTTTCTTTCTCACAAAAATGGTTATAGGATCAAAGGCTTGAGAAATATCTGCTTATTATTTCTCATATTCCTTCATTTTCTTTTCAGTGTCCTCAGTGAATTTAGACAATGATAAGAATGACTTGAAGATATTTCCACCTTTAGATAATGCACCTTGAATATTCTTTACACAAGCAGCTTATTAAGGATTTATCATTAGCAATCATCCCCTTCAATCTATTGAACCTTTTTGCATCAAATTCTTTTTGAACCTTATCCTCTGCTGACTTCTCAAGAGATTCAAAGTGAGTACTTACAGAGTTGATAAGTTTCTTCAACTGACAGGATGGAGAATTGGATGAATCCTTGACATGTGTAGGCATGATCTTCTCCAAGATACCGAATGCAAGGCTTAGCAATTCATTGTCCTCAATATGAGATTTCAATATCTCCTCAGTTGCCTTGGCTTGAGCAAATGATGCTACCTTCAGCTTTTGAATAGGAGATAGAGTGGCCAAGTTGATAAGACCTTCAACCAATTCAAGGTCAAACTCCTCCTATTGTTGTTCTAAAAACTCCTTTACTACCTTTGCAGTGTCTCTTGCTTCCACAACAACTTCCTTTACCTTAGCCTTCTTTTCTTCAATCATAGATTTATGCTCAGCTTTAGGAATCTCCACTTCTTCAACTAACATATCTTTAGGAGCTTTAGTCTCCATGGGAATTTCAGTGTCTTGCATATCTAGAGGATTCAGGGTGTCCTCAAATGTGTCTTCTTTCCCTTCTTCAATTACCAGACTAGATGAAGCATTTTCATCATGAGCTTCTTCAGAAACAACATTGTATATGTTCTTCAACAAAACTGCCTTAAGAATTTTCTCAGTATCTTTTGTAACTTCTTCAGTCCATCTGATCATAAGCTTATTCACCCTTGTTTTTCTCTTAAAATCCTTTTTTATCATTATTGAGGATTATCTTCATTTCTTCTATTGACATTATTGGACATAGATCGACAAGTATGTGTTCTCTCATTTCTTCTTCTTCTTCAGTTCTTGCATTAACTCTCTTCATTTCCAAGACTTCATATAACCCTTTAGGTAACTCAAACATTATTTCTATGAGGGTCATATTGAAAATATTCAAATATTTTATTGTGGCTTCTTCAAGAATTCTTTGACGAACACTATCAAAAGTGTCATACCATTCAGAAAGTGGTTTGAGATTACCATCCTTAATCAAATCTTTTTCCACTTCCTCTACAGTCATACCTGATCTGTCAGTTTTCACCTTTTTCTTTGCTTTCTCTTCACTGGAGGGCTTTTCCTTAGAGACTTTTGATGCTTTCGTGCCCTTATGCTTGATTTCTCTTACCTCTTCATCATATTTAGTTTCTTCATCATCATCAACTGCAACATAGAATCTTGTGCTTTTATCTTTCTTCCTCTTTCCTTCTCTCCCAGATGTCTTGACTTGAGCTTTCACTGGGCTTGTTTTATTTGCAAGACTGGATGAGAGTGAAAAGCTCCTTATAGATCTAGATCTAGCAAAGGATGTTGTTGGACTAGCAAACCCAGTTCTAGCAAGCTCTCCTTCTTCAACTTGTTCTCTTTTCATCCTAGCTTCCTGCACTACTTCAGTTGATATGCCCATGCTTTCTGCAAAAGCTTCAACTTCCCTTCTCACCTTCTAGACTATCATAGGCTTCTTTAGTTTAGTATGCACTTGCATATCCTTTTCTTCAAAGGTACCAAATCTTTCTTTTGTTGGATCCTGAGGTTTACTCAACAGGTGTTGATCATACAACTCCAAAATATGTTCTTCAACCTCATATCCCATAGGCATTATCCAAATTGTTCTAGGTTATACTGCTTCCATCAAGCACTGATCAATGTCAACCATGAAGCAAATATTGTCCTTATAATTTTCCATAATAAATGTAGGAATTCTTTCCCTGGCTTGTATTTCACTTTGAAAACTTTTGAAGTAACCCCAGATAGTAGTTTTTCTTGCTTTTCTTTCACCAATTCTATATAACATGTCTTTGATTTGAACAGCTACCGGTTTGTCACCTACCGATTGCACTTTACCAACTCCCGAAACTTCATTCATGAAGTAGAAGTATAGGCATAACAACAAATTTCCATACTTGAAATAATTCTTCTTTTCCTTCTTGATTTTTCCAATATTTTTAATTAGCTGGCTTTGAAGTAACTCACATAGGTCATATTCTACATTTTCCTTGACCATCTTATAAGTTGCATAGACTGCAATACCGGATACAGAGTTATCCTAGCTGAAGTGATAGATTTTATAACCAATAACCATAGAGGAAAATCTTACATCCACTTCGATGATTTCATTAATCATCATGGCTCTTTTTTTGAAAACTGAATTGGTTGCCTCAATGACTATTTGGTTCTTCACAAATTTCAATGTGGGCAACCCACCAGATGAATTTAGACCAGTAACAATCCTTATAGCTTCCTTTGTGATCTTGAAAGGCTGACTTAACCACATAAACTTGACATGCACTTGACTCAATATATACCAAACCCATTCATTTTCATCGAACACGGGAAACTTCACAATTTGAGTGAACTTCTTCTCCTCCAAAGTCTTGAATTCAGGCTTTACATAGAGATCTTCTCCCATAATGTGATTTGTATATAGATTTAACAACTGGGAGATTCCTAATTCTTCAATATTCACATGAATATATGCCCTAATGTCTTCAATATGAAAAACAACACATGCAACGAAAGAAAATGCACCTAATGGTTCCATCTCAATAGATTTGAATAGGTTCCATTTGAATTTTGGATGGGTTCTATCCTTGATATCAACAACCAATGGAGCAGCCATTTCCAGAAATTTCAAGCTCACAAGTTTTTCAAATAAATAACTTTCACCGAATTAGGGTTTGATCACCGAATCGCCTTCATACTTGAATCTCACCAAAGTTTTCTTATAGAGCTTTCCAAACTTCTTCTTCTCAAAATTCAATGTGACAAATGAGGAATAGAAATTAACTTTTATCATTCGCACACCTAACTTTTTATCGCAATAAATGATTTTTCCCTTAGTCTTCCGGATACCCTGTTTTCATATACTGTGAAAGAAAATTCTTCTGCGAACCTTCAATTTTGCATAAGTTTCTTCCACAAGGGATCCCAAAAAATCTGTAGATCATCAATGTAACCATTGCAATCTACCACATCCCAGTATCGAAAAAGGGGGGTAAAATATTTTCTTGAGAACTCCCCCTAGGCTAGAGGCCTTAAAATAATTCCCAGAGGAATTTTTAGTACTAGATTCTGGTGTTGACTTATTTCCTACATCTCTAACACTCTTCTTCACCCACATCTTCTTCATTTGATTCCTGATCTCATATGTAGTAACTTTTCCTTTTCCCTTTGTTTATTGGACCCTTCCTGCTTCTACAAAATCTTGCAATGTGACCAAATTTGTTGCAATTATAGCACACCACATTTCTTTGTCCAAACTAGTTATTCCATTGATTTTCTCTTGATCTGCACTAGTTATCAATATGGCCAAATCTATTGTAGGAATAAAATTTTACATTTCTATTGAAAGAGTTGTTTGACATATTTCTGCATTCAACTGACTTATGACCAAACTTATTGCAATTGAAACACTGACCTAAGAATGATGGACCACTTGGATTCATTCTGCTTCTACATTGAGCAACCATATGACCAAATTTATTGCAAACAAAATAATATCCATTGAAATTTTGAGCATTGGGTTGTCTTATCGGATACCTTCTAGCTTTGTTCATCTAATTTCCTTGCCTAAATTTCCTTTGACCAAATCCAAAGCTTTCTCCTTTCTCATATCCAAGATCTCGCTTGTCACTTTCAGTCCTTTGACTTTGAATTAGCTCATCAAGCTTAGCTGAGCTAATCTTGAACTTCTCCTTGTATTCATTTGTAGTAGAAATTTCATCCCTGAGAGTAACAATTTGTCTTTCAAGCTCTTCTTCATTGTTTTTGGATTGCTGCAATTCAAGCTCCAACTGATTGAATCCATCATGTTAATTCTGCTCTATTCATCATATTTTTCTTTCAAGGATTGATTGAGATTCTCTTCATTCTTCTTTTTGTCTTCAATCTCCTTGGTCATCCTCATCACAATAGATTTCATCTCATGCTTTAGGACAACATTATTACTGGTAAGCTTTTCACATTCTTCTATCTTTTTCTTCAAGGCTTGACTTAGTTGTTCATCTTCCATGCTTTTACTTTCTTTCTACTTGAGCTGATCACAAAGATCCTTTCTCTTTTCCCTAGACTTATTGATTTGATCTTTCAATGATTGAATAAATTTCTCAGCATTCATGAGGCTTACTTTCAATTCCTAGACTTCATATTTGGATTGATCAAGATCATCTAGGGCCACCAACAGTTGTTGTTGAAGGCTGTCAAAATCCATTGAATCACCTTTCTAGATCTTCCCCAAGCTATTAAACTTCTTCCAAGGAACTAGGCTCTGATACCAATTGTTGGAATCAAGGAACACTGAGAGGGGGGGTGAATCAGTGTTCTACAAAGTTTAGCTTTATTAACCCATTCTTTAAACCACTTATAGCATTGAACCAAAAGAAAGATGCTAGAACACAAGACAATCAACCACAACACCATAACACAAGGATTTTTATGTGGAAACCCTGGTAGGGGAAAAACCACAGTGGAAGGCCAATCCACAATATGAGTATACTCAAAATAAGTGTTTACAAATGGGAATGCGCATGCATTCAAGTGCATTTCCTATAACTCACTGCTCAAATACAATAGGCTTACTGTCCAAAAGAAGACTCACTATCTTACAATCACAAATATACAATCTAGAGTGGATGAACTATGAAATATCATGTGATAATGCTTGAGTATAGTTCTGGTTAAGCACTTTAATCACATTCTTCACACTCTATCTGATTCTTCTCTTGAAACTCTGTTTGCTCTAATTTGAATCCCAATCTTTATTTTTCACAAGTGAAACTGTGCACAATCGATCTATAAACCTTATGACTTTCAAAACACATTGCAATACATCTCAAAATGATATGATTAATTGCTTATATATATCCACAACAAGAGATTACATC
This sequence comes from Sequoia sempervirens, assembly GCA_007258455.2. NCBI lineage: Eukaryota > Viridiplantae > Streptophyta > Pinopsida > Cupressales > Cupressaceae > Sequoia > Sequoia sempervirens. The sequence continues at coordinate 612,306,632 of VDFB02270651.1, read as the reverse complement.
AACCACAGGTTGGCTTCAACAAAATATAAAACATGTACAAATTTTTTGCCCAAACCATAAACAATTATTAATGTGAACTAACCAAAGTCAGCCACAACATAGTGAGGACCCAAAACAACATCCTCGAACATGAACCACCTTTAAATATTATGCCTCGAAGATCCACAACATACTATACTCATCGAGTCGGCCTTCCAACATTGTTAGACTAAAAATCAATCAATCAGATCTTCTAAATTTCACACCAATCAATACAAGTGTCTACGATTCAAAGATAACATAGTTCATACATCAAAAGACCTTCGCTGAGATCCACAACTCAAAATGATAATATAAAATTGCATATGAATCAATAGACACAACTTCATCAGATGTCCTATTCTAGCCTTGATAGTTTAACACATATCTTCAATGTGACTTCTGGTACGAGCAAATGCTGAAGTGCAGATAGGATTATTGAATAGGGTTTCCATCAATTACAACACTAGATGACTTTTGCATTGTCTCTTTCCAATAGCGAGTGGTGTGTGAAATGTGTGAGTTCTGTGTGTGAATAATGTTCTAATCTTTCAGAGGAAAAAGTAGAGTGTGAAGAAGAGTGAATAGAGTTTATGTGCTTAACCAAAACTATAATTAGGCATTAGAAGATGTTATTTTCTCAGTTCAAAATCTTGTGGATGTAATCTAAATGTTTCTATAAGACAATGTGTCTTCCTTTGGGAAGTAAGCCTTTTTGTAATTGAGCAGTGAGCTCTAGGCAGTGTGCTTGAATGCATGTGCATTCCCATTTATAATTCTATATACTTTTAATAGGGTATAATATTTTGGACTAACCTCCACTGTAGTTTTTCCCCTAACAAGGTTTCCACGTAAAAAATATTGGTGTTATGTGTGTTTCTAATGTGGTGATGGTTTATGATTTCATGTTTATATATTAGATTTGAGAATAAGTTTAATTTGTATAATTTCTATGACAATTGATTCAACCCCCCTCTCAGTTGTCTACCCTTGTGTTGCCAAAAATTGGTATCAGAGTAGGTTCCTTAGAAGAATCTTAATAGCTTGAGGTGATCTAGGATGGTGACATATAAGAAGGATAGTCTAAAATTTGATGGAACAAATTATTCTCTATGGAAGACTCAAATGTAGTGTCATCTGAGATGCATTGGTGAACCCTATTGGACAATTACAAAAAATAGATATATCATCCCACAGAATGGTCCTTCTACCTCTGTTGAGATTAAGGATGCTGAGTACAATATTAGGGCTAAGGAAGCATTGCTGAGTGCTCTGACTAATTTTGAGATGACCAATGTAATGGATCTGAAGACTGCTTGTGAGATCTGGAAAAAGTTGGAAACTTTGTATGAAGGTGATGCACATGTGAAGATTGCTAAGTTGCAAAGTCTGAAAGGGAAATATGAAATGTTAAGAATGGGTGAAGATGAGAACATCACTTCTTTTATGCAGAGAGTGAATGAACTGGTGTGTAGTATCAGATGTGTTGGTGGAACATTGGAAGAATCAACGATTATTGCTAAAGTTCTTAGATCCTTTCCTACTACATACAAATCCAAAGCTACTACTATTGAGGAGATCCAGACTATGACATATGTAACCAGAGATATGTTGATTGGTAAGCTTACTGCTTTTGAGTTAAGTGAGTTTGGTGATTCTATTCCTAAGACAAAATCTGTATTCAAAGCTACTATCACTAGAAAAGATAAGCATAGATATGATTTGAGAGAAATTTCTTCAAGAAAAATTTTCAAGTATGAGGAGGAAATGAGAGAGATTGAAGAAGAAGAGAGAAAACTAGATGAGCTTGAAGCACTTATTGTCAAGAGGGAAGCTAGAGGAGAAGGTAAGCATAAAGGGAAATTTCCTATTAAATTTTCTTCTTGCAATAAGATAGGTCATTTTTCATCAAGGTGTCCGGAAAGAGTTCCTAAGCCAAGATCTAATAAGCCTAGATTTCAAAGAAAGTGTTATTATGCTACTGATGAAGGTGTGGCAAATGATAAATCTGATAAAGGGAATGTAAGTGAGGATGAATGGGTATTCATTGCTATCAAGGAAAATGATCTGACCCCTACTAAATCTAATAGTTGCACAAATGTGGAGAAAGCTCTAGCTACTAGAGTTGAAGGAAAAGATGAATGGGTGATTGATAGTGGATGCTCTCATCACATGATAGGTGATAAAAGTAAATTTGTGACTTTGGTAAAGTATGATGGTGGTGTTGTAAGATTTGGTGATGATAAAGCTAGTGTAATATGTGGTAGATGATCCATTTCTCTTGATGGTAAGCATAATATTGATGATGTTCTATATATGGAAGGTTTGAAGCATAATCTCTTAAGTGTTGGACAAATGGTTGACAAGGGATAAAATATTCAATTCAAGGATGGAAATTGTAGAATATTGGGGATTTTTGGAAATGTGATTGTATTAGGTACAAAAAAAAAGGTAATATCTTTCACTTGAATGCTACTGGTAAAAGTTTCCTGATTGCTCAAGTTGATGAAAGTTTTTTGTGGCATAGGAGAATGTGTCAAGTAAACTTTGATAATGTTATCAAGATAAGCAGGAAATGAGAGATCTTCCTAAGTTGATAAAACCTACTAATTCCATATGCAAGGAATGTCAGTTAGGGAAGCAAACTAGAATTTCATTTCAGAGCAAACAACATTGTTCAAATGAAGTGTTGGAGCTTGTTCATACTAATTTGTGTAGTCCTTCTAGAGTCAGAAGTTTACAAGGATATAGGTATTTCATGTTACTTATTGATGATTATTTTAGAATGATGTGGGTTACTTTCTTAAGGGGAAAATATGAAGCTCTAGATAAATTCAAGATTTTTAAGGCTATGGTTGAGATAGAGACAGGTCTAAAGATTTAATGTCTGAGATCAGATAGAGGTGGTGAATTCACTTTTGGTGAGTTTAATTCTTTTTGTGAAGAGCATGGAATAAAGAGACAATTATCTACCCCATGGACCCCTCAACAAAATGGAGTTGTGGAAAGGAAGAACAAGACAATTGAAGAAGCTACTAGGACTATGATGCTGGAAGGAAATGTTCCTCATATCTACTAGAGAGAAGTTGTGAGTACTACTATTTACACTCTCAACTGGGTACAAGTCAAAGGTGATACCGGTAAGAATCCTTATGAGCTATGGTATGGTCATAATCCTACTATTAGATACTTCAAAATATTTTGGAGTAAATGCTTTATCAAAAGAGATGAAGATATAGGAAAGTTTGATGCTAGGAGTGATGAAGGAAGTAAAGCCTACTGGTGCTACAATAAGAGATTGAGGAAAGTAATTAAAAGTGGAAATGTCAAGGTTGATGAAGACACGGTTAGACCATCTAGAACCTTTGGATATGATTCAGATGATCATAATGACATTTTAGATAAAGGAAAGAAATTTTAGACTTCAAATCAAGTTCAAATCATTCTAGTGGATCAGGAAAATCAATAGGAAGGAACTAGTGAAAGTGCAAAAGTGAGATCACAACAACCTGAAGTTCAAGAACATCCTAAGACTCCAAGGTATGTAAGACTAAATCTTTCAGAAGATCATATTATAGGTGATAAGAACAAAGGTATTCAAAATAGGAGAAGAATTGCAAAATAATACTGTTTGATTTCAAAGACTGAGCCTAATTGTGTCAATGAAGCATGCAAAGATGAACATTGGATGGAAGAAATGGAAGAAGAGCTATTACAAATTGAGAAGAATGATACATGGATTCTTGTTCCTAGATCTAAGGAAAAAAATGTAATTGGAACTAAATGGGTCTTTCAGAACAAACTGAATGAGCAAGGTGAAGTTGTTAGAAACAAAGAAAGACTTGTGTGTAAAGGATATTCTCAGATGGAAGGAATTGACTTTGAAGAAACCTTTTCCCCTGATGCTAGGATGAAGCTATGAGACTATTTCTTGCTTATGCTGCTTACAAAAACTTCAAGGTTTATCAAATGGATGTCAAGTCAACATTTCTAAATGGTGAACTAGAAGAAGAAGTGTATATTGAGTAACCTGATCGATTTCAATTGACTAATCAGGGAGACATGGTTTGTTGGTTGAAGAAAGCATTGTATGGACTCAAGCAAGCCCCAAGATCATGGTATGCCAAATTGGACAAGTATTTCTTGAAGCTTGGATTTAATAAAGGTACTGCTGATAGTAATTTGTATTTCAAGGTTGATCATGATAAAGATTTGATTGTTGAAGTCTTTGTTATTGATATCATTTTTGGAGGAGATGATAGTTTGTGCATGAAGTTTGCTGATCAGATGCAAAGTGAGTTTGAGATTTCTATGATTGGAGAGATGAAATTATTTTTGGGATTGCAAATCACTCAATTAGATAATGGGATTTTTATATCTAAGTCCAAGTATGTGAAAGAATTGCTAAAGAAGTTTGGTATGGAAGATTCAAAGCCAGTTGGTACACCTATGGTGACTAGATGTAAGTTGACACAAGATGATGATTCTTTGAAAGCAAATCAGACTAGATACAGATCCATGATTGGTGGATTGCTCTATTTGACTCAAACTAGACCTGATATCATGAATGTCATATGCATTGTCGTAAGATTTCAAGCTAATCCTAAGGAATCTCATGTGAAAGTTGTGAAGAGGATTTTTAGGTACTTGAAGGGGACAACTGATTTTGTCTTGTGGTATCCTAAAGATGATGACCTTACATTAAGTGCTATTACTAATGCCGATTGGGTAGGAGATGTGAATGATAGAGAGAGTACTAGTGGTGGTACATTTTTCATGGGAAAGAAGCTAATTTCATGGTTAAGTAAGAAGCATAATGCCATTTCTTTATCTATTGCAGAGGAAGAATACATTGCTAGTGCTAACAATTGTACTCAATTATTGTGGATGAAGCAGATGTTGAAAGATATCAGATTTGTGTGTGATGAACTGTGTATGATGAACCTATTACTATATTTTGTGACAATTCAAGTGTAATTAATATTTCTAAGAATCAAGTGTTGCATTCAAAGACCAAGCATATATCTATCAAGTTTCACTTTTTGAGAGAAAAGGTGAGTGAAAAGGAAGTTAGATTGGAGTATGTGCCTACTAAGGAATAGATTGCAGATATCTTTACCAATCCCTTTCCCAAGGATAATTTTGAGTATCTCATAGGGAAGTTAGGGGTGATTATCCCAACTAATTAGAATTAAGATGCATTGACTTGCATCAGTTTGTGCATTTCATAGTCATATCTTGATTTGGATTGATGTTATGGTGGCTAATACTTAGGGGGAGTAGTCAGATGTTCAAAAAGTGCTCAGAGAAAGTTGCGTTGCTGGTGTTTTTCAAATCATGTGCTACCATCAATGCCAAAGGGGGATATTGTTGGATTTTTCTAATATGTGGTTTTCATTGATGTTAACACTATTGACATTAATGTCTTTAAGGTTGTATATGTCGAGGATATTGAGAAAATTGTAATGAAATAAGTTGCAGGTTGTTGGTGATGTAGTGAAGTTTAGTCTGTTGGCTAGTTAAATATGTTGATGATAATAGGTTGTGGATTAAATGGTTTCTTTTTTAGTATATCTAACTTATCCATGTAAAGTTTCAGAGATCCGCATGAAGATTTGATTGAGTTATGAGTATTTGTTTTCTGACAGTTATTCTGTTGCTTTAGTTGGTGTTCCTGAAAGAAGATGATGTGATTCTATTAATATGAGATATTGTAGATGCTTCTCTAGTGATTCATGATGCTTTTGGATGTTTCTAGATCATGTGTTGTTGATTTGCATTGATCATCATGCTCGCGATTGGTGATTTTATTTTGCATGTTCATAGTTGACATGGTGATTGTAGTGTGTTGTGGATCTTCGTGGCATAATATTTGAAGGTGGTTCATGTTTGAGGATGTTATTTTGGGTCCTTACTATGTTGTGCCTAACATTGGTTGATTCGTATTGATAATTATTTATGGATTGGGCTGACAGTTTGTACAAATTTTATATTTTTGTTTTGAGCCGACATGTAGATGATGTTATCTCTAGTAGCAGATATATATGATCAATTTTTTATACCATTTGATGGTATGGTGTGAGTGCTGTACGAAATGTGTGAGTTCTATGTGTGAATAATGTTATAATCTTTTGAAGGCAGAAGTAAAGTGTGAAGAAGAGTGAGCAGAGTTTATGTGCTTAACCAAAATTGTAATCAGGCATTCGCAGATGTTAGTTTCTCAGTTCAAAATATTGTGGATGTAATCCGAATGTTTCTATAAGAAAGTGTGTCTTGCTTTGGGTAGTAAGCCTTTTTGTAATTGAGCAGTGATCTCTAGGAAGTGCGTATGAATGCATGTGCATTCCAATTTATAATTATTTATACTTTTAATAGGGTATAATCTTGTGGACTAACCTCCACCATGGTTTTCCCTAACAAGGTTTCCACATAAAAAATCTTGGTGTTATGTGTGTTTTTGATGTGGTGATGGCTTATGATTTCATGTTTATATATCAGATTTGATAATAAGTTTAATTTGTATAATTTCTGTGACAACTGATTTATCCCCCCTCTTAGTTGTCTGCCCTTGTGTTGCCAACAAATTTGTTTAATGTTTCTCTCTCTCTATGTGCATTCCTCTATTTGTACCTTCATTTTTCTATATGTCGTATACTTTTTCCTTTTCATTGATATTTTATCTTTGCTTTTAATTTTCATTTTTGTCTTTTGTTTTCCTTTTGGGGATGATGCAAGGCGTCGAGACACCCTATGTCTCTTCCATGTTGACCCAAAAGATTTTTCCTTATCTTTTCTTTTCATTTTCCTTTTTGTCTTGTGTTTTCCTTTTTGGGATGATGCAAGGTGTCGAGACACCCTATGTCTCTTTATTTTTTTTTTTCACTCTCTTTGTTTCATTCTTCTAGTTCTATTTGTATTTGGGGAATGATGACAGTTCCAAGCTCTCTAATCTCATTGCATCAAAAATAGGTACTGAACTTGAATCCATAGATTCCTTATGTGTTTCTGGGGGAAACCCTCTTTTCATTTTTCATTTTTGGCTACTTTAAATTAATTGATCACAACATGGTGTTAGAAATTTCCTTAAAGTGGGGGCATACATTGGCATTATTTTAGCATAAATCCATTTGTATTTTTCTTTTTCATGTTCCTTGATGTGATTTTCTTTCTTTATGCGATGCATTTTTCCTCTTGGCAGTGTCTTCGGGTTTGAATTCCTCTGAGAGCATGATATTTCCTTCTCCTCTCTTGGAAACATTAGATATAATGTTCCCTAGGATGATACCTTTCACTTGTCCTCTCTTGGAAAAAAGATGAGACCTTTTTCGCTTTTCCTCTCTTGGAAGCATTGGGTATGATGTTCCCCAGGATGAGACCTTGTATTTCTCCTCTCTTGGAGATGTTAAGCATGATTTCCCCTAAGAGTAATACCTTGCATGAACTAAGAAAAATACCTTTGAAAATCCCTGCTTCTTGTTGTGTTTTCCTTTTGTCCTTATTAAAGTCATGGAGGTATGGCTTTGATATGGACTCCCTAGGGCTCACTTAGTGAAAAACTAGCTTCACTAGCCCTTGTGAGTATGCATTTTTGTACCTTATTAAATTCATCAAGGTATGGCTTTGATATGGTCTCTTGGGGATCACTTAGTGATAGAAGCCTAGGAGGCAACACAATAGGTTTGTACAAAGATTTACAACTTGGTTCTTGACTGACTTCCCAATTACTCACAAAACCCCTTAAGTGGAATAAGCATCCAAGGATTCCAACTTGTACTTTAGGTTTCAGATCTCTACATGAACTTGTTTAGGCATATAAAAATATTATTATCCACATAAAAACACAACTTGACTACTCAAACCCAAAATCAATTCCCAACCTTAACATTTCAAACATAAGAACCTTCAAAAACTGGACTATCCTAACAGGCCTAAAATAGCCTTTTTGGAATCATACAATTTGACATGAAACAATAAGGAATTCTCTTGGATACTTAACCTAGTTCAAATCTTAAAAAACTCAATTTAACATTATAGAAATTATTTTATGTCCCTTCAAAATGGAAGATAGCTAACCAAACAAATACTGTCCTATTTAGGATTGTGACTTCTCTGCCAATACAGGGTAGTCGATAAACTAAGGCCACAAACTTGTCAATAAATCAAAAAAAATTAGGGAAAGGACTCACATACACCTTGGAAACCCTTTTTATACAAAAAAAAAGAAATATTCAAAAACCACAATCATAACCCATTAAATCTCCACTATTCTCAGATTTACCAATCTGCACACAAAATTTACAGACCTAGGGCATCAGAGAATCAGCCCAAATCTTCAATCACAGACTCTGCAAGTTTGGAATCTCTTAAAAGACATAAAAAACCACCTTTTCACCAATTTATAGAGGATTCCAACTATGGAAACGCGATAAACATAATTTTTATTACACACTGCATACCCTAGAACATGGTTTTAACCGTCTAGACAAACTTGCCAATATCTTTTACAAAACTGAATGGATTTAATTGAAACCAATTGAAAAATAAAATAGATTCATAGGGATTTCAAATTTAATGGAGGAGGAAAGGTTTTGTATACTAAATATGATCGTACAATGGCCTGAAGCACAAAAAATGCAAGAAAATAACTAAAAAATAGAGCATTCTATTGAATTTCTTCCTCATACAACTTTTTCCAATCTTCCTCAAAGATGTGAGGCTACAAAATTCCTTTATAAATCCAAAACAACTTCTCAAACTAACTCCTTAACTACTTTGACTATTCACTTTCCTCTATTTGAAATTTTTGCATTTTTGCAATATTGCTTTGACAACAATTAGACATTTTTTGCAATTTTTACATTTAAGGCCAAAATTAACCCAAAATTCTTAACTATGACCTAAAACAAGCTTCTTGTGGCCAAATTGACCTTATTACAACATGACACTAACATTTCTAAATAAAAAACTTAAGGTTTCCTCATGGAGGCATATTCTTCCAAGGGTGCACCTGCACCATTCTCTCCGGCCAAAAAGAATTCCAAGTCCTCTTAGATCATCAATTCTCCTCCTTGTAGTCTTCTATGCCATGCAACAACTTTCATTTTCACCTTTGGTTGGAGTTGGTCTATTCGAAAAAAAAATTGTCTTGTCTTGTCACCTGGAATCCACTTCTTCATGCCCTGATATGTCTCAATCTCCTTTGTAAACTGTCCTTTGTCCTTCCTCTTTCCAAGAACTGATGGTGTACTTGCCTCTATTCCTACAAAAAAACATTTTCCTTTTGTCCATTGGAATTCCTTCATCATTTCTATTGCATGCTTGAACTCACTCACTTACTTTAACCAAATATCCACTCTCACTTCTCTTTCTATCTTCACATCTAGTTTTAGATCCTCTGCTCCTGGAACCTCTATGCATTCAGACTTATAGATCTCTATCATGAAAGATTGTAACTGCCTTCCAACCTCCTGTCCAATCACTGAAAAAATTAATTCTCCCACTATGACCTCTCTAGGCCATTCTTTCCTTTCCTCTGGCAACTCACTCTCATTGAACTCATACTTTTCTCTTATTAGGGTCTCTGCCCCATGGATCTCTATCTCATCTGATCCACAAACCTTTGTACTATTAGGTTCACAAACTTCTTTTTCCATCAATGGAAAAAGAATCATCTCTTTCACACTCTCATCATGCTTTACTGACTTATCTTGCTCCTTCACAAGGAGTTCTTCCTCTATCTCATATTTTATCACCATCATCTCTTCCTCTTTCCTTTCTACCATTGCATCATTCTGCAACACTGTTGTCTTGAAATTTTCAAGCCTTGAAATGGCTTCTATCTCTATCTCCCCTTCATCCTTTACCTAAACAAAATTATTTCTTACCACACATAATTACCCTTGCTGCTTTATCTTGTCCTTCTTCATTTTCCATCAATGGATATAATTTGAATGAAACCCCATCCTTCTTAATCTGATATGTATTTTACCTTCCATCATATAGGGCATAACTCTCATATTTCCATGGTATCCCTAACAAAAAATGGCATACATTCATAGGTACCACATCACATAGAAGCCTATCTCTATAGCCACTGATATGAAATTCTACAAATCCTTACTCTTTAACCAAAAAAGAATGTCCACCATCTAACCTAGAAACATAATAGGGATTCTCATGAGGTACCCTTTCCAAATTTAACTTGTCTACCATTTCTTGTGCTACCATGTTATCCAAACTACTTGAATCCACCATTACCTTACATACCTTGCCTTGACACTTGCATCTGATCCTAAAAATTTCCTTCCTCCATAGCATCTCCTTCTCTTCAATCAACTCTTTGGTTCCCTTTGCCATGTTGTCCTTTCAACTTCCAACTATCTTCCTCTTCAACCTTTAACTCTTCACCTCCAAATATCTAATCCCTATAGCTCTGATACCAAATTGATAGCAACCTAGGAGGAAACATAATAGGTTTGTACAAACATTCACAACTTGGTTCTTGACCGACTTCCCATCTACTCATAAAACCCCTTAAATGGAATAGGCCTCCAAGGATTCCAACTTGTACTTAAGGTTTCAGATCTCTACATGAAATTTTTTAGGCATCTAAAAAGATTAAGATCCACATACAAACACAACTTGACTACTCAAACCCAAAATCAATTCCCAACCTTGACATTTCAAACATAATAACCTTCAAAAAGTGGACCATCCTAACAAGCCTAAAATATCCTTTGTGGGATCATACAATTTGACATGAAACAATAAGGAATTCTCTTGGATTCTTAACCTATTTCAAATCTTACAAAATCCTCAATTGAACATTCTAAAAGTGATTTTATGGCCCTTCAAAATGGAAGATAGCTAACCAAACAAATACTGTCCTATTTAGGACCATGACTTCTCTGCCAATACAAGGCAGTCAATAAACTAAGGCCACAAACTTGTCAATACATCAAAAAAAATCAAGGAAAGGAATCACATACACCCTGGCAACCATTTTGATACAAAAAAAAACAAGAAATATTCAAAAACCAAAATCATAACCCATTAAATCTCCATTATTCTCAGATTTACTAGTCTGCACACAGAATTTGTAGACCTAGGGCATCATAGAATCAGCCCAAATCTTCAATCACAGACTCTGCAAGTTTGGAATCTATTAAAGGACATAAAAAACCACCCTTTCACCAATTTCTAGAGGATTCTAATGATGGAAATGTGAGAAACATAATTTTTATTACACATTGCATACCCTAGAACAGGGTTTTAACCGTCTAGACAAACTTGCCAATATCTTTTACAAAGTTGAATGGATTTAATTGAAACCAGTTACAAAATAACATAGATTCATAGGGATTTCAAATGAAATGGAGGAGGAAAGGTTTTGTATACTGAATATGGTCATACAATGGCCTAAAACACATAAAATGCAAGAAAATAACTGAAAAATAGAGCATTCTATTGAATTTCTTCCTCATACAACTTTTCCCAATCTTCCTCAAAAATTTTGAGGCTACAAAATGCCTTTATAAATTCAAACCAACCTCTCAAACTGAATCCTTAACTACTTTGACCATTCACCTTCCTCTATTTGGCATTTTGGCATTTTTGCAATATTGCTTTGACAACAATTAGGCAATTTTTGCAATTTTTACATTTAATGCCCCAATTAACCCAAAATGCTTAACTATGACCTAAAAAAAGCTTATTGTGACCAAATTGACCTTATTACAACATGATACTAACATTTATAAATCAAAAACTTAAGGTTTCCTCATGGAGGCATATTCTTCCAAGGGTGCACCTGCACCACCTAGTAAACAACTAACTTCACTAGCCCTTGTGAGAGTGTGTTTTCTTGCATAGTGGACAATGTGTTCCACTTGTAAACCTTTTTGGACAAATAGCCTAGACCTAGTCCACCACATTGGATGGCCAGTCAAAGCTTGATCCATTGCAATTTTCCTTTTTCATTTTTTCATCTTTGATGGTGTATGTTTGTGATCTGATTATGGCTTCATATATCATCCACAAGCGTGTTCCTTTGTGCTTATGTTGGTTTTCCATAGGTTCTTGATCCTGGGGGCTTGGCCACCCTCTTGGTTATTGTCATCCTATCTTACTAATATTTGTACATTTGATCCCCTCTTGATTTTGTGGTTGGCTACTTTAGTGTGAGTTTGAAGCAAGTTCATCCTCTCACTAAAGTGGGGGCTAAATATAGTCTAGTAAAATGCATACCCTTGCATTTTCACACTTTTTTGGGCCCGCCTTGCTTTATTTATCTTTATTTATGTCTTAATTGGTACTATTTTGCATCTACAAGCCCTATGAATTATATATTTTTTCTGGCTAATCCTGACATTCTCCAATGCATAAATGATAAATTAATGATTTCATTTGTGTGTCCCTAATTTTTGGGTTGGGACTAAAATGCCACCTAGGGCGTCTTTGTCCCCAAAAGGTCTTAGGACCCTGATTTTGAGGCATCTTAATTAGACCCATTTTTGGTGTCTGTGCCCCAAGTTTGATCACTTGGGACTAAGACACCACCTAGGGCATCTTAGTCCCCCTCAAGTTATTTTTGAGATTTAATTTCAAATTCTGGTGGGATTTAGCCTCCTTTATTTAATGAATTCATATGTCGACTTGGTGTGATGTAATTTCAGGATATTAAGCATAGATAAGTATAAATACAAGGTTCATTTATTCATTCTAATCCAAGTATTTTGTGAAAGCATTCCTAATAGAAAATTGAGTTCACAAGAGCACACAAGAGCATTCTATCAAGCATTTGGAGCCATCATCAAGATTTAAGCATCATATCAAAGAGCTTCTTGCATCATGTGTGTTGTGCTAACATTTGTGATGTAGGGTTTTGATTCAAGCAAGCAATTCAAATCCATATCTTTGATTCAAGATTCATATCCATTGTAGCCAAATCACACAAGTTTTCACACTTTACAACAAGGGTTTGGTGAGTTGTAGCATTGTATGTTGTTCATTCATCATTTCCCTTCATTACTTTATTTCATTTCAAGGTTTAATTACCAACAAGGGGTTTGGCCAAGGAAAACCCCCATTCACTAACAAAAAAGTATTTCCCTTCTTGCCTATTTGTGATTGTAGATTTAGGTTGAAGACTTGATGATAATTTGGAGTGAAAAGTTGCATTGCAAAGTTGTCATCTTCATAGAAACTCACCTATAGGCTGAATTCAAAAGTTTCAGAACCTGAGATCAGAGAAGAAGCAAGTGTAGACCATGGAGCTCAGGAGCACATTTAGAGTTTTCAAAAATTCAAAATGGGACTAATATGCCACCTTGGGCGTCTTAGTCCTCTCGAGTATATTTTTCAAATATTCCTTTAGATCTTGATCTGACATTCGAAGATTCCACATTTGTCCCAAAGAACAGTAGCAGAACTAAGACAACAATAAGGGCATCTTTGTCCTCCTTGACATATCTGGACAACTTCTTTGCATTTGTGGAATCCTCACAACATCTCCAAACTTCCCAGGTACATACATCCTAACTCCCTATTGCATAATTTCATTATTTGCATCTCTCATTTAGCTTGCATAACTAGGTTTTGTAGGTTGAATGCTTATTTGTCTTTTCCAAGCATTTGCTTGGTGATGAACCCCTAAAAGCTAAAAGAACCCCGTCCTAGGTCTTCCTCATTGAGAATGGACTCACCTTGTGAGGTTGATAGTCAATCCAATTAGGACTCCTAGGACATTTTTGAGTGATTTAGGAGGAAAGAAGGGTGACATCATACACCCTCTTTTTCTTATAAATCATTATGTTAAATTTAGTTTTTTATTTTATTTTTTATGTATTTGTTTAGAGGAAGGTCTAATGTGGGTTTGCATGTTTAGTATAGAAGTTGATTAAGTGGGATCTATCACTAAACATAAATACAAAATTAAAAGATGTCTATATTTTATTTCATCATCTTATATAGTCAATAGATGGAATTAATTTTTAGATTTAGAATGTTTATTACAATGTAAATGTTTATCAAGATAAGTGACATAGAATTGACATTATATTATAAAGAAAAATAAATTATGCACATTCTCTATCTATAAGATTTTACACTCCAATATAAAGTATATAACATAAAAAAATGGATATTAATTGTTTAAAATACATATGTAAACATAAAAGAGTTACACATTATATTGAATACGTAAACAATTGTTACCCATAAAAAATATTGTAATGAAAATATATAGCCATTTAATAAAAAATAAATAAAAAATAGATTACAAACGTTGAGGAGAAAGGAAAGATAAATCTAGTCTTGGCTCTGCAAGGGTTTGTGTTTTTTCTTGAAGTTTTTCACCATCCAAGTATGTCACACCACAAATTTGGTGTAGGTAAATATTGAGACTTTGTGCCACCCCTTCTTTTCTAGCATGACCCATCAATTAAAACAAATTTGAGAAAACCCTAAATGGTTTAGAATCCTTAGGTATACCTCTGTTAGTTTCCTTTCATTTTTCCAAGATTTGTTTTAAAACTCTAAACCTTAAGTATGAGTGTGTCTATACTTTTTTTCTTATTGTGCTGGCTTCCTATCACCTGTTGCCACTCCCTTAAGATACAACCTTATGTCTAATGCTCTTCTATTTACTGGCCCCCTCCATGTAAGGTCTAATATCCAGACCTCCTTCCCACCTAAATATTTTATTAAGAAAAGGGCCCCACAGGATCAATCAAGCGTCAACAGATGTCTCATCGCTATTGGTTTCTATTGTTCTGTGGGGAATTTCATATTAAAGGTTAAGTCAGCTACAAAACCACGAGATCAATTAAATGTCGACAAGTGGTGTAGATCTACTAGTTTTCACCATTCTACAAAGTCTTTCTTGGTAGGCCCAAAGTTATTTGTGGAAGCCCAAAAGTGGTGACACGTGGTGTTTTGAGCATCACTAATAGAAGTGGGTCCATTGGAGGACCCTGCCAAGTCCGTGTGGCAATTTTTTGAGGAATTTTTCCATTCCACTAAGCCCTTTTGGGTAGACCCATAGGTGCCTTGTGGAGGTGCAAAAAGGGGACATGTGGCAGATTTTCAACGTGGCATCATCTCATGGATTTTCGTCATTCCACAGTGTATTTTTGTGAAGGCTTATTTAATGTTGCGGAAGTACAGGATTAGGATATGTGTCAAGTACTAAGGCATGGATCCAGTGACACATGGAACAATCTCAAACATCCACAAAAACATAGGGTAGACCCACTTTCTAAATATGGAGCTACAGATGGTTGCCACATGGAAAGTTTTAAAACTTTTTGCACTTTTGCAGAGCTCCTTAAGATAGACCCACCATTGGTTTTTAGAAGTGTGGGATGGTAAAGCATGTCCTAGGAGCTATGTGGTGGCTTCTGATTACATTTTGGTGAGTTCTACTTTTGTGGAGGCTCTAATTTTTTCTTATTATCCTCCTACAAGTCTGTGAAATGGTGACACCTATCCACATGATGACAAGGGGAGGTTGTCACTTAATGAGGATAAATTCAAATCTTTGTGCTAGCCATAGATCTTATGTTATGCTTGCAGATCAACAGTTATGTTTTAAAACTAATAAAACAACCTTTGTGCATTAATCTCAACCCTCCATCTCTGATCGAATGGTCAAAATTAAAATTTCTCAAATGGATAACCACACCAGTTCATGGGAGTAATTGCAGTTATGGCTGAGTGATATTTTCAACTACCAAGACTAAATTTTCTTACTATAGGGTTCATTCTTCATGGGTTTCCACACCCTTTTCAATGCAAAAGTGGTTCCCATAATCCTTTATGTATTACAGAGACATTCCTTCTATTGCAAATCAGATTTCATGTGGATTTCATGGGAGTCTTTAACTCTTCATTTATAGAGCATTCAATTCAGGGGCATGGTATGTATATCAAGGTTCGCCAAGTCTATCTTCTACACAAAATTTAATGATCAACTCCTCTGCTCTCAATCTGGTTGGATTTCCTCTAAATTGCTAACCCTAGTAAGGTTGGGGTTTGGTCTAAAATCATCCCATTTATGCTTGAACTATAAAGGAAAAAAAAGTTCATTCTAAGGGTCCTTCCTCTAGCTCCTCTAGGTTTTTTCTTTGGTAGATGCTACAATTTTATATTATGCAATTCTAAAGATTTCTTTTGATCTTTAACTAATGAGATTCAACCACTTATCACTATTATCTCTTGTATGTTTGAGTAAAATTCATTTACCTTCATGTTCTAGTGAGTGTTTTGGTTGCCTTGTTGGTCTATGGTGTCATTTGAAGCAGGAAGAAATAAATTTCTATCTTGGTGCATCACCCTTTTTTCCATTTATTTCATGGGTGAGTGCAGGATCATGGGGGTCCAAAAATTGGTGATATGACCAAAAATGGTTGATGACTTTTTTATATCCAAATTTGATGAAACAAAAAGGATTTATTGAGAAAATTTTCAGCTTTTCAAAAATATAAGATACGCCTTATTTGGAATTAAATTAATAATTATTATTGATTTTATACATACATTTTGACTAAAGTCCTAATTGATAGGTTGATTGAAAAAATCTATAATTCTTAAATGATTTAACATTTTTTGAATCTAAAAGATTTAGCACATTTTATGCTTCCCATACTATAGGATAAAAAAAAAACAATTTCATAAATTTTAGAACAAGTTATGGTGGTCAGAATTTTTTTTTTATAATATTTATAATTTTTTTTAAAAAAAGTTCATAACTAATTATTTACTTGCAAAAATATTACAAAAAAAAATGTGGCACATATGGGCATGTGTCCTCTACTTATATTGAAAGTTTCAAATAAATATATTACTTTTTTGTTGTACTTAGGTTGGTCAGACATACACCCACTTTTTATTTTTTCTTGAAAATTTAGTACTAGTACATTGAAATTTCAATTTTTCACCAAATAGATTTATTTTTTTCCAAAAAATGAATAGTATCTTAGAAACTACATTCAATTTTCTACATATTTTTTTTCTTACATTATTCTCAAATTATGTTAATAACTTATTCAATTTTTTATGTCAAGTTGACTAAGTATGTTTTTCTAAATTTATATTGCCACTTAAGGGCCTAGTTTGGACCCCCATGATCCTACACTAACCTTCATTCCTTCTATCCCTTTTCCCCTATGAGTTATTAGAATAGAGTAGTGATAGGGTTTCATGTGTTGGGTTGGACCAACACATATACACTTTGATCAAAAGAGGAAGCCAAAATTCTCTAGAGACTTTATCTATTGGATGTTGTGGATATGGTTGTTGATATTTGGTTGTCATTGATGTCAACACTATTAGCATTTGGTGCATTGAAGACTTTATATGTTGAGGATATTGAGAAAATTGTAAAAGAAAGTATTCCTGGTTCCTAGTGGAACTATGCAGGTCAAGAAGGCATTGTGTGTCCTTGTTTTGCCAACAATTGGTATTAGAGCATGTGTTTGGAAAGATCATGCTTACCCTTTCCATTGATTTCAAAGGGGGAGAAGTGCATTGTGAAAAATTCTTGAAAAATTCTTGGTTAGAAAAGTTCAGTTGAGAGAAGTGTAGAAGAAGTCAGTGTGTTGGGTTGATGGTATTTTTCACATCATGTGTTGCCATCAATGTCAAAGGGGGAGATTGTTGGATTTTGTGGATATGGTTGCTGATATGTGGTTGTCATTGATGTCAACACTATTAGCATTTGGTGCATTGAAGACTGTATATGTCGAGGGTATTGAGAAAATTGTAAAATAAAGTATTCTTGGTTCCTAGTGGAATTGTGCAGGTCAAGAAGGTGTTGTGTGTCCTTGTTTTTCCAACATGAACTCCCTTTGCAAGGTCCCACACCTTGATGTCATTTCAATGGTGTCATTGGAATGTTGAACCCTATGTTCAATAGGGTACAATTTTAGGTGACAACAATAGACTCTTAACCTTATGCATTTATTGCAAATTTTGAAGTTTACCTTTATATAGTCTCACACTATATCAATGCAACACTTTTTTGGTGTTTATCATTTTTCAGCTCAGGATAATGGCTCCACTGAACAAGAATCTCTATAATTTTGTACCCAAGGTCTTCCATGATGCAATATTATAATATATCTATAGATTTTTTATTGATCCCTCAATTTTATAATGCCTAAAAATGGCTAGAGCACTTTACTTTGATGAGTTATTTTGCTGGGAGAACTCCCCCAGAAAGTATATTGAGAGAGTAGGTTAAAAAGCATTGGGCTCCACATGTGATTTGACTTGATGTAGTTCAAGACTTTACTAGGGATTTTTTCCCTTTCATTTTGTTGAAGTTAGAAATTTAGAGACAATTCTTAAGTATGGCCCATGGTATGTTTGTGTGTCTCTCTTAGTTTTTTATCCTTTGACATAAAAATTTGATACCTTGGATGAAAGAGTGTTTCATGTGCCTAATTGGCTTAAATTCTCGAGGTTTCCTTTACTCTATTGGAATTTTTTGGCCACCATTATTGTATTGCTTAGCGAGGTCATTTGTGTTGAGCCTAATAAATTTTATTTGGCCCATCTACAAAATTATGTGTGTGTAGAGATTGGTTTCTCTAAGGACTTGAAAGAATCTATGGATATACAAACTGGCCGTTTGTGTGACACATAGTGTGTTCTTTAACTTATCTCATATTAAATTCTGCACACATTAACCAATTTGTGGTGGGAATTGAATCAGTGATCCACCACTATAAAAGACATATCTTAATAGTGTCATTGGAAGCATAAATATTATTAGTGGAAAAGGAATGAGTTTTAATCTTTAAGAGGGTCCAAATCACCTGATTGGTGGGGTAACAACCTTAATTGACTACATGCTAGAGTCATAGGAGAGAGAAAGGTGACACATTCTCCATAACCTATGTCATGATTACTAAAAAATTAACTAGCTAGCCAAATAACATAAAAAAGTTATAGAAACTAAAAAACCAATTGTATTAACCTCATGTAAGAAAAAAGATATACAAAACTAAAAAATACTCATGAGCATCCATCACTACATACTTCTTAGAGAGGTCAGAAAGACATCAAACATTTTAGGAGACTTTATTGACAAGATTTATGAGGGATACCATCACCATTTGATCTTTCAAGAGAAGAGAAAAACTCATCTAAAAAAAACTACCTAATTAAATGTTGGGATTTGACATCTTCCTTTTCGGCAACAAATTATCCTTCCTCCAAACATCCTAGTAGACTATAAGACTAGTGTACGCACACAAGAGAAGGAGGATAATGGATAGCATTCTCCTAGTTTCAAAGATAAAATAGAAATTTGTTTTAGTATTCAAAACATTTAGACCTATTTGAAGGCTCATAATTAGAGGGAGTTACCTCTTTCCAATTTTCTTGAGATTTTGAAGACATCCATATTTTTGGCTCAGTAGTTGGGTCACCAACATTAACTAAAGTTTTTACTTAGGTTTTGTCAGTACCAACATTCCTATTTTTCTATTTCTTGACTATAGCACATCATCATTTTTTGAAGGGGGGCCTTAACAGGCCAAGAAGAAGGCTTATTGCAAGGAGAAACTAAATGGAAATACCTAATATTATGATTAAATGTTTGATACATCAATTAGCATTCTTGCATTCAATTCATCAAAGTATCATTCAATCAGGAAATTGTCAAGTATCTTAGAGCAACAATTGACATATCTTCAGACTTCTACAACAAGGTTTTTGGTGAGTATAGGAAATTTTCATGTTGTTTATTCATCATTCTCGCTCATTTCATTTCATTTCTTTATTAAGGGTTTGATTACCAAAGTGGGATTTGACCAGGGAAAATCCCTATACTCTAACCCTTAACCATTTCCCCCCTTTTGCATGTGTGTTTGTAGAATTTTGTATGCAATTTTATCATGCAAATAGGTGTTGAAAGGTGGTCAACAAGTCAAAATTTTTTTTCAAGTCAACTAAACCCTAATTCAAGCTTGGAGACAACCTACAACCCATCTTATGCAGATTTCACTCTGTCAACCCGACAAGAAGACAAGTGCAGATCTAGACCTATAGAATTGACTCTTGAATTTGAAAATTTTTGGAAGAGGACTGATTTGACATTAGTGGCTAATGAGTCCCACCTGAGGGCTGAAAATTTTGATTTTGTCAGAATCCAGTTCTGGACAGTTGAAAAGAAGTTTCAGGTGTTTTTACCAATAGGAGGAATGATTCGCCATCAATGGCGAATGAGTCCCACTAGTGATTTATAGTGATTTTTTCTAATTTCCAAAACCTTCCAAGATTAGTAATCAACTTCCAAGTGCACTATGTTAAACTTCATTCAATTCTATTTGCATTAGTTCATGTTTTTAGTTCATTTTTACATACCTCACTATGTTTTCAAACATTGCATATTTCATTAGTTTTGCATTCATAATCAATCAATTTCATAGCTCATTTGCATCTAGATCATTCCATTTAACTTCATAATTCCATCTTACATTCCTTTTTTTGAGTGAACCATCTCAATTTTAGTGTTTTATCTCTCTCCTTTTAGGTGAAAGATCCTAAGAGTGCAAGATAAGTCCATAGAAACCACAAAATTGATGGTTCACATGTTTCCTTTTAAGAGATGTGGTTTTGATATGGTTAAGAATGGATTGCATAAGTACAACATCCCCTCTTATGAATTCAATTTAGAGTACAACAATGAGGTCATTAAGAAACATGTTAGCATCCTTCCACCATCTTTCCTAGTTATGAGAACATCTTAGAGTAAGAGGATCAAACCATTGACACAATCCTTAATATTTCATTTCCTATCTCAAACCATATTATCTCTCCCATTGGTGAGGATGATATGATACAAGAAGATACAAGCATAGACAATAATGAAAAACATAATTTCTCTTCTCCTGATATCTTTCCTACTAGTGACTATAGCAATGGAAATAGTACACCCCACCTTTGAGGAATGGAGCACAAGGGTAGAGTTCCTATTTCACACTTGTTACACTCAAGGAAACCTTAGAGATCTCAATCTGAAGATAGAAAGGGGAAAAGAGATCTTAAAATGAGGTATCCTAGGGTTTGATTGAAGAAAATAAGAGGGTTCATTACCAAGCTAGGGCTTGGAAAGACAAGAAATGTAAATGACATGCAAAGTATTATGCAAAACCTAACTAAATGACCTAGGAAATGAAACTGGAATGCAAAATATCAAACTAGAAATGAAAAAAGCTACACCTAGAAGAGTGATGAGGTCAAAACAAGCTCCAAAACCCTAAAAACTTATTGTTTGATGTCCACTAGGACTCATACGCTACTATGAGCGATTTAGTCCCAAACTATGGTTTTTGTGCCAAAACTAGAATATAATAGTGGTGACTCTGAATCTCTTGAAATTTAGAAAAATACCTGTATATGGAATCATACGCCAAAAGTGGTGTATCAGTCCCAAATAACTTTTTTGGAGGGTTAAGGTCTAATTCTGCTCTCCTATCTCTTCTCTTCCTTGCATACTTTGTTTCTAGATCCAAAACCCTAATTTGCAACCTATATGTGAATTTTTGTGTAGATGACAACCTTGTGACTACTTGACAACTTTCCTCAATCTTGTAACTCAATCTTCAAAGGATCTTCAAGCCTCAAAGCACCTAGACCCGCAATCACCCATGTAGAGAGAGAAAAACTTGTTGATTGTTAGGGAGTAGGGGTTTTCCTTGGTCAAACCCCTTTTAGGTAATTAAACCAAATGATGAGATAGTGAAATAAAGACATGAAACATGAAACATGAACAATGATACCTTGAATGATGCCTTGTAAATCTATAATCTAACATGAAGTGGCCATGAAGGATGTAGATCTAGATATTGAAATGAGTGTAGAACAATGCTTAACCTTGGATCTTGAATGCAACATCACAACACTAGCTCAAAAACATGCTTGATGTTTGATAACCTTGACATGATGATGGATCTTGAATTGATGCAACAATTGATGAAGAATTCTACCCTTGAGTGCTTTAAAGATGTTCTTGAATACTCTTGTGAAGTCTTGTAAACTATTGAAGGCTCTTGTAAACTCAAGTTTGCTATAAGGCATCCTCTCTTAAAAGTATTAGGTGAAAATGAGTGAAATGATCTTGTATTTATACTTGTTTATGTCGAATTTCCTAAAATTACAAGACTACAAGCCAACATCAGATCTAGGAGGATAAAATTCTGCCAAGAATTTGAATTAAATTAAATTTTTGGCAACACAAGACTCATATGCCAGAGGTTGCACATGAGTCCATTAGGCATAATTATGGGACACATTTTCAAAAATGTTTGGAATGAGGTGAAATTAGGATTAGGACCCAAAACCCTAGGTGGGACTCATATGCCCAAGGTGGTATATGAGTCTCAGATCACAAAATATAGGGCACACAACCTAAAAGCACTTGAATTATGATTGGATGTTGATTTATGTCGGGATTATCCTCGAAAAGATGCATTAATTAAGGTGTGTGGATGCAAAATATGGCCAATTAAAGCATACACAAGACCAATTATTTATGAAAACCCTAAAAAAGTGTGAAAGTGTGTTACTCCACCTTACAACACCCTAAATAAGGCATGATTAGGTTTGTTTAGATTACAAGGGCCCAAGACCTAATGTGAGTGTGTTAAACACATTACAACACTAAGTCAAGGCATCACTAAGCTCATTTTTATAAGGAGGGACCAACAAGTGTGAAAATGTCATGAACGACATTTTTCAGCACTATAGTGATGAATGTATCTTGGTGAAAGAAGATACAATAATTGAGAATCATGAAAGTATTGATTGTCTCTCTCCTCCCTCTTGGGAAGTTATTATGAAAAAAGAAGATGAGATCATAGACACATTTATAAATATAATGTTACCTAGTCTGCATTCATCCCTTGCTTGTGAGAATGTTTTAGTGAAAGAGGATGAAATCATTGATAACCATGACAATCAAAATTGTCCTTCTCCTAATATCCATCCTCGATGCAAAGAAGATAGTTTGGTATTAGAAGATACACCTATTGAGAGTCATGAGAATCTTGTTCCTCTCTTCCCTAATGCTCCTATCATTTGGAAAGATATATTTAGTAAGCATGAAAATCATAGTTGTCCTTCCCTTGATTCCTCCCCTATTTGTGATGAAGTTACTTCACAAAATCTAACAATGGAATGTGATGAACATCTTAAAATATCCCCTACTAGGGTAGATATTATGGAACAATAGAATGAGACCTTAGAGAAAAAGGATGAAATCATGGACAATCATAACAATCAAATTGGGCCTTCTCCTAATATCTCTACTATGGGTAAAGATGATATTTTGATTCTAAAAAATGCAATCGATGAGAGTCATGAAAGTCCTATTTGTCCCTCATCTCCTAGAAAAAACATTATTGAACAAGAGAATTCCATCATTGATAAGCAAGACAATCCAACCATTGATAACTTCCTTAATTGCAATGAAGTCATTTTAGAAGAACCAACCTTTCAATGTCATGAACATCTAGTTTGTAGTTCTCCTAAAAAATATCCTACTAGGGATGATATTATGGTGGAATAAAATGATAGCATCGACACATTTGTTTCAAACAATAATGATGTGACTCCCTTAGATGATGGTGAAAATATGACACTAGACTCCCCTTCATTAGAAAGACATCAAACCGAAACCATTGATGTTATGAATGCACAAGTGTCTATTAGATCCCCCTTGATTATTGGACCTCCTAAATACCTTGTGTGACATCCTAAGAATCCTATAATTATTTACCCACCCTCACAATGACCACAAACTCAAAATAAACATGTCCTCATCCTCGAACCACCTAAGAATAATGTTTCTCAACAATCGAATTATAACATTGTTTCTCATACATATAACATGAGGAACAATCTGCAACCAAGACAAGAAACTCTAATATCCCTCCCATTTCCTAACCCTATCTTGCCTGATCCCCCTCGTTTTCCTTTACAAAGAGAAAAGGAGTATGATCTTGTTGAACAACTGAAGAATAATCTTGCTACGATAACCTTATGGGAGCTCATTCAAGCTTCCCCTCATCATCGTAACATGTGTCGACATAGAAAATGTACTGATTGACATTACACATCTAATCTCGACCACTAACACCGTTTCATCCTAAATCATCCTTCGGTCTAACCATTTAATTGAATACCTTTATTTGATTAAATTCATCAATGTTCCTCTCTTTATTAGATAAATCATTTATCTAATTAAGTTATCCTTTCTTGTTAATTAAATCAATCAGTCTGATATAATTATCCCTATTTAATTAAATAATCAATTTTATTTGATTAAATTTCTAAAGTCTATCCATTAAATTAAATAAATTAAAACCTTATTTAGTTTAAATCTAACTTCATCTCCTTGGTTAAATAAAATAAAAATCTTTATTTAATTAATCTTGAAATCATATTCTTCTCATATTTGATTTAAATCAATCCATAAATCTAAATCAATACGTCACATCATTTTGATCTCTCATTAAATTAATTAACCTTGATTAATTTAATCTTTTCTCATGTCCCATCCTCTAGCTTTTGCAACTTGCACATGGAAATTGATTTAATTCATTTATTAAATCTTTATTTCCTCTCAAAAGGAATAATAAAAGAATATTCCTCAAATTTGAATTCAAAATCCAAGTGGACTTTTTCCTTCCAAAAAGGCATTTACTCCACCTAAAAAGTCCTTTTTACCTAAGCCAAATGGCATTCAATGCATGTTCTTTCCCTCTTACATGTCAATTCAACAATTTCAAATTTCAAATATATGCATTTATTGACACATTCTTCAAAACTTGCACATTCTTCATCCATTCACATGTTGACAAGTGGCACCTTACCATTTGTTGATTCTTAGTCCCACATTGCTCCATTTTGGACATCTCTTCAACTTGATATTCTATAAATAAGAGGCTTCATTCCTCATTTGATCATCCACAATTTGAGTAAACTTACTATACTCAAATTCATAGCAATTTTCATCCAGTTTCATCCAATCTTAGCTAGGTTATGCAGATTTTTATCTTGGAGCACATTGGAAGTCTTCATCAAGTGGATCACTCTTCATCATCAATCATCTTCATCACATCATTAGAGTTGGGAAAGGGCCAATTTTCACATCAAATTGGAACCAACTCCCTCAAGAGATTAAGAGTTTTCTTTGTGTTAGAATAGGATTTGATATCTTTGTTTTAAGTTTGTTGTGTTCTTCATTTCATTCCTTTTCTCTTACATTCAAATGGATTTCTTGAGGAATCTTTATTCTAACTTGAATTTGATCTTATTAATGTGTTCATTTGTTGTGTTATTGTAGGTATAGGATATTGGTTCACATTTTGGCGCTAGACGGAGGGAAAACCAGAAGAACAAATCACGTTTTTTGAGAAAATTCTGTGCTTTTTTGTGTGTTTACAAAAAACTGCGTTGATGGAAGCTCAACGTCGCCATATCGCATCACTGTAAACTTCAAACTGCGACGCTCCTTACTTCCTGCCCAAAATTCAAATTTTCAAACAACACCGTTGAATCTTTTTGACTCACTGGAATCTTTTCAAAATCCAAACTGCACTGCTGACCAGAATAGTGACGCCTTCATGCTCACTGGTCTAGCTATAGAGCAATGTTGACTAGTAAGTGGCACCATACAACACCACTAGTGTTTTCAAACTGTGACACCTTCGTGGATTGCATCGCTAGAGGGAAGTAGAAAGTGCAAATTTATTTATAACACGTGCCTTTTATCAAAATCTGGTTATTTGGTCTGTTTTCTGCTTTCTTGACCTTTGTTTTTGCAGAACCTAATTGATTTTCTTGTAGGTTGGATTGATCAAAGGTGAAGAGGAAAAGAAGCATGATGACCTCATTTCATGATACCAAATGTTTTTAAACACTCTAGTGTTTGTTCAACACTCTTAGAGGATTCATTATTCCTCTTAAGAAAATTTTTGTTATCTTTCATGCTTAGAACTCACTAGTTTCATTTTGGGCTCTAAAAAGAACTCTTTAAATTCTTGTTACAAAAGGAGCTTAAAATGAAATTTAAGACACAAACACACTAGATTTTTTTTGGGGCTAATAATTGAACAAGGAAAATTTGCATACTTCATTTGGTGCTATAAAAAGGAGTCATTATTACTTTGTTAGATTAAAAAGAACATGTGCTACTTTGTTTTCATGATCACTTACTCAAACTAACACCATTGAAAAGATGTATGTGCTTCTCTCACGCCTCACAACGATCTTCAAAATCAAAAGGCTTTTTAGTGGTCTTAGGTTGGGATAAAGGAATTGCCTCCACACTTCATTTTGGAACTAAAATTGAACAAAATATCTTGCGAGTGTGAACCAAACCTATTGCGTGTATTCTCTCTTTGTTTCTCAACAAAGATTGATCGAGTTGTAGAGATATGTTTGCTCGCTATTTTTTATCTTAGAGGGCCTGCCTTGGGGAAAAAGTACTCACCCAAGGGAACAACTCAACCGGTAACACTCTAAAACCAAGAGTATTTCCAGCCGGGATATAAAAGTGGGCACTGGAACAAAGGCCAGTATCACGTGGTTGGATCCAATGAGAAGGGCATCAATGGTCTCTTGCCACATTGGGTCAACTTTGAACGAAAAGTTTGAATTAAAACCCTTGTTGTAGAAAGGAAAAAATACCTATCTATTTTTTGGTGCAAGAACGGTCGTTCTAAAGCCGCCCCACACTTTTACGGTCTTTAGTAGAAATGAAAAGAATGTCATGGGAGTTTCATGGGTGTTGCTGCTTGACTTGTCCAAGTGAGGACTCAACAAATATAGTCTTTCATATCCATAAGGTTGTGCTTGTTCTTGGTTACAAAATGCTTTGCTTGTTTGAAAACATTTGGAAACAAACATTTAACATCATCATCAAAATTTCATACCCTTTAGGAGGAAAATACAATTGACCAAATTTATGTGTTATTTCTTTCCCTTGGGATTTTATCCTTAGAGGTTTCTAAACACTTGGATTTACATCTCAATTTTCCTACTAAAGTTCAACAATAGTTAACCCTTGCCTTGATTTCATCAAAATTCCACATAACATACTTTGTGGGATTCAAAGAAATTGGGACATTGGACATCTAGTTTGAAAATCTAATCAAAGAAGTGTTTGTGGTAAAACAAAATCACTAAGAAAAGATAACAAAATTGGCTATCACACATGTGTTAGTTACTCATGATTTCCAAGAAAGTTAAAATCCCAAAACAAAATTCCTTGAGAAAAAGTTCAAAATTTAGGAGTCACACTCGAAAGGTCATCAAGAAATACATTAGGAAGTGTAATCAGAAGCAACTTATCAAAATAAGAAAAAAATTCACAAGGTTCTATAGACTCATTCCTTTGAAGAATCCAGAAATGTATGCTCAGTTTGAACCACTTCTTGGTTAAGAGGTCCTTAGAAGTATTGTATGTTCTTCAATACCGAGGCCTAGTAAACAAGTGTCTTTTTAGGTACATTCTAGGATCAAAATCAAACCTTTTTATTCATCCTTGAACATAAAACCAAAATCACCTCACCATCGCCTTTCAAAAAATCTTGAAATTATCCTCCATGCTAGGATTTTTGGAAAAAATCAAAACCTTGAAGCAAAATCCTTGAAATATTTGAATCAAAAACATCAAATAATCTTTGGCTAGGTATGTATAGATGCATCATTTTGCATATTCTTAGTCAAATTATCAAACCATCTTGTTTAGCTAGGTATATGTAGATGCATCCTTCTTCATATGCTTGGTTAAATTATCATCTTGTTTGAATAGGTGTGGGTAGATGCATCCTTCTCCCTACACGTATTCAAATTATCATCCTTTGAGAAAATATACCCTTAGACAATCATCCAACATCTTAGGGTCTATTTGTTCGTAAATCCAAAAACAAAGCAAACCAAAATCAAAACAAAGTCAATTCAAAATTCGAAAAAAAATCCAAAAAGTCCTAAAAATTCTAGCATCCTCTCAAGATTTCTCAAAAGTTAAAACATCCCCATCGTATCACCTTTGATCCTTGAAAACATCCTAAATTTTCTCTTTTTGTGCCTAAGATTAGATCAATCCAAAGAATTAGAGATTCATTTCCCATATTCTTAAAAATTGATCCCTATTTTATGGTGCAAACAGATCTCAACACAAGAGGAACATGGAAGCCAACAAAGAAACATCCACTACAAGTGACCTAAGTCAAAAAAATTCTAAAACAAATCCCGTTTAATAAGGTAATCCTCTAATCAACTTTCCTACATCATCACAAAACCCTCAAGAGGAAGTAGAAGATATTACCAATAATCCCTTTGGAATGTCACACAAGGAAATAACCGAAATGATTCAAAATCTAGAGAACCATAAGATTATCAATATCATGATGAGACTCAACCCTTCACTATACATGCTCAAATTAGCAAAAGAAGGGGCTAAACTACCTTCTGATTTCGTTGTGAGCTCTATAGTGGAACCATCCTTAGAGGTCATGCCTCCAATTTCATCCACACTCCCCATATCATCTACACCCCCATCCCAAAGTATCACTCAAAAAATCCCACAAATCACATCATCCATTGCTCCAACTCAACCTAGTGTTAACAAGGGAAGTGCATTTCTCAATGCTTTACAAACACAAACCCTTGTCAATAATCAAGACTTGGATGCAAACACCATATTGGAGCAAACCATACCCCAAAATCCATTACATACATATTTCCCTCTCACTTTCCACGACCCCAATGATCCGTCATCATCATCCTTTCCCACAACACCCCAAACCTCTCTCCCCATAACCTCACAAGGAGAGGGTGACATGTTCGGACTAGGGAGCATTTTTCGACACTACACCATTTCCTCAAGAGATCACATCCCTCATGTTTTAACCACTTCCACCATTTTCATCATCATCCACACCACTTCTTGGCTTAGGGCTTCCCCCTTTACCAAATATCAATCAAAATCAAACCAACATCTCAAAAATCAATCAAAGCATCACGCCAAACTCTCAAAACTTCTCATCAACATCGCAACAATAGATGGAAACCACCCTAATAGCACATACCACCACCATCACATCATCAACCACCACCCTAACATCTCAAAACATGGTCTCTCAAGGACCAACCACATCGATTGCACTATCTACCACTCAAACCCCAATCATCAACACAACATTGCCTCTCACTGCCACAACAAGCACCATTCTGAATCCATCACCACCACCACCACCACCACCACCAAGCTCCAATACATCAAGCCAATACAGTATTGCGTTGAAATCCACTCAACAAGCTTCCTATCAAAAGGAATTCTTGCAAGTACAAAAACAACAAGCCGTGCAACTAGCTGCTCAACAAGTTGCGTAACTAGCTACTCAACAAGCCGCTCAAGCTGCTCAAGTTGCCCAAGCTGCATTACAAGAACAACAGGCTTCCCAAGCCCAAATTTTATTGCAACAACAACAACAACAAGCTGCACAAGCTCAGGCACAAGCTCAAGCCGCACAAGCACAAGCTCAAGCTCAAGCTCAGGCTCAAGATCAAGCACAAGATCAAGCGCACGCTCAAGCTCAAGCCCAATATCAAGTGCAACAAGCATAAGCACAAGCACAGTATCTTGCACAACAACATGAAGTGCAATATTAGGCACATTAGAAAGTGCCAAAATAATATCAAGAATAGTAGGAAGCAACTCAACAACAAGCATTGTTGGCACAACAACAACAATAGGCTTAGCAACATGAAATCTTAGCACAACATCAACAAGACCAACAACAAGCGTTGTTGATATAGCAACAAGTACAAGCATACATGGCTCAAAAAAATGTGTAAATACCACCAATCAACACAGCAACCAATCCACCCATCCCATCAACAAGCGAACCACCTCAGAGCACTTTCATCCTACCCCTTGATCTACAAAATGATGTCGCAGCACAAATTAAATTACTCTCACAACAAGTGCTCGATCTTCAATTAGGGCGAACCACAAAAACATCTAGCAACTTGTGTCCTTATCCATTTGATAGGAGCCTTGTGATGAAACCATTCCCAAAGGGATTTGAGATCCCCAAGTTTGACAAGTACTGTGGGATGGGAAACCCTGAAGATCACATCAAGGAATTCTAGGTTCATTGCATGAAATTCATGTATGACGATACCTATCTGATTCGGCTATTTCCTAGAAGTTTGGTTGCCCACGCCATGGAATGGTTCTCTCACCTACCTACAGGCATCAAGACATTCCAAGAAATCATAGATGCATTCATCAAAAACTACGTCAGTAATATCACCATGGATGTCAGTTTAGAGGAACTATCAGCTCTGAAACAAGGTAAGAATGAATCATTTACTTCATTCCTACAATGATGGCGATCCAAGGCCAATTGAAGCAAATGGGTCATGCATGAGGAACAAAAAGTGTGCACTATCATATCCAACCTTGACGGCCTCTTAGCTTTCCACCTCAAAGTTCAAGGGATTACCACGTACAATCAGTTAATTTCCAAGGCGCTTGACAATGAATGAGCCCTTATGACACAACTTGGAGGATCAACTTCATATCCTGAACAACAGAATAATTTCCCATCTACAAGCTATAATGAAAAATCTTGCACATGGGCAAGAAACAAAAATGTTACCAATGATGGTGTCGTTGATGCCAAAGTTGTCATCAGTGCCCCTCAGAAAAACACACCCACACCACAACAAAAAATCCAAAACCATCATCAAAACAACCATCCATCCAACACAACAACACAACAACCAAACAATCAAGTGATCAATAACGTCAACGATCAAAGGGGACCATCCTAGTGAAACAAGAACTTCACTAAGCAGAAGTACACCACCCTTGGGGAACCACTTGAAGTCATCATGAAGAAACT
Source organism: Sequoia sempervirens (assembly GCA_007258455.2). Classification (NCBI taxonomy): domain Eukaryota; kingdom Viridiplantae; phylum Streptophyta; class Pinopsida; order Cupressales; family Cupressaceae; genus Sequoia; species Sequoia sempervirens. Next base: position 612,275,685 of record VDFB02270651.1, on the reverse strand, counting down.
GATAAATGAAAACCTCATCAAGGCTCCCACCTATGAGAACTACCAAGAACCAAATGTAAAACCTCCTTGGTACAACGAAAATCAACTCTACGACTTCCACAAAATCAAAGGGCACACCACTTATAGTTGCATCAGGTTAAAAAACCTAGTCCAAGACCTCATTGATCAAAGAATCATAAATGTGGAACAACCAACAAGGAATCAAAATCTCAAAATATACACGAATCCGATGCCTAACCATAACAATAAAGGGAACAATAACACTGATAAGGGGAAATGAACCTTCAAGAACGTAAATCATGTGTACGACCATGTCGTCATATCCCTAGATGACTACTGCACTACCATCACCATCAAAGGAGCCCATGTCGATTATGGAGTCACCACAAGAGGCAAAAAAATTACCATCGCAGGATCATCCCAGCCAAACAAAGTACCTACACCCAGATTTGTTCCCAATGGTTACAATGTCCTTGATTAGCTAGAAAGAACCCCAACACAAATCTCCATCATTGTGTTATTAAAAATATTATCCGCCCACAAGAAAATCCTTAAGGAAGCATTGGCTTCATCCACTGTCCTCGCAGATCTTAATGAGGAAAAATTCCAAGCAAGGGTCGAAAACATCATTACCTTGAATCTCCTTACATTCTCCAACCAAGATTTTCCTGCTCAACCATCTCATAACTGTGCACTCCATTTAGAGGTCCTAGTGCAGAAAAATAAAGTCAAGCAAGTCTTGGTGGATGGAGGTGCAAGCTTGAATATTTGTTCCCTCAAGCTCATTAAGAACCTAAAAATCTCAGAGGATTCCATCGACAAAGACAAAGGTATTACAATCAAAGCATATGATGATCAAGAAAGAGTGTCCCAAGGCACAATCCAAATCCCTATTCAACTAGGGCCAACTATCATGGAAACCACCTGTTAGGTCCTGGACCACGACTTGCCTTATAACATTCTCCTAGGACGTCCATGGATCCATGCAATGCAAGCAGTAGTATCAACCTTCCATCAATGTGTCAAATTCACATATGAAGGACAAGAGGTCACCATCCATGGAGATCCTAAACCATTCTCCTATTGTAAGAACCTTGAGGCAAAATACTACAAAATACCTCAAGTACCTAAAAATGATGTGAAGGCCCATCAACACCATACATTGATCCATCCACTCTTGCCTCCACTTCTATGATAGAGAAACCCACCATTCCCATCATTCCCACCATCCCAACCATCTCTGATATCAAAATCATCATCTAGGACAACAGTTTCAGAAACTATATGATTCCTAAAAATTCCTTTGTAGTAGGAGAGTTACCACAATCTCCTAGATCATGAGGACATCTGCAATCAAATCAAGCCTCCACTTCTCAAACATCCCCTGAATATCCCAACTTCATAAGTTGGGGAGATCTCAACCAAGAAGTCATAGAGGAGGACCCATCTCATCTCCTATACCAAGATAATAGAGTAGCAGCTAATCTACCAATGGATGACAGAAGTAAAGGTTTGCAAATGATGCTCACAATGGGCTATGACAGAAACCAGAAACTAGGGAAAAATGACAATGGGCTTATAATACCCCTCATTCCTAAGACGCGAATGAGAAATCTTGGCCTCGGATATACCCCTCTAAGTATAACTATACATGGATGAGGTTCCCCAATTAAAGCAGTCAAGACTCCCTGTGAACCAACACCAGCTGAACTTTGCTTACCTATATCCACTAGCTGCATCTTAGATAATTTAACTTTTGACATAACTGATGTTTGTAGTAGCAGTGATGATGAGGATCCCATAACCAACATACCCAAGCTCTTTGAGGAAAGCACCCTTCTAATGATTAGCACTCTATCCTATGAGTCTAAAAATCAAAACCATGAAATCCATCTAGTCTACCCACAACTCATCGATTATGAGCAATGAGGACCACCAATTCTTGACACATTCAAAAATGATGAGGAACTCTCAGAATTCATGGGGCTACGAGATAATATTCTATGTGCGGATCACAAAGCAGGATTCCTCATTGAGCTAGATACACATGCATACTATGGGGAAATGATTGAATCCCTCAGTCACAAAAGTGAAAAACTGAGAATAATCTCTAGGTGCTTGAGTGAAAACCACACTGTGGAACTCTTCGACCCAAAAAAACTAAAAAGAAAGGACGCATCCAATGGTGAAAACCTCTCTGAGGTGCCTAAGGATGGGGGATTCAATCTTCCTTTTAGAGCTCTCCATCAGGAAAAATCAACGGTCCTAGCCAAAAAATGCAATCTAGTTAATCTAGGAATAGAGCAAACACCGCACATCACATTTTATGTAGTCATTACTATCAGAGGAACAAGAGCTCCTAGCATCCTTCTTGAGGGAAATACAAGTTAATTTTGCATGGAGCTATGCAGACATGACTGGGCTTGACCCAAAGATTGTAGTTCATCACTTAGTAGTATATCCTAAAGCAAAGCCTGTCTAACAAAAAATTAGGAAAATGCACCCTCAGATCACCTTGCTAGTCAAAATGGAACTAAAGAAGCTATTGGACGTAGGATTAATTTGACCAATAGACTATCCAGAATGGGTGTCAAACCTGGTTCCTATCTCAAAACCCGATGGGGGCATCAAAATCAGCACAAATTTTAGGGACTTAAACAAAGCATGTCCAAAAGATAATTTCCTATTTCCCAACATTGACATGATCATAGACATGATGGCGGGGCACAAAATGCTTTCTTTGATGGATGGTTTCTCAGGATACAACCAAATAATGATTGCTAAAAATACCAACACAAAACGACCTTCCTTGTCCATGGGGGACTTACTACTGGAATGTGATGCCATTCGGCTTGAAGAATGCAAGAGAAACATACCAGAGAGCCATGACGTTAATCTTCCATGACATGATCCATAAAATTGTCGAATATTATGCCAATGAAATACTAGCCAAATCCATAAAGAGGAAGGATCACATAGCAACCTAAATTCCATTTTTCACAGGCTGGAGGAATACAAGGTCTGATTAAATCCAAAGAAGTGCGTCTTCAGTGTATAATCAGGAAAGTTTCTAGGATACATAGTGTCAATGAGAGGTATCGAGGTAGAACCTACTAAGGTAAAATCAATCCTTGAGATGGAGGCACCCAAAACATTGAAACAAATGAGAGGTATCCAAGGCAGGCTTCAGTCCATCCGAAGGTTCATAGCACAACTGGCATATAAACATAATCCATATTCTCACCTACTTCACAAGGGAGTGGCGTACAAATGGGATAACAAGTGTGAAGAATCCTTCAATAAGATAAAAGAATATCTACTTACACCACCATTCCTCATGCCACCGATCCCAAGAAAGCCATTACTTCTCTATGTGTCAGCAACAACAACAACCCTTGGTGCTCTTCTAGCTCAACACGACGAAAATGGGATAGAAAGGGCCATCTATTACATTAGCCACACAATGGTTGGGCATGAGTTAAAATACTCATTCATTGAAAAGCATGTCTAGCAGCAGTGTTTTTTTTCAAAAAAAATTAGACATTACATGTTGGCACACAAAATAAAACTCATCGCCAAGATTGATCCCCTCAAGTACTTATTGTCAAAGGAAATACTCACTGGAAGAATGGACAAATGGGTCATGATATTATCAGAGTATGACATTGAATATGTGGAGCGGAAAGAAAACAAAGTTCAAGTCATAGAAGATTAGCTTGCAAAAGCACCAAACTATTTTGAGAATCCACTTATATTAGAGTTTCCAGATGAATCCATCTTCAACCTCAACATAGCCAATCACTGGAAAATTTATTTTGATGGCTCATACACACATCATGGATCAGGTGCTGGTGTCTTTTTCATCACCCCACAGGGGGACTGCATACCTAGATCATATAAATTGGCATTCCCTTGCATCGACAATATTGCAAAATACGAGGCTTTAACCATAGGCCTCAAAATAGTAGTGTAGTGGCACATCATGGTCCTCAGAGTATACATAGACTCCCAGTTGATAATAAATCAAGTGAATGGTGAATACCAGACTAAGGATGATAAGCTCACTCCATACAAGAAACTAGTGGAGACTCTCAAAGAATCCTTCATCGAGATCACATTCGAGCAAATTCCTAGAGAAAACAACAGAGCTGTAGATGTTGTTGCAACAATTGGATCCTTACTAGAAATCCCTCGCAACGTCCTAAAACATGAATTCTTGGTAGAGCAGCTTCTCATGCCCGCATTCGAGGTACCAGAGTCAAAATTTGTGTGCAAAATCGTTGGTCCTAGAGATCCCTAGTACCATGACATTTATACCTATCTACGAATAGGTATCTTACCTATTGACTTACCCTCAAGCTTAAAAATAACTTTTATTAAAAAATCATCTAGGTTTTTCATCTTAGGAAATACCTTATACCATAGAAGTATAAAGGGAACCTTATTACATTTCCTTAATACTGACGAAGCCTTGACTGCTTTAAGTAAGGCGCATAATGAGATTTGTGGTTCGCACTCGAGTGGAATGACCTTGGCCAAGAAACTGCTGAGGATGGGGTATTATTGGCCCACTATGGAGAAAAAGGCACACAACTACATCAGAAGGTGTCTACAATGTCAACAGCATGGGCACCTCATCCATGCTCCCAGTCAAGAGCTCCATCCTATTGTTACACCATGGCCCTTCTCACAATGGGGGATCGATCTCATAAAAAAAATCAATCCCACTTCATCTAATGGCCATAAGTTCATCATAACCGCCACTGAGTACTTTACCAAGTGGGTTGAAGCCATACCCATGACATAAATAACTGGGAAGAAGATATCAAAGTTTATCCTGAACTATCTCATTTTTTGCTAAGGTGTCCCACAAGCCATTATCTCAGATAATGGGACACCATTCAAGAATCAGGATGTCTACGACCTTTGTGAAAAATTCAAAACCCAAGATCACTTCTCCACCCCATATTATCCCCAAGGAAATGGCCAATCAGAAGCCACAAATAAAAGCATTTTGAAAATTCTTGAGAAAATAGTCAATGACATGGGTCATGACTGGCATTTTCATCTTAATCCTACCCTCTGGGCTTATTGAACTAGCATCTACACACCCATTGGTGCGACCCCATTCTCCATGGTCTATGGATAAGAATCCATACTGCCCATTGAGATCGAGCTCCCATCACTAAGAATATCACTGCAAAACCTCATCACGGATGAAGAATATTGAGTATCAAGACTGAATGACCTAGAGCTACTGGATGAGCGGCGTATAGACGCTTTAAATCATTTGCAAGTCTATCAGAATAGACTCAAGAGGAGCTATAACAAGAAAATCAGAAACAAGACTTTCCAAATTGGAGAACTGGTACTAAAGGAGAATTAGAAGAACATCCCAAATCCAAACAATAAAGGAAAATTTGAACCCAATTGGTTGGGACCATTTGTTATCACAACAAGCTATAAGTCAGGGGCATATCAGTTATCAACACCCGAAGGGGAACCTTTGCAAGAGCCCATGAACAACTCCTATCTCAAAAAGGTTTATGCCTAATCTTTTAAGGTATAGAACCAAAAATCCAAAAAAAAAAAGAAAATATCTTGAAAAAATGGTTACCTTGATGAAAACCTGGCAAACAGGCATCTTGGTGACAAAAAAAAAAAAATCAATCAGAAAAAGGATTAAAAACAATAAAGAGAAAAATCGTCCTTTAGTGAAAACCACTTCAGTGGTGCTTTGGACAAGTACCTTGGTGAAAACCAGGAAAATAGGCACCTTGTGTAAATAAGAACTTTCCATCCACCAAGATCTTTACGACTTGTTCGACATCATCCATCCATTACATTTCCATCATCCATCACATTCAGATCTCCATCCATCACCCATCCATTTGACATCCGCATCATAGCTTGGTCCTGTGTTCGTATCATGATCCCTCTTAGAAGGTCAATTTTTCCTACCTTTATCGGAGTAGTCTATTGCATCACGCTGGGGCCATGTTCACATCAGATTAGATTCGTGTATATTCTTGAAGTCCTAAAATCAAAAAATCCAAAAACATCAGAAAAACCAACAAAAATCCCAAAACATTCAAAACATGTGAAAATCCAAAAACAGCTCAAAAGGCCAGTCAAAAAGTAATAAACATAGTCATCTTGTCAAACTATGGGTCTTTGAGCCTTGAACATAGGCAAGGTTGATCTTTGATCATCCCCCAAGACACTTACGCCAGTCCTTTAGGAGTCCGTCATAATAAACTGACATTTCATCATTTATATCTTCATGTATAAATTGGTAAAGTCGTCATTTGAACTACATGGTCTTTGTCTGTATAACGTAGGCAAGGATAATTTGTTGATCAGCCCCTGAGGCCCCTAGGATAGGTCTTTAGGTTAGTATTTTGGTCAAAATCTTAGAAAACCCCAAAAAATTGGAAAATTCAAAAATCAAAACATTTGAAAAATCCAAAAAAATACCAAAAATAGCCTCAAAACATTTCAAAAAACAAAAACATCCAAATATTTGAAAAAATCCATCTGTCTCATCTCACTTTCACCCGCAATAAACATCACTCATAATAAACAATCATCATCCTCAACCTTTGGTAAAATAGTCAGAAACAAGTCTAGCAGGTTAAAAAGTGAAAACTCAAAACATCAAAATCTCAAGTCTAGGTTAGTACGTAAGCAAGTTGGTCAACTCTTTGTGTCAATAGCCTATCATCCAATCGGTCTCATATTAAATCATCTGATATCGTCATGTCCTAGGATGCATCCTTCCTACAATGGACATCAACATCAGACATCACCATAGTTTAGTCTTGGCTAGCAGTATTGAAGAACATCAGCTTGTTTGTTTACTATATCTTTGTCTTTTGAGTTATCTTATTATGGTCATTCCAACGATGTCTCAATGATGTCTCCAACGAAGAGATTTAGAGAGATAGGAATGGGGAAATGATCATTATCTTTTTATCTGTTGCGCTTGTTGGACTTTCTTGTAATATAACTTGGCACATACTTGCTTTATTTAGGTATGTACAGAGGGTATTCTAGATATCTTGTTGACCACATAGGAAGGATTACCTTCCTATGTTTTTGTCCAAGATGTTTGAAATACCTAAGGTGCATCCTAGTAAGGTTTCCGTATGTCAGGTGTGAACAAGGAAACTCCTATCTGATTGTTGAGTCAAAGTCCATCACACTAGATACAACATCATCCTGGTTCTTAATACCTTGATGCATCGTATTTATCTGTGTTATCAAACATAAGATAATTGGACCTTTGAAAATCCAAGCTCCACGGTAGATATTCATTATCATCATCATCTCGTGTCTTGTTGGAACCTCATCTTTCTTCCATTTCTTCTTTCTTTTCACGCTAACAAGGTACTATGACAGTTAATAATTTATCATTAAGAATGTATTCATCTTGCATCCACAAATCATTAGCATAATGCATATCATATAGAAAAAATAATCATCTCATATGCATATAATATAGATTTTCTATTCTAAGCATCTCATAATCATAACATTACATACACATTTTCATATAACCATCTCTTACGTAATTACATAAAACATAAGAAATCTATCACATCATCCATGGCATAATCATATAACTACCATCACATCACATAAATAGGTTAGTAATTTGCATCCATTTGCATAAAGCATACATCATCATAAACATGCATATCATCCATCATCCATCCATATCATAATAGAACATCTCATAAATCACCACATTGCAATCATTTTGCATAAACATTTCATAAATAATCCCATATCATTATAAGCATCTAGTGCATAATTAAACGAAGCATAACAAGTACATAAAAATTATAAACAACCCATTGCATTAAGTGCATACATCCATCCATAATCATATAAAAAATCTCATAAAAGCATTCATTATGCCATCACATATACATCATAAGGTCATTACTCACATATCATTTTGCATATACATCATAAATCATCATCTCCATACCATTTTGCATAAACATATCATTTCATGTATAACATCACATCACATCATTATATAACATCATCATAAGTACATATCATACATGGAAAATCACATACATTCATCATTACATAGCCGCATATCATGATCACTGTATTCACATAATCATCACCATCAAAACAGAAAAAGATATCGAAAAAGAAATCATTTCATAAATCATCACATTTGCATCAACATACATAAAATCATCATATAGATTGTACCATCATAAAAACATACATAAAAAGGTACTACAAGAGAAATGTACCATCATAAAATCCATCCATACCGCATATCCATTATATATCCATAATCATCACAAATGTATATCACATGAGGCATAATATAGATCTGTTAGTCGCATAACCATCACATAACACATACACCATCAGAAAGAAATGAATCCATATATATATCCATCACATAATACCATAAAATTATTGCATCGCATATAGAAATAGAACCATCCATAAATGCATAATAAATAAATGGTACACAACACATCACATCAACATCATCATCTCATATATATCATCAAGTAACTGTCATAGTACAAAATAATAATCGGATCACTATACATGTGTGTATGTCAATGAGTACAAAAAGGCCCAATAGGCTATAAAAAATGAGCCCATATGGCACAAAAGAATAATATATCGATCAAAAAAAAGGTCTAACCCTCTTGTCTACTACCCTCTCCTTTGTCACCATGACCCTCTGCTGGTCTATGGCTGGTCCGCTATGAATAATCTAGGGCCTAGGCTGCTCTAGGTATGGCCTAATGGTAAAGAAACTGATAGTAATCTGCCTCTTGGATGGCCTCCCTGTATGAGCGAAGAGGCACTATTCTGTGAGAGGAGGAAGCCACCATACTCTCTAGCTGTTATCTGTCGCCCATCTTTGCGGCCACCAGTAACTCCGTGGCCTGCCTCTATAAAATTTCCTGATCTCTCTCCGCACAGGCTTGGTCCCTCTTTGTTGTCAAGGCCTGGACCTGGGCCTACAACTGTAATATCAACCTGTCCCTTGGATCCGGCTGACCCGCTAGCTATACTAGCGAAGGCTGCACATGAGGCTGGTCCTCACCCCTAGCTCATGGTGGTGTGGCAACCCGATCTTGGTTCCCGTCATGTCCACCCCTCAACCCTTGATCTCGGTCCTGCATGTGTACATCAGCATGAGGCTGATCCATCTGAACCTATGCTGGCTAGACGTGTGCTAGCTAGACATGTGCTGGCTAGACCTGTGCTGGCTAGTCCTATGCTAGCTATCTTGTTGGAGGACCGCCACCTCCTCATCATTGACCTACTCCCGTCCCCGTGGCTCTCTGTCGAACAGAGGGTGCACCTGGAACTGTCAAACATAGAGGCAGTCAGAACCAATCTTTGTACGCCTAAGTCACTCTTGGATCTGCGACCCCCTGATCATACACCCATGGTCGGGCCACCAGCTGCCTGCAACTGTCCACTACCTCAGAGGCAGGAATGTATCGCCCCTAGGCATCCTATGATACTGTGCAAACAAAATGGCCACGTAGTCATCATCTAGCCTATCCTATACCTCACCAAACTAGCGCTGAACTTTTCTTGGCAGATATCTCTCAATCATAGTGTGCTCCTGGCCCTGCATGAGTCAGTCCTGGTGAGCAAATAATAGTTGTTGTACATCATCGGCCCATCTGGGAAAACCAAGGTATGGTTGCCATGTGAACACCATCATCTCATCAATGACCCTCCTACAGTGAGGGATCCCATGCTCGCCTATGTGTGTGAAGTACACACCACCCCTATAATGCCAAACCATTGGATCATCGAGCCCGACTGACACTGGAACAACCTGCGATTGAAGAACGTAGATATGCTCCCATGCCCACACATGAAGGAGCATGACACATGCGCCAAGTGCCCTACCATCCAAATATGCATACTCATATAAATCCCTGTAAAGGGAGGCAAGAAGAATAGGACCCCATGCAAAATGGACTGGCCTATCACAAACCATCCACTCCCAACAAAACCCCTAGCTAGGACTAAAGTATCGGCCTCGTCGATCCAGAGCAACAAGACTTGAAATGATGACAACAATAACTAGTTGAAAGGGCATCATGAGCGTCCTATGGCGCTCTAGCTCTATTTGACCCTCGCAAAACATGATCTCATCTGTGGCCATAATAGCATGGTATGCCTCCCTTCCAACATCCATATCATGAATAACTCATCGACCATGTATCGAAAATCTAAGGATGTGTCACAAGTCCTCCAAGGTAACGGTGGCCTTGCCAATGGCAAGATGAAAGGACAACGTCTCATTGTGCCATCTCTTGGCAAGTGCAGACATCATGCCAAGATGAGTCTGCACAGGTGTTGCATAGGAAATGTACCATAGCCCCATCTCTCGAAGTCGGTCCTACTTCTTGTCAGTCAGATCTCACAAATAGCTAAATATCTCCCACGATCTGTGCTCACGAGAATAGAGCTTCCTCGTCCCCTCTTGCATCAGGAAAGGTCACCGTGTTAAAATCATCAGGAAAATTTATCCCAAATGTTAAAAAAACTAGCCCACCAACATTGCAAACTGTGAAGGTGTCGCAGTTTGAAATTTGCAAACAGTGACACTGGCACCTTCAAATCCCAAACTGCATTGCGGTGGTGCACTTTGCTTAAGCATCCCAAACCCTAATTCTAAATTTCACCGCGGCATCGGAGTTTGAAATCCAGCGCTCCATTTCACGAATGCGTTAGAGTTTGAAGTTTGTTCCCAAACTCCAAACTCCACTGCGATGGTCCATCTTGTGATAGTGCCATCCAGTTTAAAAGACAAAGCAGTCCAGTTTGGGATTTGAGTGGTGCTATATAGCACCGCTGCGAGAGACCTAGCTCTAAATGCAATAAATGAACACATAAAACAAAAAAATGAAGCTCAAGTAAGGATCACATACCAGTGCCCCAATGCCAAGAGGTGGCTGGTACGTCCATACTTGGTCGGAGATATGCAACGAAAGCTATCGCTATGCCATCTCGTTAGGGTATCAAGGCTCAAAATCGTGAAATCTTTGAGGGCTATGTGTCCAAATGAATTGGAAGTGGCCCCTCAAAGCCTATTTAAGCCTAAAAATTAGGGTTTTTTGACATCGTTCGGCCATCCTACTAGGGTTTTGGACCCCCGATCCCATTTTTTGTCTATCTGAAGGTCATTTCACATAGTTTTTTGGCATTTTACCTCATTTTTTGACCTCTTGGATCCTTTTTGGACTTGTCGGCCACCTTGTCCTTTTTTTCGCGAGATCACCGAAAAAATTAGAATTTTCATCCGATCTCTCGACGGAGCAGTATATTACCATAATTTCCTTTGCTAGGGCAGCAGTGAGGCAATGAAAAAAAATCAATTTTTTTTTTCGCTTTTGATCGAGACCGTTTATTCTTTGAACCAATGCAACAAGTGCACTGCTTCAAAGAGGGGCAGAATGTAGACATAGAAAATGTATTGATTGACATTGCACATATGATCCTGACCACTAACACTATTTCATCCTAAATCATCCCTCAGTCTAGCCATTTAATTGAATACCTTTATTTGATTAAATTAATCAATATTCATTTCTTTATTAAATAAATCATTTATCTAATTAAGTCATCATTTGTTGTTAATTAAATCAATCAGTCTAATCTAATTATCCCTATTTAATTAAATAATCAATTTTATTTGATTAAATCTCTAAAGTTCATCCATTAAATTAAATAAATTAAAACCTTATTTAGTTTAAATCTAACTTCATCTCCTTGGTTAAATAAAATAAAAAATCTCTATTTAATTAATCTCGAAATCATATTCTTCTCATATTTGATTTAAATCAATCCATAAATCTAAATCAATATGTCACATCATTTTGATCTCTCATTGAATTAATTAACCTAGATTAATTTAATCTCTTCTCATGTCCCATCCTCTAGCTTTTGCAACTTGAACATGGAAATAGATTTAATTCATTTATTAAATCTCTATTTTCTCTCAAAAGGAATAATAAAGGAATATTCCTCAAATTTGAATTCAAAATCCAAGTGGACTTTGTCCTTCCAACAAGGAATTTACTCCACCTAAAAAGTCCTTTTTCCTTGAGCCAAGTGGCATTCAATGCATGTTCTTTCCCTCTTACATGTCATTTCAACAATTTCAAATTTCAAATATATGCATTTATTGACACATTCTTCAAAACTTGCACATCCTTCATCCATTCACATGTTGAAAAGTTGCACCTTGCCATTTTTTGATTCTTAGTCCCACATTGATCCATTTTGGACATCTCTTCAACTTGATATTCTATAAATAAGAGGTTTCATTCCTCATTTGATCATCCACAATTTGAGTAAACTTACTATACTCAAATTCATAGTAATTTTCATCCAATTTCATCCAATCTTAGCTAGGTTATGCATATTTTTATCTTGGAGCACATTGGAGGTGTTCATCAAGTGGTTCACTCTTCATCATCAATCATCTTCATCACATCATTGGAGTTGGGAAAGGGCCAATTTTCACATCAAATTGGCACCAAATCCCTCAAGAGATTAAGAGTTTTCTTTGTGTTAGAATAGGATTTGATATCTTTGTTTTTAGTTTGTTGTGTTCTTCATTTCATTCCTTTTCTCTTACATTCAAATGGATTTCTTGAGTAATTTATATTCTAACTTGAATTTGATCTTATTAATGTGTTCGTTTGTTGTGTTCTTGTAGGTATAGGATATTGGTTCACAACATGCTTCAAAGTGCTTTAAAAAAAGTTCCAACTATTCCTAATGTGCAATCAAATGATGTGATAGCCTAAATTCAAGCTATAACACCAAAAAACTTAGACATTACTTTCCACCAAGATGAGTTACCTTCCTTACAAATTCAAAATAAACATGAAGCCTTCAATATAATATTCTAGGTTAATTGAATCACGATCAAAGGAACCCTTTTTTACAATGGTTCGGCCTTGAACGTGTGTAGTGTGAGCCTTTTGGAAAAGATAAAAAATGAGTAGGAGCGATATTAAACTCGATTCTTTATCTATCCATGGATTTGATAATATAGGAAAGAAACCACTCAGAGTCATCACATTACCTATTAAAGTTGGAAAAGTAACATTACAAATTCCATTCCACATTATGTCTAATGATGTTTCTTACAATATCCTCTTAGGAATACCATGGATTCCTGCAATGGATGGGGTTCTGTCTACCCTCTGTTGTGTAATGAAGTATGTCTATAACAAAAAAAATTACACACTCAAGGCTGATCTTTACCCTGGAAGTTGTTTAATTGCTAAGAGAGAAGGACGAGATCCTTTGAAAGCATGAGAATCAATTGAAAAAGTGGAAATCACAAAGGAAGAACACAAGAAGAAAATTGATGAAGTCACTAAGCTATTGGATGATGATTGGGGTTCCTTAGATTTCACACCTACATTCATGGGCGAATACAAGATCACAAAAAAAGAGTCTGAAAAGGGAAAAGAAAAATCGGTAATGTCAACAAAAAATTCAAAAGCATCCACCTCAACCACTTTACAAGAAACAAATTACACAACAAACTTTGATTCAAAGTTGATCATGAGCAACCACCAAATCCAAAAGAAATGCAAAAACTTTATGGAAGAGGTCATGAACTTATGAGACAACTTGGTTATAGTGGAAAAGGATGTGGTGCTAGAGAACAAGGTATTTGTGTCCCTATAGAACCTAACACGCAAGAAAAAACTCATGGTCTTGGTTATTGTCCTTCAATAGAAATAAAAGAAACAAAAAAACCTTCTCTTAATATGAAAACTCTTACAAAGGATTCTTCTAAACCAACTTTAACATTAGTGCATCCTAAATTGATAGACACTAGTGGTCTTGGTTATTGTCCTTTGAAAGAAACAAAAGAAACAAAGAAATCCTTGCTTAACAAATTAATGTCATCACGCAAAACACTAATAATTCGAATTTGATAGATTTTACACCCTCCTGCAAAGGAAAGTACAAAATATCGTAATCTAAAGAGCCTTGTTTAAGTATGCCATCTTGTACTAAGAATGAGATATATCTGTCGCAAAATAAAGGAACATATTCTACTACTAATCAAGAGGGTATATTGTCGAGACTCCTCCATGACCATTTGATATCTCTCCCTCCAAAAACATGAAATAAATTTTACTGCAAGAGTTCATTTTGTGCATATCATAAAGTTCATGGTCATTCTACTAATGAATGTAAGACTTTGGGTAACAAAATTCAACATCTTAAGAATTACAGTGCTCTTCCTTGTGTTGAAGCACCTAGTTCCTCTAATTGATACTGATTTTCATGTTTCTCATGAATCATCTCAGCTCATCCTTGTCTTGCACTAATTGGGGGCAAGGGGTTAGGTAGCTTTGTCCTCGTATGTTACTTGTCGTTGTCTCTTTTGGCTAGTTTACCTCCTTCCATGTATATATAGGGGAAAGCTTGGGATGTGACTGGCATTCCTTAAGTTAGCTTGCATGTGATGTATCGAGTATCTTTACTTGTTGCATTTTTGGGGAAACCCCTCCTTCCTATTTCTTGATGTAGCTTTATTTATGAAACATATGACTTGGCATAGGGTTTTCCGAGGAAAGATCTTATGTCTTAGGAAAAAAATTGGCTACTTTAAAGCAATTGCTCACAGTAATGGTGTAGCAACTGCTTTAAAGTGGGGGCATATATCAATAACATCTTTTGACATATTTCATTGTGTTATTTTTCTTTTTTTCTTGTGATGTGTCCTTTTCTTGGTGGTGTCATTGGATTTGATGTCCTCCAAGAGTGTACGATCTACCTTCATGGCATGATGTGAATGAGGCATCCCATAAGCGATGATCTGACAACCTTGATTTTTCCTCTCTTAGAGAAATTAGGCTCAATGCTCCCTAAGAAAAAGACCTTACACGAACAAAGAAAATTCCCCTTTAAATTTTTTACATGACATTACAAAAGCATTACAAAAAGCATTACATTGTGGTGCCTTATCAAAGTTTTCAGGAGGATAACTTTGGTATGGTATGAGAGGCTAACATGATTCTCTCATTTGCCACCTCATTGGGATAACTCACCTACTGGATAGACTGAGGTTACACTACCCTAGAGTGAGCATACACATATTTTGGACAACTCACCTAGTAAACAGGTTGAGGTTCCACTACCCCATAGTGAGCAGTGTATGTTATGGACAACAATCCCATTCCACATCGCGTTGGAACAGTTGTGCTTGACTCTTTTTTTTATTTAATTTTTCTTGGCCTTTGACAGGGTATGATTATCTTTTTTATTTTTGAATACTTAAGTGTCTTGAATGTCTACTTTAGTGTGAGTTTGACATGGGTCATCCTCTCACTAAAGTGGGGGAAAAATGTAGTAATAGAAAAAGTATCCCTTTTCCTTACTTAATTTGTGAATAATTGACATTGAATTAACTTAATTGTGCCTTGGTTTGGTGTTGTAATATGTTGTACACATTCACATTAATATAGGCCCCATTTTAAACTAAATGTACTTGAATGTACCTTATTTAAGGTGTTGTAAAGTGTTGTATTACACTTTCACACTTATCTAGGGTTTCATTAATTAATGATGCTTAATTGAGCTTAATTGGCCCCTTTAATTCAAATTCAAGCCCTCTTTTCAAGGATCTATATGTTGGATGTTGTGGTTGTGTTGCTGATATGTGGTTGTCATTGATGTCAACACTATTAGCATTAATGCATTAGAAGCTTTATATGTTGAGGATATTGAGAAATTTTTAATGAAATGAGTTGCAGGTTGTCAGTGGTGAAGTGAAGTTCAGTCTGTTGGTGAGTTCAGTACGTTGATGATCAGAGGTTGTGGAATAAAGGGTTTATTTTTTAGTATATATAGTTTATCCACATTGAGTTTTAGAGATCCGCATGAAGATTTGATCGAGTTATGAAGATGTGTATTTTGACATTTTTTTTGTTAATTCAGTTGGTGTTCCTGAATGAAGATGATGTGATTCTAGTCAATTCAGTTTTTGCGGATGCTTCTCTGGTGATTCGTGATTTTTGTGGATGTTTCTAGATCATGCTCTATCTATGTTGCACGTCTACATTGATTGTTGTGCTCATGATCCATAATTTTCTCTTGCATGTTCATGTTTTTCATGTTCCTGGCCGACAAGGTGATGGTAGCACGTTGTGGATCTTCGAGGAATAATTTTTGAAGGTGGTTCATGTTTAAGGATTTTATTTTAGGTCTTCACTATGTTGTGGCCGGCCTTGGTTGATTCACATTAATAAATTGTTATTGATTTGGGCTGACAATTTGTTATCATTGTATTATTTTATTGAAGTTGACATGTGGAGATGTAATTTCTTGTTGCAGATATATATAAGTGATTCTTTATTTCATTTGAAGCATGAGATGTGTGAGTGTTATGCACGAATAATGTTCTAAATCATTCAAAGGCAGAGAAAAGTGTGAAGAAGAGTGAAGGAGAGTGAAGAAGAGTGAAGAAGAGTGAAGAAGTGTTCATGTGCTTAACCAAAACTATAATTAGGCATTAGAAAATGCTATTTTGTCAGTTCAAATCCCTACGGATGTAATCTGAATCTTTCTGTAAGATAGTGTGTCTTCCTTTGGGTAGTAAGCCTTGTTGTAATTGAGCAGTGAGCTCTAGGTAGTGTGCTTGAATGCATGTGCATTCCCTATTCGATTCTTTGTCCTTTTAACAGGGTATAATCTTGTGGACTGAGCTCCATCATGGTTTTTCCCCTAACAAGGTTTCCACGTAAAAATCTTGGTGTTATGTGTATTTTTGATGTGTTGTTGATTTATGCTTTCATGGTTATTGATCATATTTGAGAATAAGGGTTAATAAGTTTAATAAGTTTTAATTTTTTGTGACAATTGATTCACCCCCCCCCTCTCAGTTGTTTTCCCTTGTTCTTCCAACAATTGGTATCAAAGTAGCTTCCTTGGAACAAGTTTAATAGCTTAAGGTGATCCAGGACAGTGACATACAAGAAGGATAGTCTGAGATTTGATGGAACAAATTTTATTCTCTGTGGAAGACTTGAATGGAGTGTCATATGAGATGTATTGGTGAAGCCTACTGGAGCATTACAAGTAATAGGTATGTTATTCCACATAATGGTCCTACTACTACTACTTAGATTAGGGATGTTGAGTACAATATCAGGGCTAAGGAGACATTGTCAAGAGTGCTTTGCCTGATTTTGAAATGAATAATGTGATGGATCTGAAAACTACTTATGCGATCTGGAAAAAGTTGGAAACTTTGTATGAAGGTGATGCTAATATGAAGATTTCTAAGCTACAAAGTCTAAAACGGAAATATGAAATGTTGAGAATGGGTGATGATGAGAATATTACTACTTTCATGCAAAGAGTGAATGAACTTGTGTGTGGTATCAGATGTGTTGGTGGACAGTTGGAAGAATCAGAGATTGTTGCTAAAGTGCTTAGATCCTTTCCTACTGCATACAAAGTCAAAGCTACTACTATTGAAGAGCTCTGGACTGTAACAAATGTTACCAAAGATATGTTGATTGGTAAGCTTACTGCTTTTGAGTTGAGTGAATTTGGTGATGCCCTTCCTAAGGTAGAATCTGCATTCAAGGCCACTACTTCTGGAAGAGATAAACAAAGATATGATCCAAGTGAAAGTTTTTCTAGAAAGGTATTCAAGTATGAGGAAGAAATGAGATAGATTGAAGAATAAGAAAGAGAGTTGGATGAGCTTGAAGCACTGATTGTCAAAAGAGAAGCTAGAGGACAAGGTAAGTATAAAGGGAAGTTTCCTATTAAATGTTGCCATAAGATACATGATTTTGCATCAAGGTGTCTGGAAAGAGTTCCTAAGTCAAAACCTAACAAGCCTAGATTTCAAAGAAAATGCTATTATGTTGCAGATAAAGGAGTGACAAATGATGAATCTGATAAAGGTAATGGAAGTGAGGATGAATGGGTATTTATTGCAATTAAGGAAAATAATCATGTGTCTACTAAATCTGCTAGTTGTACAAATGTGGAGAAAGCCCTAACTGCTTGAGTTGAAGAGAAAGATGAATGGGTGATTGATAGTGGATGCTCTCATCACATGACAGGTGATAAAGTAAGTTTGTGAGCTTAGAAAAGTATGATGGTGGTGTTGTAAGATTTGGTGATGACAAAGTAGGTGTGATTTGTTGCAGAGGATGCATTTCTCTTGATGGTAAGCATAATATTGATGATGTCCTATATGTGGAAGATCTAAAGCATAATATTTTAAGTGTTGGACAGATGGTAGATAATGGATACAATCTTCAGTTCAAGGATGGAAAGTGCAAAATATTGGGGAGTTCCAGAAATGTGATTGCATCAGGTACAAAAATAAAAGGTAATATCTTTCACCTGAGTGTTGCTAGTAAAGGTTGTTTTATTGCTCAAGTTGATGAAAGTTGGTTGTGGCATAGGAGAATGTGTCATGTAAACTTTGATAATATTGTCAAGATAAGTTGTACTAAGGCTGTGAGAGATCTTCCTAAGTTGCTGAAGCCTACTAATGCCATATGCAAGGAATGTCTGTTAGGGAAGCAAACTAGAATTTAATTTTAGAGCAAACAATATTGTTCAAATGAATTGTTGGAGCTTGTGCATACTGACTTGTGTGGTCCTTCTAGAGTTAGAATTTTACAAGGATACAAGTATTTCATGCTGCTTATTAATGATTATTCTAGAATGATGTCAGTTACTTTCTTAAGGGAGAAATATATGAAGCTCTGGAGAAGTTCAAAATCTTTAAGGCTATGGTTGAGATAGAGACAGACCTCTAAAGATTAAATGTCTGAGATTGAATAGAGGTGGCGAATTCACTTCTAGTGAGTTTAATTATTTTTGTGAAGAACATGGAATAAAGAGACAATTATCTACACCGCGGACCCCTCAGTAAAATGGAGTTGTGGAAAGGAAGAACATGACAATTCAAGATGCTGCTAGGACTATGATGCTGGAAGGAAATGACCCTCATATCTACTGGAGAGAAGTTGTGAGTACTGTTGTTTACATTCTTAACCAAGTACAAATCAAAGGTGATACTAGTAACAATCCTTTTGAGCTATGGTTTGGTCACAAGCCTACTGTTAAGTACTTCAAAATATTTGGGAGTAGATGCTTTATCAGAAGAGATGAAGATATAGGAAAGTTTGATGCTAGGAGTGATGAAGGAATCTTTCTTGGTTATTCTACTAAAAGCAAGGCCTATCGGTGCTACAATAAGAGATTGAGGAAAATGGTTGAAAGTGAAAATGTTAAGGTTGATGAAGACATAGTCAAACCATCTAGAACCTATGGATATGATTCAAATGATCAGAATGACAGTAAAAATTCAAGAAAGAAAGTTCAGACTTCAAAACAAGTTCAAATCATTTGGGTGAATCAAGAAGATCAAGAGGAAGGAGAAACTAGTGAAAGTACAAAAGAGAGATAACAAGAGCCTGAAGTTCAAGAACATCCTAAGACTCCAAGGTATGTGAGATTAAGTCATTTGGAAGATTAGATTATTGGTGATAAGAATAAAGGTGTTCAGACTAGGAGAAAAATTGCAGAAGAATACTATTTGATTTCAAAGACTGAGCCTAATAGTGTGAATGAAACATGCAAAGATGAACATTGGGTTGAAGAAATGAAAGAAGAGCTACTACAGATTGAGAAGAATGATACATGGATTTGTGTCCCTAGACCTAAGGATAAAAATGTAATTGGAACTAAATGGGTCTTTAAAAATAGACTGAATGAGCAAGATGAAGTTGTTAGAAATAAAGCAAGATTGGTGTGTAAAGGATATTCTCAGATGGAAGGAATTGAATTTGAAGAAACTTTTTCCCCTATTGCTAGGATTGAAGCTGTGAGATTATTTCTTGCTTATGTTGTTTACAAAAACTACAAGGTTTATCATATGGATGTCAAGTCAGCATTTCTAAATGGCGAATTGGAAGAAGAAGTTCATGTTGAGCAACCTGATGGATTTCAATTGAATGGTCAAGGAGACATGGTTTGTCGACTAAAGAAAGCATTGTATGGACTTAAGCAAGACCCTAGAGCTTGGTATGCTAGATTGGGCAAGTATTTGCTGAAGATTTTATTTAACAAAGGTACTACTGATAGTAATCTGTATTACAAGATTGATGATGATAAATATTTGATTGTGGAAGTCTTTGTTTATGATATCATTTCTAGAGGAGATGATATTTTGTGCATGAATTTTGCTGATGAGATGAAAAATGAGTTTGATATGTCAATGATTGGAGAGATGAAATTCTTTTTAGGATTGCAAATTACTCAACTAGATAAAGGGATCTTTATATCTCAGTCCAAATATGTGAAAGAATTGTTGAAGAAGTTTGGTATGGAAGATTCAAAGCCAATCGGTACACCCATGGTGACTGGATGTCATTTGACAACAAATGATGATTCTCCAAAGGAAAATCAGACTAGATACAAATCAATAATTGGTGGATTGCTTTATTTGACTCAAACTAGGTCTGATATCATGAATGTTGTACGTATTGTTGTAATATTTCAAGATGATCCTAAGGAATCTCATGTGACTATTGTGAAGAGGGTTTTTAGATACTTGAAGGGAATAGTTGATTTTGGTTTGTGGTATCCTCAAGATGATGATCTCACTTTAAGTACCTTTATTGATGTTGATTGGGCAGGAGATGTGAATGACAGGAAAAGTACTAGTGGTGGTGCATTTTTCTTGGGAAAGAAGTTGATTTCATGGTTAAGTAAGAAGTAGAATGCCATTTCTTTATCTACAGCAGAGGTCGAATACATTGTTGCTGCTAACAATTATACTCAAGTATTGTGGATGAAGCAGATGTTGAAGGATATCAGAGTTGTGTATGATGAGCCTATTGCTATATCCTATGATAATTCAAGTGCAATTAACATTTCTGATGCTACATTCAAAGACTAAACATATATCTATCAAGTTTCACTTTTTGAGAGAGAAGGTGAGTGAAAATGAATTCAGATTGGAGTATGTGCCTACTAGGGAACAAATTACAGACATCTTTACCAAGCCGTTTCCTAAGCATACTTTTGAGTATCTCAGAGGGAAGTTAGGGGTGATTACCCCTCCTAATTAGAACTAAAGGTGCATTGCTTTACATCAGTCCATGCATTTCATAGTCATATCTTGATCCAGATTGATGTTGTGGTGGTTGCTACTCAAGGGGAGTAGTTAGATATTCAAATGTTCAGATATGTGGTTCAGAGCTTAGAGATCTTTGTCATTGATGTCAAAGGGGGAGAAGAACAATGTGAAAAACTGTAAATTATCTAGGGAGAAGAGTCATGAGTTGAAAATAGAAGAGTCAAAACCTAAGGGGGAGTAAGTGCTAATAGACAGTTGTGTTGATGGTGTTTTTCACATCATGTGTTCTCATCAATGCCAAAGGGGGAGATTGTTGGATGTTGTGGTTGTGTTGCTGATATGTGGTTGTCATTGACGTCAACACTATTAGCATTAATGCATTAGAAGCTATATATGTTGAGGCTATTGAGAAAAAATTAATGAAATGAGTTGCAGGTTGTCAGTGGTGAAGTGAAGTTCAGTCTGTTGGTGAGTTCAGTACGTTGATGATCAGAGGTTGTGGAATAAAGGGCTTCTTGTCGAGTATATCTAGTTTATCTAGGTTGATTTTTAGAGATCCATGTGAATATTTGATCGAGTTATGAAGATTTGTATTCTGACAGTTTTTTTGTTACTTTAGTTGGTGTTCCTAAATGAAGATGATGTGATTCTCATTAGTTCAGTTGTTGCAGATGCTTTCTTAGTGATTCATGATGTTTGTGGATGTTTCTATATCATGCTCTATCTATGTTGCATGTTTGCATTGATTGTTGTGCTCGCGATCTGTGATTTTCTCTTGCGGGTTCATGTTTTTCATGTTCCTGGTTGACAAGGTGATGGTAGCGTGTTGTGGATCTTCGAGGAATAATTTTTGAAGGTGGTTCATGTTCAAGGATGTTATTTTAGGTCTTCACTATGTTGTGGCCGACCTTGGTTGATTCACATTAATAAATTGTTATTGATCTGGGCCGACAATTTGTTATCATTTTATTATTTTATTGAAGCCAACATGTGGAGATGTAATTTCTTGTCACAGATATATATAAGTGATTGTTTATTTCATTTGAAGCATGAGATGTGCAAGTTCTATGTGAATAATTTTCTAAATCATTCGAAGGCAGAGAAAAGTGTGAAGAAGAGTGAAGGAGAGTGAAGAAGAGTGAAGAAGAGTGAAGAAGTGTTCATGTCCTTAACTAGAACTATAATCAGGCATTAGTAGATGTTATTTTGTTAGTTCAAATACCTATGGATGTAATCCGAATCTTTCTATAAGACATTGTGTCTTCCTTTGGGTAGTAAGCCTTGTAGTAATTGAGTAGTAAGCTCTAGGCAGTGTGCCTGAATGCATGTGCATTCCCTATTTGATTCTTTATACTTTTAACAAGGTATAATCTTGTGGATTGAACTCCACCATGGTTTTTCCCCTAATAGGATTTTTGCGTAAAAATCTTGGTGTTATGTGTGTTTCTGATGTGTTGTTGATTTATGCTTTCATGGTTATTGATCAGATCTGAGAATAAGGATTAATAAGTTTAATAAGTTTTGAATTTTTGTGACAACTGATTCACCCCCCCTCTTAATTGTCTTCCCTTGTGTTTCCTGCACTATCCCAACACCCAATAATGATATTGTATGATATTTAATTTGGAAAATTTGGTGTCCTGAAAAATGCTGCTAGGACCCATTCGCCTTTACTGGCAAATGAGTCCTCTCCAAATAGGACACCCCTTTCTACATATTTTTGAGGTGGGTTTTTGATGTTATTTCATGTCCCTGAAGCTTGGTCCTAGAAATTGTGCAAGGACCGATTCGCCTTAGTGGAAAATGAGTCCTCTAAACTTAGGACACCCATTTTTTGAAATATTTGAGGTGGGTTTTTGATGTTATTTCATCCCCTGAGGCATGGTCCTAGAAAGTTGTGCTAGGACCCATTCACCTTTAGTGGCGAATGGGTCCTCCCCTAATAGGACCCCTCTTTTCGAATTTAATTGTGGCGGGATCCTTATGATTCTAATACCTAGATTTGAGGTTGGCTTGAACTATTTGAATTTCGGGATTAATCTCTAGATTTAGTATAAATAAGGTGTTAAATCACATTGTTTCACCTAGCAACTTTGAGAGAGCATACTTATAGAAAGTTTGAGTTTACATGAGAATTCCAAAGTAGATTTGTGGAGTCTTATTGTAGCAATTCAAAATCATTTCATCATGTTAAAGGCATAGTGCATTCAAGCATGTTATTGAGCTAAGATAGTTGATGTAGCATTGAAGATCTACTTGCAAACATTGTTTCATTTCTTATTCAAGATCAAGATCTACATTCTTCATGGCCACTTCATGTTAGTTTGCAGATTTATATACTCCAAGACAACATCCAAGGTATGATCAATTACATATTCATATTTCATGTTTCAATTTCATTATTTCATCATTTGGCTTAATTACCTAAAAGGGGTTTGACCAAGGAAAACCCCTATTCACTAACAATCATCAAGTTTTTCTCCTCTTCAATGTGTGTTTGCAGATTTATAGGTTGATGATCAAGTGGAGAAGAATTTTAGAGAAAAATTGTCAAAGTTGAAGAGTTGCAAAGTTGTCATCTATAGTGCAAGAACATAAAAACAAGTCGCTATAATTTGTTACAATTTTTTGAGAGCTAGCAACCAAGGATCTGAGAGTGTAGAAATTGAAATACAGAACCCAAAAGTTAGTTTTCTGAAACCCCAAAAGGACCCGTTCGCCACTAAAGGTGAATGAGTCCTTAGTAGGGCTTGAAGCAGTGAAAACCTAGGATTTGGGGGTGTAGACTGAAAGGAATAAAACCTAGAATTTGGTTTTTGGAATCCTAATAGGGCCCCATTTTCCACGTGAATGATTCCTCTATGGTCTAAAAGCAACAATTTTTCTATTAGGTACACATCATTTCAAGCTCCCAAAACTCCCCTTTTCATTGCTATAACAGTTAAGGTTAGTTTATGTTTGTTATTTGCATGTTTTCGCCCTCATAATTGTATGTTTCATACCCTACAAAAATAAGTGGTTCATCATCTTGATTAATCCATTTTGGTGAACCCTATTTTTTCTATGAAACAAGATCATGAGTTTAAATCTATTTCTTTCGATAGGTTGAAGTATTTGAAATTTCTATCCAAATAGTTTGAGAGGAAAGTGCCCAAAAGACATTCCCAATAATACAATATCAATGTCTATGCCACTTACCACTTCAAGTCAAATTTCATTGATAGACTAGACAAGGAAGCGATGAATATGCCCTTTGACAACATTTATGGAATATAATGGAGAGGAAGCTTCCTTGGACATCAAGGTTATTACTAAGGATGATAGCAATGGAAAGAGAAAAAGCTAAAGATGGGCATGCTATTTGAATTTGAAATTTTGACCTTTGTTTCATGTAAAGACTTGTACTCCTAAGGTTAAATGTTTGTTTATCTTGGAAGTAGTTATTTTAATTTGAAGAATTATAATATCTTTTGGAGAAGGTATGTACAAAAGAAAAAATGACTTGGAAATTGTGTCAAATATATTGAAAGCTATATATGTATAAATATTTTGTTTTTAATAGATTAGCTTATATTTTAAAATTTTAAAATAAATATATTTAAAATATTTATATTAGCTTACCTTAATTCTTAATTAAATTTATCAAATTATATTTAAAAAAAATTGTAAAGAAATTCATTATTTACAATTTATCATTTAGGAATAGGTTTGCACGGTAGGTTTATGAAACCTAAGCATTCATAGTACCTACCATGCTTATAAAATATAATTTCAGTTGATTTAGAAAGGAAAATGAAAATGAAAATCTTAATACATGCAAAGTAAATGTAAAACACTACCCTATTAGTTCCACTCTGGTTCATGTGTTTTTCTTCAAAGCAACTCAAATAACAAAAACATTAGTAATTTAGGTATTGTATTTTTAGGTCAACAAAATATTACTAGTTTCAATAAATTGAAATCTAGAGTAAATAGTTTTAAGTGATGATTCATTGATGAAATAATTTTCCACACGTGACATAGATCATTGTAATTATTACGTCGAAGGCGTTCCCTCTATTAGATGAGCCAAGCTAATTTCTGCTATCAACGGTGTGCAATGCAGGAAAAGGGATGCACAACGATGAAACTGATCTCGTCCATCCATACAAATATTGACCAAAGAGACGTGGGATTTGGTGAAGTGTAGTTGGCAGGAAAAACACATAGATCAAGCTTACGGTCCGCATGAACGAAGTCTTTCACTTACGTCAATACGAAATTTATGGTGGTTCAGTTTGTTTCTAGTTTTATGAGTAATAGCCTGGGGTTTATTTCAGACACCTGCCATATGTTGTTTGATTGTGCAACCCTTGCGATTGGACTGTATGCATCATATACTTCTCGGCTTCCTGCAAACGGTAAGTTCAATTATGGGTATGAGAGATTTGAGGTTTTGTCTGGGTATGTGAATGCTTTGTTTTTTGTACTTGTTGTCTCGCTTATTGTGTTGGAGTCTCTGGAGAAAATTTTGGATCCGCAAGAAGTTTCTATAGAAAGCTTGTTGCCTGTTTCTATCGGAGGGCTTCTGGTAAATATTGCAGGGTTGGTGTTTTTTCACAAGGAGCACCATCATGCCCACGTTGGCAGTAGTTGTTCTCAATCTCATGGAGCTCACTCTCACCCCCATTCACATGAAAACCATGACCATGATCACCATTCTCATAGTCATAGCCACACCTGCACAATTAACACAAGCATATGTCTTCCGTAGTTGTCCATGAGAATGTAAGGGAATAAGTGATTCCTCGCAGAAGAAAATCTTGGTTTTTTGAATTTCTGATTAATGGGGGCTAGCCTTTCTAGGGTTTATGAAGTAGACGTAGGGAGACCTCCTGCAGCTTATCCTGGATTGGCTGATATCTGTGAACTTGCACGGTTGAATAGAGCTTTTAAGGGTGCGACTTCTTCCAATTTCATATGGGCCGAGAAGTTGTCGATGTGTTATCAGGACATGCTTTCAAAATTGCCCGTCCAAGGGTCAAATCTGCCAAAAAAAGAGATTTATGTCCTTCTCTGCAAATCCATTTCTCTAGACAACGGAACCAAGGTGATATATTTTATTTGCAATTTTTGACGTCCATGGTTAATTTTTAGTGTTTTTTTTATGCATGTGATTTTTTATTAATTTATTTTAATACTTATTATTTTTTGGTGATAACTACGAAGAATTAACTTGCATTCTTTGATGCCCAATGTAATATTATGTATTGTCCTTGATCTTTTGTTGATGCATGTGATGGAATTTCTTGCATTTTTAGATAGCTACGGTAAAATTAATTTGAACCTTTTAATTTCCAAGATGCAGTTTTGTAGTCGTTTTGAAGGTGGTATTTTTCATTTTCTAACCATGCTAATATATTTTGAAGTTTTTAATGTCAAGCTAAACTTTTCTTGAATATCTAGGTGTCTATTTGGTTATGTCCAACAAAGCACTTTGTCTATTTAAAAATATGAAATTTGACAAAATAATATGCAGAAACAACTTTGTTTGCACCATTGTCCTCACAAATTGCCTAATTATCCATAATTGCATAATATGCATTTGCACCATATTATCCATATTTGCATAATATAAATTTGTTAAAAAAAATCTAAAAACTTTCAAGAAAATGCAATTCGCATGTATACATCCAAATCTCATAAATTTTGTCAACATTCTATCTATGTGTAAAAAATGAAAGCTTTGGAATAGGGTATGGACATTTATGGAAGAACAAAGGAAGTACTTTTTTTAATGATTGAACATTACCCTGTCCCCGTTTCTTACTTTTTCTCAAGGTACGTGTCTACTCAAATAGTCTCATTTTAGAAAGTGACTGCATGAGAGATTTTTTGTTGTCTATTGGTGTCTCGTGTGGTTTGAATAATTTTTGCTTCTTTGTTTGGCGTTGTTGACGCCATAACATTTGATAGTTAAATTAAAAACTTTCCAAACATTTAGACTTCATACCAATATTAACAGACCTAACAAGGGGACACTATAATGACAAAATAGCAATGTCAAACAGAATGGACCCATGCATGCAGATCTTAATGATAAAGGAGCTTGATTATTTTATTGATTCAAAGCTTTTGTTTCAATCTTGTTAGGATCCTTGTAAATGGATGCATATCACTTCTCCATTGAGACTTGCATTGCACAATGTACCCAAAAAATAGACATTTTTTCAAATTGACCTTCCACGCCTCTTCAACGTACCCATTGCACACCAAGGTGTGATTGCTAGTTATAATACATTGCAATAGTCTTTGAATACTAGAGGGAAGATAAGGATGAATTTATCTATTGAGTGTCGCTTGAGATGGCTCCTCGTGATAAGGATGACAAATAGTGTATTATATATATGTAAATTTATTTTGATAAAATATTTTAATATAATTATATAGTGATAGGAGTGTATTTTTACGTTAAGTTTGGTTTTCTTAACTTTTTTTGAATCTAGCTTGATCATTTCTAATTTTTCTTTTCTAGTGTCCCTTTCCTTAATCTTTCATACAATTACATTATGTTTTTGATTAAGAAAGTAGGGTTAAAGGGCCTTGACCTTATACAACAATGTGAAACAGGCCACATAGTCAGCAAAACAAACCAAAACAAAATAACAAGGATAAATCATGCTTACTAACCATCAAAGACAGGCTTGCAAGCCAGCCATAGAGCTACAAATAGAACAACAGCCACCCCAAAGGTGGATGAAAAAATAGGCAAATCAAAAGGGACTTGAAACCACAACAACAAGGTTTTAAAGGGGCCTGAAACCCAACACTAATCGTACTTCAAAAACCTAAAAGTAGGTTTTAATGGGACCTAAAACCCAAACCACCAACAATATAAAACATGCCTCATGGCCAGCAAAACAAGCCAACAAGCCACCGATAGAGTTGTAAAACAACTTTCAACAACAACCACCCCAAGGGTGGATAAGACAACTCAAACTTCGAACCAATACAAGTAGGTTTTAATGGGACCTAAATCCCAAACCACCTGAACATTAACATTATCAGAAGAGATGAGCCCATCAACATTCCCTAAAAGAGCCATCCAGTTGCAATCTTATTGCATAGAGAACCAAATTTTTGAGCCAAAAACAATAGTAATACTAATGGAATATAGAAGCCCCATCAGCCAACTTGCCTCTCCATCTCTATAGGAGAAGTCACCAAGAGTACCCTGTCCATAGGGGAAAAGACTCGCCAGCATACCCGAACTCCACCTGAATAGGAGTGACCTTTATCTCAATTGGAGCTACATGGGAGAACACCTGCTGAAAAAGTATGAGCAACCCACTGAACTCTTAGGACCCGACTCCACCTCGATAGGAGAGGTCTCCACCTCAATAGGAGATAGCATTTGCAGAGTTAGAAATATTGCAAACACACCAGTTGAGAGAGTAATCTTAGTAACCATGGGTAATAGGAGCACCTGGTCCATCAAAGAGAACTTTGTATGAAGCCCAGCCAACAAAGAAGCCCAAAAAATATCTGAGCCCCAAATCTCTAGAGCTACAAAAGCATATCAACAGACATAAGTATTGCAAAACATATAACCCTCGAGCAAACAAAGCTTGATGGCTCCATAGCAAGAAACAAGCCAGTTCAGAATAGGGTAGAGCCTCCTCCACCACATGAGGAATTTACTTAAAAACCCACTATCACCATGCAGTCAATGATAACAAACAGTCCTGAGTCAACAGCTGAAACAGGGCACCACCAACAAAACTGAAGCTTCGAAGGGAAATCAAACCTCAGAGACAGAGAGTAGATCATGAAAATAACCATTTTAGAGACTATAATCAGATTCACAATAGAATCTTCGTAGTCAGCAAAAGAAAGAAAGTGCAACTCTAAAGCACTTGGGAGGAAGAACAAGAAACTAAGAAGAGCATAACCCCCTTAACCCACAAAACACAACTTTACCAATGTCCCCAACAGAGATTTGGAGAGCATGAAAGAGGGGATGTAGAGAAATATAGGGGTAGAAAGGTATATTAGAAACCAAGAAGATAACATCAAACGGAAGTGCCAATGCAAAGACATTCCCCAAGTGCGTAAGAAAAACCAAACAGGAGAGGTCGACACAAAACCATGAATCGATAGCCATTACAACATCCCCACCCATACCATCTTCCATCCCAGCCAGACCAAAACCAACACCAACAACTAACCACCAACAACGACTAGGCAAAGTGGTGTATTAAAAACTTCAAAGGTTGCTTGCACTACCTTCTAGGAGGCTTTCCACTGTCTCCTGCTTGGAACCTGCTACCAAGGGTTCTTGTTGAGCTTAAAAGACTGCTCTAGTCCTGCTCCAACTCTTCTCAGAGAGCTTTCAACCTTGTGCTTTACCTTTGAAGATTCAACACCATTTGAAATTACTAATCTCCTTTCAACACCTAGAAGAGTCTAGATGCTAACTTCAACACCATGCTTGAGCTACTTGCAGGGGAGTTGGAAACACTGATTTGATGCATTTCATAACCACTTGAAGCCATCTTGGAGGTTCTTCAATCACCACTCCTACCGATCTCAAAAGGTTGCCTTTGGAGAGGGCTATTCCTTGTAGCCCTTACCAGTCAGTATTCTAACTTTTTCTCTCAAAATTGTCAAACAACCTGTCAATACAAATGCACTTCTTGACACCCTTTTCAGTCCTTTAAATCTCCACAAGGTGTTAGACCTCTGCTCCAACCGTATGGTGGTTTCCAACACTCTTGGAGAGTAGGGCTAATTCCCCTAAAAATCTAGGGTTTCACTGGTCTTTGCTACAAATCTACCTTCAAATGTTGGTTTGCCGCTTCAACCCTATTGGCATGTGAGAATCTCATCTAATCCCACCTGGAACCGTACGGATTATGTACAGTGCTTCTATTCCCCTGCCTATTTTCTTGTCTTCTCTCTACCAAACTCCTAACCGGGTAATAAGAGCTCGCCTAGGGTTTGGTTTTCCATATGCTAGCTTCATCCCACATATTTCCTAATACTAAGTATTTACAATGGACTGGCTCCCCTATCATTTCAATCCAGTCTCAGGGTAATCTTGTGGTTGGATTTTATGGGGGAGCCATTTTTGATACTTGACTGCCCAAAACTGTATTTACAAACCTCTAAACTCTAATCTAAAGATTCAAATCAAAAACTCTACACAAAAAGCCTAAATACAAGATGAATATAGTTCTACACTATCCAATGAGCATGAACACAGTGCTAAATCAACAAATACAGTGCCAACAAGATCACTGTTTCTCAAAATGCACGGGCAGATACAAAAAATTGCAGAATTCTACTCACTGTCCTCTATTTCTTCACAACAAAATTTGTTTACAATGATCTAACTAACTTCCTACGAGCCAATACCTCCATTTTTATGCCTTTACCATGATTAAAGGGGAGTTGCTTGACTCCATATCCCTGATTTCAGGGAATCCAAACTAATTGAATTGCATGCAACCTAACAATGTTGCCATGCACTTTTGCAATATTCTTGCAACTCCTTCCATCCTCCTGTATTTTAGGATCACTAACTCCTTGTGTCTGAGCTAACAACCCCTTAACTGACCTTTAGCATCTCCAAACAATGAGGATGTGGCTTTAACACATACTAAATGCTTTATAACTTAACATATGCTGTCCAAAGTTTAATAAAGCAAAATTTAATATTAATGATGACCTAATGAAGATTTTAGTCCTAATGACTAACTCTTCACACACAAATGCAAGACCTTCTAAAGTCCAACCCAAACTCACAAGCATATTAACATCCCTGACTTGGCTAAGGTCAATACAAGCCAAAATTTGCTCACAACAAATTGGAGTTAAGCCAAGGTGCTCCTGCACCATCCTCCCTAAAACAGAAAAATTCAATCCATCCTTGGATTTAGCAAGTTGATATCAATGCCCAACTTCTTAAACTCTGCCTCCTTGATCCACACTGCATCTGCATCAGGTTGACCCTGCCTCTTGATCAAATGTTCTTTATATTCTTTGGTCCTAGTTTGTTTGTAGACCCTGGTATCCAAGATCTTATTAGCTTGTTTGACTGTGATAGGGGGCAGTTTGAGATCTTCCACATCTTGACTGACTTCTTGGAAGGTCTGATCCATGTTGATTGGTGGTCCTTTGTAGTGTACAAGATCTGCAACATTAAAAACAGGGGACAGTCCACTGTCATCTGGCAATTGCACCTTGAAAGCATTGTTGCCATACTTCTCCAAGATAGGACAGGGACCTATTCTCTTCATTTGCAGCTTATGAGGAACCCCCTTCTGCAATCTAGCCTTGTTCAAATGGACCATCACTAAGTCTCCCACATTGAATTGGACTTCTCTCCTATGCTCATCCACCTTAATCTTATGCTTCATGGTATTTTCTGCCAAGGTTAAATTTCTGACTGTCTCATGAATCTCCTGCATTGCACAAGCAAAGTCATCAGCATATCCACTTCCCTTGACTCCATCCTTCAGCTCTCTCAGTTCATAAACACCTCTAGGGTGCAGTCCATAGACAATTTCAAAGGGACTCTTCCCTGTGGATCTATTCACTGTATCATTATAGGCATATTCAGCCTGCCCAATAATCTGATCCCATTGTTGACCATATTCCTTAGTCAAGCATCTTAAAAGGTTTCCAAGTGTCCTATTAACCACTTCGGTCTAACCATCAGTTTGGGGATGGTATGCAGATCCAAAGGACAAATTGGTGCCCATCCTTTGCCAAAGAGTCTTCCAAAAATGACTCATAAACTTGGTATCTCTGTCTGATACAATGCTGATTGGTAAGCCATGAATCCTAACTATCTCCTTAAAGAAAAGAGAGGCTATTTGACTGGCATCATTGGTTGTTTTGCATGGTACAAAGTGAGCCATCTTGCTAAATCTGTCTACAACAACATACACACTATCCATACCTTGCTTTGTCTTGGGTAAACCAACTACAAAGTCCATGCTCAAGCATTCCCATGGCCTAGAAGGGATAGGCAGTGGCTGGTATAGGCCTGCATTTGAAGAAGTGCCTTTTGCCTTTTGACACACTAAACAACTCTCTACATACTTCCTGATATCTAAGTTCATCCTAGGCCAAAAATAAAACCTTTGAACCAGTTCCTGAGTTTTGGTGATCCCAAAATGACCACTCAATGCACCATTATGCTTTTCTTGTATTAAGTTCTCCCTAATTGAACCTCTAGGAACACAAAGCTAATTCCCTTTAAACAATAAATCACTTTGCAAGGTATATTCAGCATATTTGCTATGGAAATGGTTCTTATACTCAAGACATACCTTATAAATATCTACAAAGTCTTCATCATCTGCATATAGATCTTTGAAGTGATCTATTCCCATGCTCTTCAACTGAATTTCTTGAATTGTGAGGACTCTTCTGCTCAATGCATCAACCACTTTGTTGAGAGCTCCTTTCTTGTGCTTGATATTGAAGGTGTAAGCTTGCAAGTACTCCACCCATTTCATGTGCCTGTGACTCAACTTCTCTTGTGAATTCAGGAAACTAAGTGCTTGATTGTCTGAGTACACAATGAATTCCTTGGGAAGCAAGTAGTGCCTCCACTTCCTTAGTGCTTGGACCAATGCATACATCTCAAGGTCATAAGAAGAGCACTTCTTCTTGGCTTCACTTAGCTTCTCTGAATGAAAAGCCACGGTCTGCCCTCTTGGCTGAGAACAGCTCTAATAGCTACATTGCTTGCATCACATTCAATGGTGAATAGCTTCTCAAAGCTTGGCAACACCAAAACAGGTTGGGTAGCTATCTTTTCCTTCAGCAACTCAAAACTCTTGTTAGCTTGCTCATTCCACACAAACTTAGTTTTCATTCCTCCTTTAATGGTATCCAACATAGGAGCACAAATTGCACTAAACTGTTTGATGAATTTCCTATAATACTGAGCAAGACCATGGAAGCTTCTTACCTCTGTTGCTGTCTTTGGAGTAGGCCAATTGAGAATGGCTTCTACCTTGCTGCTGTCCATCTTCAAGTTGCCATGTGATAGCACAAATCCAAGGTACACCAGCTCTGTTTTGATGAACTCACACTTTTCCAGATTGATCATCAGCTTCTCCTCCTGCAGCTTCTTGAAAATCAACTTAATATGTTGGAGGTGCTCTTCTCTTGTTCTGCTATAGATTAGTATATCATCAAGATACACTACTACAAACTTGCCAATGTAGTCTTTGAGGATTTCATTCATGAGTCTCATGAATGTGGAGGGGGCATTAGACAATCCAAATGGCATAACTAGCCACTCATAGAGACCCTCATTAGTTTTGAAGGTTGTTTTCCACTCATCACCCTCATGTATTCTAATTTGGTGATAACCACTCTTTAAATCTATCTTGGTATAGTACCTAGCTTCACCTAGACAATCCATGAGATCTTCAATCCTAGGGATGGGAAACCTATACCTGATGGTTATCTTGTTTATTGCCCTGGAATCAGTGCAGAGCCTCCATTCTCCTCCTTTCTTAGGTGCTAAGACAGTGGGTACTGCACATGGACTAATGCTTTTCCTAATGAGACCTTGGTCAAGTAGTTCTTGAATCTGCCTGGCTATTTCCTCATTTTGTTGGGGTGTCATCTTGTAGGCTGCTTTGTTTGGAAGGGTGGCTCCTGGTATCAAGTCTATCCTATGAATTATGGCTCTTTTAGGAGGTAAGGTTGCTGGTTGACCACTACTTACAATACTTTCATAGGTCTACAACAAGTCTTGTATCTCCTTGGGTAACTTTTGCTTTTCAGCTGCTTTCTCTTTGATCACCTCTCTTGGCTTTATCATCACTACATAGCCAACTCCTTCTCCTTCTTCCAAAGCTCTTAAGAACTCTTTTTCACTCACCATTAGCAGCTTAGAACCTGTTGTCTGCACCTCTGTATCTTCTAGCAAAGATTGAATTTTGTAGGTCACCTTATCTTTCTTAAAGGTATAGGAGTTCCTTGCTCCATCATGCACAACTTGGTGGTCAAATTGCCAAGGTCTACCTAGGAGCAAGTGGCATGCATCCATAGGTAACACATCACACAAAACTTTGTCTTTGTACTTGCCAATTGAGAACTCCACCCATGCTTGTTCATTCACCAAGACATGCTGACCCTTATTAAGCCATGTGACCTTATAAGGATTATAGTGAGGTATCCTTGTCAATTTCAGTTTGCTGACTGCCTCCTCTGACACAATATTGTCAGTTGAACCTGAGTCTATAATGACCTTACACACCTTCCCCATCATCTTGCATCTTATCCTAAACAAGGACCTTCTTTGGCTAGGCTCTTCTTTGAGGGTTCTTTGATCAAAGTCCTCCTCATCATGAGATTCTCACCTTCCTATGAGTTCAATGGTACTTCTGATTGTTTGTTTGCTGCAGTTGTCTCATCTTGAATCAGATTAGTCCTCTTATCTCCTCCATGAGAAGTACTACCCTTCTCTGGACATCTATAAGCCGGGTGTCCCAATTGGTTGCAATGGTAACATTTCATGTTGGTGAAGTAGCTGCCTCTTCCTTGTCCACCACTTCTTCCTCTGGAGCTGAAACCTCTTCCTCTACCACCTCTACTAGAACTTCCTTCTTGCTGTTCAAAAAATCTGATTTCTCCTTGGGCCCTTGGTTCTGAGCTTCTTCCACTATAACTTCCTCTTTGTCCTCTGCTGTCTTTCCCTTTACCTCTACCTTTAGGGTTTTGTTCCTGCTTCTTTTTGCCTTTCTCCTCTATTTTTAAAGCCATTTGATAGCATTGGCAGACTGTTTTGAAGTTTACTAAGCTCATGTCCTCTTGGATAGACCACTTGAGCCCATTCAAATACCTTGCTAACTTGATACTCTCTTCTTCAACCACTTTTGATCTAAGGCACAATTTTTGAAACTCCTCAGTATATGTTTGGACATCCATATCTTTTTGCCTCAGATTGTGTCTTCTCTTGTGCTACTAGACTTCATAATCATCAGGGAGATAGGTCTGCCTTATCTTAGTCACCATTCCTCTCCATGAAACTATGGGACCTTTGCCTTCTTTCTCTCTTTCTGATTGTACAAACTTCCACCATGTGAGAGCTGCTCCTCTCAACCTTGACTTGGCCACCTTTACCTTTTGGGCCTCTGTTATGCCATCACACTCAAAGTTATTCTCAATGCTCTCAATCCAGTCTACAACTGAATCAGGGTCCATTTGTCCACTAAAAAGTGGCACACCCTCCATTGATTTACCACTCAAGGCCTGCAATGCCTTCAAGAATGGTTCCTCTGCAAGAACAGGATCAGGCTTTGGAGCTTCCTCCTCCAAATCCTCTTCTTTTTCCTTGGATTCCTGTTCTTCTTTCTTCTTTATCTTGTCCTTCACATTATCTGCTGTCTCATGGACTTCATCCAAGAGTTTCTCCATTTGAGATATCCTTTCTCTGAGCAACCGGTTGTCTTCCTCTTGCTCTTCTACCTTTTTGGCCAACTCTACATTTGTCACCATGGTTTCTTCCTCTGGTGTATTCTCTCCTACTGACTCAGTGGATTGGCTCATTAATCACAAGCCTTGAATCTAACTCTAAGCTCTGATACCAATATGGTGTATTAAAAACTTCAAAGGTTGCTTGCACTGCCTTCTAGGAGGCTTTCCACGGTCTCCTACCTGGAACCTGCTACCAAGGGTTCTTGTTGAGCTTAAAAGACTGCTCTAGTCCTGCTCCAACTCTTCTCAGAGAGCTTTCAACCTTGTGCTTTACCTTTGAAGATTCAACACCATTTGAAATTACTAATCTCCTTTCAACACCTAGAAGAGTCTAGATGCTAAATTCAACACCATGCTTGAGCTACTTGCAGGGGAGTTGGAAACACTGATTTGATGCATTTCATAACCACTTGAAGCCATCTTGGAGGTTCTTCAATCACCACTCCTACCGATCTCAAAAGGTTGCCTTTGGAGAGGGCTATTCCTTGTAGCCCTTACCAGTCAGTATTCTGACTTTTTCTCTCAAAATTGTCAAACAACCTGTCAATACAAATGCACTTCCTGACACCCTTTTCAGTCCTTTAAATCTCCACAAGGTGTTAGACCTCTGCTCCAACCGTATGGTGGTTTCCAACACTCTTGGAGAGTAGGGCTAATTCCCCTAAAATCTAGGGTTTCACTGGTCTTTGCTACAAATCTACCTTCAAATGTTGGTTTGCTGCTTCAACCCTATTGGCATGTGAGAATCTCATCTAATCCCACCTGGAACCGTACGGATTCTGTACAGTGCTTCTATTCCCCTGCCTATTCTCTTGTCTTCTCTCTACCAAACTCCTAACCGGGTAATAAGAGCTCGCCTAGGGTTTGCTTTTCCATATGCTAGCTTCATCCCACATATTTCCTAATACTAAGTATTTACAATGGACTGGCTCCCCTATCATTTCAATCCAGTCTCAGGGTAATCCTGTGGTTGGATTTTATGGGGGAGCCATTTTTGATACTTGACTGCCCAAAATTGTATTTACAAACCTCTAAACTCTAATCTAAAGATTCAAATAAAAAACTCTACACAAAAAACCTAAATACAAGATGAATATAGTTCTACACTATCCAATGAGCATGAACACGGTGCTAAATCAACAAATACAGTGCCAACAAGATCACTGTTTCTCAAAATGCACGGGCATATACAAAAAATTGCAGAATTCTACTCACTGTCCTCTATTTCTTCACAACAAAATTTGTTTACAATGATCTAACTAACTTCCTATGAGCCAATACCTCCATTTTTATGCCTTTACCATGATTAAAGGGGAGTTGCTCGACTCCATATCCCTTATTTCAGGGAATCCAAACTAATTGAATTGCATGCAACCTAACTATGTTGCCATGCACTTTTGCAATATTCTTGCAACTCCTTCCATCCTCCTGTATTTTAGGATAACTAACTCCTTGTGTCCGAGCTAACAACCCCTTAACTAACCTTTAGCATCTCCAAACAATGAGGATGTGGCTTTAACACATACTAAATGCTTTATAACTTAACATATTCTGTCCAAAGTTTAATAAAGCAAAATTTAATACTAATGATGACCTAATGAAGATTTTAGTCCTAATGACTAACTCTTCACACACAAATGCAAGACCTTCTAAGGTCCAACCCAAACTCACAAGCATATTAACATCCCTGAATTGGCTAAGGTCAGTACAAGCCAAAATTTTCTCACAACCAATTGGAGTTAAGCCAAGGTGCTCCTGCACCACAAAGAGTGGGAAAAAAGAAGATCATTCAAGCCAAAAATCTTAGAGAATGACCAAACACAAGTCAGAAAGTGCACAAATGATAGAGGGAACTCCTGTGACAAAGAAAATCCCCTATACAATCAACAACCACAAGAGGGAATGGAAAGTTTCCCTCACTGCTTCCCCCAAAAAACACCCAAAGAAGGTTGAATGACAAGAGCCTTCATCGGCCACCAGTCTAAAATGACACCAAAACGAGGAGCCAAGATTCCGTGAGCTAGACCTCAGAAGCAACTGACGCATCCACAAGACAAGGGATTAGCCAAAAAAACACCATACACAATCCCTCCTTAGCAAGCCATAGCCACCAGATCTCCAACAATTGAAAGACATCATCTTCATCCTTTGAATCAGCTCCACTATCCTTAGTTTCACTAAAAATATTCAAAACTCCATGCCTGCTCCCTTCCCTGCTCACTCGCTCCATCCTTTCATACAATTACATTATGTTAAAACTATGATATTAATGAGATAAAATTTCTTATAGAATTTTTTTTTTCTTCGTAACCCATTGTCTAATATAAGCTCAAAGTTGAAGAAAATCCTTTGTTCTTCTTTCTTTATGATTTTATTGGTTTGTACATGTTAGAAATACTTCTCAATTTCCACTCTTTGTCCTCTATATACTCTTCAAATAACTCATTTAAATAGATCATTCAATATATTCATAATTGAATATTCCTTCATGTTATGTAAGTTTTTTTGCGAGTCAGTTGAATCTTTTCCAACTAGATTATGAAATATTTTAGAAGTATCAATTGTAGGATACTTTATTTTTTGTGGGGAAGAGGAATTACAACATCAATTATATATTCTTTTCAAACCTATATCACCGACATAATTTTCATCTTTGCCAGTTGGATTCTTTTATCTACAATAGTCTACTCACAATACACAAGATCTACCTCAATGGCTTTCTCAACTTTGTATTTTTGAACCTCCACATTGATAGCATGGTTTCATAAATAACTCAATTTCTATGTGCCCACGTCATTTTTTTTTTTTTTTTGAATAATAAAAAAAAGTCATAGGCAATTATTTGAATTCGTCTTTAGACATGAAAGATGTTGGAGTTAAAAGAGACGCTGAGAGGGGGGGGTGAATCAGTGTGAATCCAAAATGATATTCGTTACTCAAAATGAAAGTTAAAACATATTTATACTTTGATCTCAATATAAAGATTAAGTCATTCATGTATTGAATGTAATCTTTTGCATGCACAATTGAGAATTTAAATAAATAGAACAACAACATGAAATAGAAGAGCCATCACACAGAAACGAAGATACACAAGAGATTTTTGCCGAGTGGAAAACCTTGAATCAGGGAAGAAAAACCACTCCAAGTGCCTTGTAGGCTTAATAAAAAAACCACTATTCACAATGCCTTGTAGGCAAGTTTTAGAGCACCCGATCAAGGAGCACCAACCCCTCGTTTTTGAGACATCTATCTCAGGGAGTACAAACCCTTCAACTTATGTTTTTTGAACAATAATGATAGCTCAGAGGATTACTCTGTTTTTAGTAAAGCATAAACAACTATGTTCTCTCGTCTACATAATACCTTAAGGAACCAAAGCTTGAGTCCTTAAAATACTTCATAGAGAAGATATTTTTTACAACATCTCTGCCTTTTATGTTCTTATTTTTATGCAGAGTTTTCAATACATTTCATTCAGCCAAGATCAACTCAGAATTACAATAATAGTGCCAGAACAAAAAACAAGTTTTTTGTTACAGTTTATACAACGTTTTTCGGTATCAAGTGTTCAAGAATCTTCAGAGTCAGAGAGAGAGAGCCACGAAACTTGTCTTTTTGTTTTAGAGTCAGGAAATCAAAAGTCTTTAGAAGTAACGGCCGGTCAGAGTAAACCAATGATTGAATCAATAAATCTCTGACAAGTTTGAACAGAATGCTTTATCATTTTACATCCGATTTAGCAAAACCCAAAAAAACAGCAAGTAATAACATTTTGAAACACAAATATTGATAACCCTCGAGCATATATGATAAATACATAAAACCCTCTTCAATAAATTCATTTTCAGAATGCCCATTATAAACTCTACCAAGTAACTGAAGGAGAAACGATAACCTCAATAACCCATAATCAGAAAGCAACAAAAATCTGCATTATAACGTATGGAGAATCAATACCCACGAATAGAGCTTATCAAAAACCTTATTCCTGAAGGCATTAATAACTTTTGAGAGCCTTAAAAATAACAGTAATGAATATGATACCATGCTGTCCATGATACAAAGAAATAGTCGAATAGAGCATCTTTCATAATAATTCTGACAGATTCCAAAAAATACCCAATCGATAAATGCAAGAAATCCATTTATCCCCACAAATTTCCACGTGAAAATCAAACCAAAAACAAATTATGGCTGAGACTCCAAATAAAATAAATTCTGACAGAAGGTAGATGTTGATCAAGCTGATATAAAAGAAATTATGAGGCAAAGGCATTACCATATCATAATGAAGGAAGGCTAAAAAACTGAATACCATGAAGCTGTCCACGTTTTCTGAATATGCCAAGATTCCAACTTGAAAATGCATGCAAAGATTCTTCAAAAACATCTGATAAAAACATAACCATTCTGCCTTTTCACTATGTTCAGAAGAAAACGCTCCAGGTATCAAAGATTAGCAGATTCAAGATGGCGGCCAGCAGAATTAGGGTTCAGAACAAAATTATTGTAAAGAGACAAACTACCAAAAGTCTGGCCTAAACAAATTACTCTCTCATCATTCGAAATCTCAATCATAATGAAAGGAGATTTGAGGTCCGCAAAGAATGATAATAACATTATTTTGAGGTCCGTGGCAAAGTCAAAACCATCAATAGAAATGATACTAATCAAGTAATGCTGGCACGTTAACAAACATGGTCAATGTTCCACAAAAATGACTTAGAACCAAAGATATCAACCAAGTAAAAGTGTCCATCGAAACAAAGGTGATTACCAAGCACCATGTCGACCATTTCAATAAATATTTTCCAAAACAAATATCCATATGATAGTGCCAAGAGGTCGACAACTCCAAACGAATACTTTGAGTGATATAAAGCATATATAAGGCGACTAACATAGAAGTAAATCAAACCTCATCGAATCCTACTTCCATATGAAATTTTATAATGAGATTACTCAAGCAAGAGACAATTTGATTAAATAAAATCTCTTACCAAAGGTATGGTTACCGATCAAAATATGCCCATGATATTAAACAAAAGAATTGCCCTGAACAAAGCCAGACTGAATTGAAATGTTGATCCAATGAAATACCTGACAATAACCCTGAAACCATTAAAATAACCTGTCCCCGTCAAAGAACACAAGCAGATCAGTACCGTCAAGAAATAAAATACAAACTGAGCACTGAAACTGAAATAGAAGCCAAGTATGCCAAGAGAGTAAACTGGTCACAGAAAGCCTGAATGAAAACTGTCCACTGCAAATTAGAGACCAACTGAATATAACCAAGCTGACAGAATCATCTGAAACTACAGAGAAGTTTGTCATCAAGGACAATCATAATTGAGTATCAACAAAAGAAATAATCTTTTAGATACCAAGTAATAGGGTATTTTTTAAAGATATTATTAATATCCATAGTGCTCTTATTACATTCTTTGACTTATTTTATCTTTTTTCACTCTCCATCTATAGTCTTTCATTCACCATTTTTATACATTATATACCTTATTTTAAAGCTTCTAGTTTGTATAGGATGAGAGAATTCTTGCAAAGTTTATGAAATTGGAATTTATACCTATCAGTTATATTTACTTAAAACTTTTCAAGGTTTTCTCAACAAATTTGTTATGTGCATATACTTAACTCATTGTATTCTATGAGAACCTATTTCTTTGAGGCTTTTCATGTTTGAATGTGTCTTATATATGCTTCAACACTTGCTCTAAGCCTACCCATTTGGTGCAAGGTAGAAGGATTTCTGGATTTTTTTTGGATTTAAATTACACTAGGCTAATTGTATTTAGAACTTATAATTTTCTAAATCTTTTTTCAGAAATCCCATA
The DNA here is from genome assembly GCA_007258455.2 of Sequoia sempervirens. Lineage (NCBI taxonomy): Eukaryota > Viridiplantae > Streptophyta > Pinopsida > Cupressales > Cupressaceae > Sequoia > Sequoia sempervirens. Next base: position 612,234,171 of record VDFB02270651.1, on the reverse strand, counting down.
ATAGTGTGTCTTAGTTGTGGCATAAATAAATTGCAAAAGTCTTTGAATAGATAGCATGATGTCATTATGACAAAAGAGGGTTCAATCAAGGTAGATACATCCAAACAAAGGACTTTTTTTAATAAAATATTTCACCTTCAAAATAATCAAAGGAAGGAACCTTGAAATGAAGGTTCTTTTGAATCATGCTCCTACTACCCAAATAATTTTCATAAGAAATTTTTGTTTCAAAGCAAGGGATGAACCATCAAATAGAGTAATTATGACATGATATTTTATAAGATTGTATCTCTTAGGTAATCTTTCTAAAAAATACAATTTCTAATATTTTATTAAATTTTTATATTTATTGTCTATTTTCTAGTGAACGTAGGTTTCTTAACCAAACATAAAGGCCTCTTTTGTATGCATGTGTCAAAGTAAAAAAACAATATTTTTAAAAAACATGTTTACTTTGTATTGATGTCCTTGTTTCAATAAAAAAAATGATATATACAAAAAGAGCTATATATTATGCAATAAAATTACTCTAAATTATAATTAATATTGGTTAACAATTAATAATAAAAATATTCAGCAATTTTGTTTTATAAAAAAATATGCATGCACTTGATATCAGTGTTAATGATGTATGGTTAGAAATTATGAATTTATATTATTTCTAAATACTGTATTATGGATAAATATCATACATTTAAAATATTATGAAGTATAAAAATAAGATCTTAATAAATTATTAAAATTGAGATAAATTATCTTTTAAATTAAAAAAATAGAATCTACATACAAAATCTAATAAAACACTAGTTTGTTATTAGTGATAGAAAGTGATTTAAAATGGTTTAATATATCAATTTTAGTAACCCACTAATTCTAAAAAAGTGGGATACACTATTGTGAGATCACCTCTTTTTAACAAATCAAATTTATGTTGAACTTTATAAAATTTATTTAAGTCATTTTGTCAAATAGTCTAGATGTACCTTGTCTATTCTTCCATGTTTTGCATGCACATCTACCATAGTAGGTGTGACTACAATAATTGGTGAAATGTTTCTATCCTTCATGTTTTGATGAATTCTTGTACATTATATCATAACATACACTTAGCATAAGTTGGGAGTACATTGTCAAATGTGAAATAATTAGGTTAGACACCTATTCATTGCAGATGTTTTATAAGTTTCTAACAACCTTCCAAAAAATCCATTCCATGTATCTTGCAATCATTATGGCCTATTATACCAAATTTCTTCGCTTTGCATTATTTAAAATTGTTCATGTTCCTTTATTTCCACTTGTGCTTAAATTATACTATTTTCTTCAAATAAAACATTTTGTGTCATAAAAGGGAGATTTGATGAATTTGAAGTATTTTTACTACCAACTCTTCCCTCTTATTTATAGTATTTTGTGAAATTGCATATTTAGAACGTCACTTAGATTCACCAAGTTTTGATTATGGATTTTTTCTATTTTTTCTTTAGTTTTTCACAATTCTAAGACTTGTGATCACCCCATGGACAAAACTAGAGAACTACAATTTTTTTTATATGCATGAACTTAACATGATTTCCATAAAGAATCATGTCAAGAAATTTCAAGATTTGAACTATAAGTCTACATAGCTCTTCAATTTTCCTATCAATGATTTATTTTATGGGGTTTTAGACTTTTGTCATAGCTTTGTAGAAAGCTATATGCAATGCCATAAAATTGCACCCCTTGCAAATTCACATACAAGAATTCTTGTATCTTCATTAGTGTCCAATCCCTTAGCATTTGTGTAGGCTTGTTTTAGCCCTTGCATCAACCTTTTCCCCTCTCAGGATGTTCAGGGACCCCTTTTTAACAGCTACCTTCATACGTCAGGTTTGCATCAAACCTTGTGCTTTTCCCATTCATCTCATTTTGTAGCATGATGTGTTTGGAAACTAAGGTGTTGAGTGGACGTCTGCGCATCACACTAGCATCCTGCGATGTTTCAACGTTCAAACGACCACCTTCATGCATGTTTTCCACTTGTCAACAAGTTTTTTCAGTGGTAATGGCTTGGGACGCCTTGTAACGACAAAAGAAGCTTCTCTTCCCTTTTTAAAAGTTATCTTTTTGAATCATTTTGGGCTTCCTCTCCTACTTCGTAGCTTCTATCTCAGGCATTCTCCCATCTTTCTCTTGCTATCTTTCTTGCATTGCTCTTTACAACTCACTATAGCAGCACTGTCAAGCTCTTGCAATACTCTTTGCAACACCTTTGGCTCTTGCAGCTATCTTTGCTCTCTCTCTCTTTGGCTTCCTTAAGTCTTGTAGCTAATATCTCCCTTGCCTTGTGCTTGTGAGCATCCCGTGATTTCACACATCTTTTGCATCTCTATCTTTGTGATATAGGTGTAGCATAGAAAAAGGTATCTCTTGCTTGATATGGGAATAATTATTGATAAACTGAACTTAATGTCACCTTGATTTAGTGTTGTGAGGTGTTTTACACATCCCCACCAGGTCTTGGGCCCTTGCAAACTAAATATATAAATGCATTTATCGATTTCTTGTAAAGGTATTGTAAAGTGTTGTAAATGACTTTCACACTTTTCTAGACTTTTATTAAGCATTTAAGTCTAATGGACCTATTTTTTCCCTTAATTCAATATTATAAAATGTATTTAATTATTAATCTAGAAGGCTTGTAAATTAACCCTGGGCTTAATCTAGTGTTGTAATGTGTTTTACACATTCACATTGGATGTTGTGCCTTTGTAGGCTAAGTCGACCTCATTTTAATTTTGTAAAGTGTATTTAATCACACTTTCACATTGAAATTTGTGTCCCTAGCCTTAATCACCCTTTATATCATCATTAATAGGCCCCTATGACCCCATATTCTGCATCCCAAGGCTTATTTTGATCAAAGACCTGATAAAATCAACATAAAAACTAAAATTCTTCACTCCCTAACATCCTAGCGGGCAAAAGAGCCGCTATGGCCCGACCCATTTTCCACTTTGGGAAAATGAGTCCCATCCAGGTAGGACTCATTCGCCCAGGATGGAAAATGAGTCCCATTTGAGCTATTTTTGATGTTTGAGAGGGAAAAATTAAGTTTTAAGTTTAATTTTCTTCAATGTCGGCCTTGGGGATCAAATTAATGGGCATTTGAGTGGGTTGCCTATATAAATAAGCCTCCAAACTCTCATTTCATTCAAGCATCATAAGATATTCATGTTTTCAAGTCAAGCAAGCTAGGGTTAGGTCATTTAGAGAGCATTCAAGACCACTTCTAAGGCATTCAAGGGCAGATTATTCATCCATTGTTGTAGCAATTCAAGATCCATCATCATGGCAAGGTTCTAATCCCATTATTTTATGTTCATGCTTCATATTATTTCTTCATTTGGTTTAATTACCTAAACATGGTTTGACCGAGGAAAACCTCTATTCTTTAACATTCAACATTTCTCTCTTTCTTTGTGTGGTTGCATTTCTAGGTACTAGTGGAACCCCTAAAATTTTCCATGTCCCATCTCTAGTCTTGCTTAAACTTGGGTTGAAATTGTATCTGAGGGTTTAGGGTTTTGATTCTTTATTGTGTTAGGGTTTTAGTTACTCAAAGTCTTATTTGAAAAACCCTTATGAGTTTGTATCCTCACCAAGGTTTTCATTCTCTATTGACCCCTTGCTACTAGCCCTCGGTCTATTATGTGACATCTTGTGCCATCAAAACCTGTTAAGTAACCGGCCCTTTGGTTTTGTTTTACTAGTTGTCATGTGATGGGACATTGCTTCAATCTTTCCTAAGTTAGGCTAGGTATTTTCCTTTTAAAATTTAAGTCATCTTTTCCATGGGTGTTATCTCCTCATCCTAGTCGAGTCCCTCTTTTAAGAATAACAGTTTTGACATGTGTAGATATGAGGACCCCTAACTATTGTTCGATTGATGCAAACAAATCTCCACCATTCCTCGCATGCCCATTCCATTTTATTGCTTATTATTTTATTCCCATAGGCTCACGAGTGAAGGCCATGCGTCTTGTATGTTTGGCAGACTCGATGTCTTTTATAAGGCATGTCGATGCTTGTCAGAGGAGATCAATAGTGGGCGATGAATGATGTGGTTGCATCTAGACTATTCCCCGCGTGCCCATTTTTTTCTTTCCTATTAAAATATTCACAGAAGTTGGCAGGTGGATGTTGCATGTCTAGTCTAAACAGTGGGCCCAGTGGTTTCAAGTGGTATGTCATTGAGTTTTCAAATGAATCGATGGTTGATAGTGGGTGATGTGGATTAATCTTGACTGCTCCCTACAATCCTGTGTGGGTCTCGCCTTTATTGCCAGACTCCCAATGAGGAAGCGGGCATTTTCCACATGGATTGATCCAAAGGACATGGAAGCATTGGAGCAAGGGTAAATATTAATTAAATATTTCAACACGGGGCATGTGGAAAATAAACCATGTGTTACTAATCCAGATATATTGCACGTGTTTGAAGATCTTTTAATCTGGGTCATGGATGTTGTAAGAAGGGTAAAGCTGCAAGTAATTAAGAAGTGTGTATGAAGAAACCGAGAGATTTAATTTTGGCCTCTCCTCGTCTCCCCGTTGATGAAAGTTGCACATAGGTTATGACTCATGGGGGCAAGGGAAAGAAGACACGTGGATCCTGGCTATGGCGACAAAGAGATGGTGGAGCCTGCATACTACAAGCAAGTGGTTCCATGTGACTTTTTTGTCATTTGGTAAGTATTGCGGCTGTGTACGGTCGGATCTTTCATATTAAGCTGGTCAAATCTGGATTGTCAATCAATTAACACTCCAAAAAGATCAATGGTTGGCATTCAAAACTCAGTTGAGGGAAAGTGAGCCATTTTGGTTTGCATGAGTGAACCTTAATAGCTGAAAGGACATCGAGCTACTAAAGTAAGGAGTTGCATAATTATTAATACATGTCCTAAAGGCATAATTCAGCATTGTGAAGTATGCTCTACACACTTAAGGAGCTCATGTTGTGGATTTTCAATATTTTCTGATGTCAGAACCAAGTTTTTCAACCTATGAGAGAACCGCTAAGTAAATTATTGCCCTCCCATCAAAATTATTGATAATTTGTGGCTTTTCAAACTCTTGATTCTGTTAGGATTTTCTTGGTTTAACATTTTTAAGGTTTGACGTTCATAAAAGAGAAATTGCTAGTTTTGCATTGCATAATTCATGTCAAACCCTTAAAGGATTATTGGACCTCCTAAATACCTTGTGGAACATCCTAAGAATCCTCTAATTATTTACCCACCCTCACAATGACCACAAACTCAAACTAAATATGTCCTCATCCTCGAACCACCTAAGAATAATTTTTTGCAACAATCGAATTATAACATTGTTTCCCATACATATAATGTGAGGAACAATCTACAACCAAGAAAAGAAACTGTAATATCCCTCCCATTTCCTAACCCTATCTTTCCTAGTCCCCCTCATTTTCCTTTACAAAGCGGAAAGGAGTATGATCTTGTTGAACAACTAAAGAATAATCCTGCTAAGATATCCTTATGGGATATCATTCAAGCTCCCCCTCATTATCATAACATGCTTCAAAGTGCTTTAAAATAAGTTCCAACTATTCCTAATGTGCAATCAAATGATGTGACAACCCAAATTCAAGATATAACACCAAACAACTTAGACATTACTTTCCATCAAGATGAGTTACCTTAGAAATTTAGAAGAAACATGAAGCCTTCAATATAATAGTCCATGAAAATTGAATCATGATAAAAGGAACCCTTTTTGACAATGATTTGGCCTTGAACGTGTGTAGTTTGAGCCTTTTGGAAAAGATCAAAAAATGAGTAGGAGCGATATTAAACCCGATTCTTTATCTATACATGGGTTTGATAATATAGGAAAAAAACTACTTGGAGTCATCACATTACCTATTAAAGTTGGAAAAATAACATTACAAATTCCATTCCACATTATGCCTGATGATCTTTCTTACAATCTCCTCTTAGGAAGACCATGGATTCATGTAATGAATGAGGTTCCTTCTACCCTCTATTATGTAATGAAGTATGTCTATAACAACAAAGTTTACACACTCAAGGCCAATCCTAAACCTGAAAATTGTTTGATTGCTGAGAGAGAAGGACAAGATCCTTTGAAATCATGGGAATCAACTAGAAAAGTGGAAATCACAAAGGAAGAACACAAGAAGAAAATTGATGAAGTCACTAAGCTATTGGATAATGATTGGGGTTCCTTAGATTTCACAATTACATTCATGGGAAAATACAAGATTACAAACAAAGAGTCTGGAAAGGGAAAATAAAAATTGGTAATGTCAACACAAAATTCAAAAGCATCCACCTCAGCCACTTTACAAGACACAAATTACATAACAAATTTTGGTGAAGTTGATCATGAGTAACTATCGAATCTGAAAGAAATGCAAAAGATTTATGGAAGAGGTTATGAACTTATGAGACAACTTGGTTATAGTGGAAAAGGATGTGTTGCTAGAGAAAAAGGTATCTATGTCCTTGTAGAACCTAACACACAAGAAAAAACTCGTGGTCTTGGTTAGTGTCTTTTGATAGAAATAAAAGAAACAAAAAAACCTTCAATTAATATCAAGACTCTTACAAATGATTCTTCTAAACCAACTTTAACATTGGTGCATCCTAAACTGACAGGAACTAGTGGTCTTGGTTATTGTCCTTTGAAAGAAAGGAAAGAAACAAAGAAATCCTTGCTTTACAAATTAATGTCATCATGCAAAACACTAATGATTCAAATTTGATAGATTTTACACCCTCCTGCAAAGGAGAGTACAAAATCTCTCAATCTAAAGAGCCTTGTGTAAGTATGACATCTTGTACTAAGAATGAGATATCTTTGTCGCAAAATAAAGGAACATCTTGAAGAGGGTATATTGTCGAGACTCCTCCAAGATCATTTGATATCGAGCTCCCTCCAAAAACACAAAAGAAATTTTACAAGAGTTCATTTTGTGCATATCATAGAGGTCATGGTCATTCTACTAATGAATGTAAGACTTTGGGTAACAAAATTCAACATCTTAAGGATTGCAGTGCTCTTCCTTGTGTTGAAGCATCTAGTTCCTCTAATTGATACTGATTTTCATGTTTCTCATCAATCATCTTAGCTCATCCTTGTCTTGCACTAATTGGGGGCAAGCGGTTAGGTAGCTATGTCCTCGTATGTCACTTGTCATTGTCTTTTTTGGCTAGTTGACCACCTTCCATGTATATATAGGAGCAAGCTTGGGATGTGACCGACATGCCTTAAGTTAGCTCGCATGTGGCGTATTGAGTTATCTTTACTTGTTGCATTTTTGGGGCAACCCCTACTTCCTATTTCATGACATAGCTTTATTTTAGAAACATATGACTTGGCATAGGGTTTTCTGAGGAAATATCTCAGGTCTTAGGCAAAACATTGGCTACTTTAAAGCAATTGCTCATAGTAATGGTGTAGCAACCACTTTAAAGTGGGGACATACATCGATAACATCTTTCGGCATATTTCATTGCATGATTTTTCTTTTTTATTGTGACGTGTCATTTTCTTGGTGGTTTCATTGGTTTTGATGTCCTCCAAGAGTGTATGATCTACCTTCATGGCATGATGCAAATGAGGCATCCCATGAGTGACGATTTGACACCCTTGATTTGTCCTCTCTTGGATAAATTAGGCACAATGCTCCCAAAGAAGAATACCTTACAAAAACAAAGAAAAATCCCCTTTAACAAAATTTTAGATGACATTACAAAAGCATTACAAAAAGCATTGCATTGTGGTGCCTTATCTAAGTTGTTAAGAGGATAACTTTGGTATAGTATGAGAGGCTAACATGATTCTCTCATTTTCCACCTCATTGGGATAACTCACCTAGTGGACAGACTGAGGTTCCACTACCCTAGAGTGAGCATACACATATCTGGGACAACTCACCTAGTGGACAGACTGAGGTTCCACTAACCCAGAGTGAGAAACACATGTTACAGAAAAACAACCCCATTCCACATTGCATTGGAACGGTTGTGCTTGATCCTTCTGTTTATTTCATTTTTCTTGGCCTTTGATAGGGTATGATTATGTATCTTTGTTATTGTTGCTTACTTAAGTGTCTTGAATGTCCACTTTAGTGTGAGTTTGACATGGGTAATCCTCTCACTAAAGTGGGGGAAAATATAGTAACACAAAAAGTATCCCTTTTCCTTCCTTAATTTGAGAATAATTGACATTGAATTAACTTAATTGTGCCCTCGTTTGGTGTTGTAATGTGTTGTACACATTCACATTAATCTAGGTCCCTTTTAAAACTAAATATACTTGAATGTACGTTATTTAAGGTGTTGTAAAGTGTTGTATTACACTTTCACACTTATCTAGGGTTTCATTAATTAATGGTAGTTAATTGAGCTTAATTGTCCCCTTTAATTCAAATTCAAGCCCTCTTTTCAAAGATCTATCCCGACACCCAATAATGATATTGTATGACATTTAATTTGACAAATTTGGTGTCTTGAAAAATGTTGCTAGGACCCATTCACCTTTACTGGAAAATGAGTCCTCTCCAAATAGGACACCACTTTCTATGCATTTTTGAGGTGGGTTTTTTATGTTATTTCAACTCCCTAAAGCTTGGTCCTCGAAATTGAGCTAGGACACATTCACCTTTAGTGGAAAATGAGTCCTCTAAACTTAGGACACCCATTTTTTGGCATATTTGAGGTGGGTTTTTTATGCTATTTCATCCCCCCGAGGCATGGTCCTAGAAAGTTGTGCTAGGACCCATTCGCCTTTAGTGGCGAATGGGTCCTCCCCTAATATGACCCCTCTTTTTAAATTTAATTGTGGTGGGATCCTTATGATTTTAATACCCATATTTGAGGTCAGCTTGAATTATTTGAATTTCAGGGTTAATCTCTAGATTTAGTATAAATAAGGGGTTAATTCACATTGTTTCACCTAGCAACTTTGAGAGAGAATACTTATAGAAAGTTTGAGTTTACAAGAGCATTTCAAAGGAATTTCAAGGAATATTTTTGGATTCTTATTGCACCAATTCAAGATCATTTCATCATGTCAAAGGAATAGTGCATTCAAGCATGTTGTTGAGCTAAGATAGTTGATGTAGCATTGAAGATCTACTTGCAAGCATTGTTTCATATCTTATTCAAGATCAAGATCTACATTCTTCATGGCCACTTCATGTTAGTTTGAAAATTTATACTCCAAGACAACATCCAAGGTATCATCAATTACATATTCATGTTTCATGTTTCAATTTTATTATTTGATCATTTGGTTTAATTACCTAAAAGGGGTTTGACAGAGGAAAACCCCTATTCACTAACAACCAACAAGTTTTTTTCCTCTTGAATGTGTGTTTGCAAATTTAGAGGTTGAAGATCAAGTGGAGAAGTTTAGAGAAAAATTGTCAAAGTTGAAGAGTTACAAAGTTGGCATCCATAGTACAAGAACATAAAAACAAGGGTACATAATTTGTTATAGGTTTTCAAGAGCTAGCAATCAAGGATCTGAGAGTGCAAATATCAAAATACACAACCCAAAAGTTAGTTTTTTGAATTCCTAAAAGGATCCATTCTCTACTAAGGGTGAATGAGTCCTTTGTAGGGCTTGAAGCTGTGAAAACTTGGAATCTGGGAGTGCAAACTAAAAGGAATAAAACCCAAAAGTCAGTTTTTGAAACCCTAATAGGGACCCATTTGCCACTAAAGGCGAATGAGTCCTCTGTGGCCTAAAAACAAGTTTTCTACAAGGTACACATCATTTCAAGCTCTCAAAACTCCCCTTTTCATTGCTATAACAGTTAGGGTTAGTTTATGATTGTTATTGTTGTTCTCACCTCCTTAGTTGGTTGTCCTTGATGACAAAGTCACAAATGGTGCTATGGTATTTACAGGTCCTCATATACTTACCTTGAATAATTGATGCACTTTATTGATTGCATTCATGATATGTTGGTCATGATTAAGAGGTTACCAAATCTTGATGCTGCTTCAGATGTTTATGGTGATTCAAGTTTTTCATGTTCATATTACTCATGTGGCTTCTAGTTTAGATTTATGAATGCAATATATCTTCAGTTGGTTATGGTTATTGACAATGTGATAAATCATTATTACAGGTCATTCAAGGGTCATTCAAGATGATCATGCAACAAGTTCAAGATATTCAGTTTTGACAGGTATATTGTTTTAGTTGATATTATCAGATTGATCTTGGTTTGTCTTGGCATCTTTTTATCTTCATGATATCAATTTGATTATGACTTGTTGATTGTTAAATATGGCACATGAATTCTGGTTCATTGTTTATTTATATTGCTTTAACAAGTAATTGCACTATCTAAGGATTCTGACAGTTTGGTTATTGATTCACTTTGTTCTATGAATCTTGGCTTATTGACATCATTGCACTCACATTACCTGGAAGCATTGAATTCATACTGGGCTTTGGCAATGTCATTTGTTTGATGGTATTATTGATACATTTGGCATATGAAATCTATCTAAGGCTTCGGGAATTATGGTATTACCACTATGACCTTTATTAATAAAAGCCTTTATCAAAGGTCATCTCTTATAAAGGCATAAAGGAGTCGACATTTAAAATTAAGTAAACCCTATTGGGTTTCCTTAAGCATTTGATAACATTCCTATCGGACCTTATTGCATTGGTAAATGACTTTGAATAAAGTCATATTGATTTTTGGATTGGCCTTTTTTTTTTAAATCATTGGACATGGAGTAATGTTTTTCTTGTGATAAAAATTGACAACAAGGAAGTAATTATCAAGATGATAATTGTGTCATAATCCATGGTAAAAATTTTGTCAGCAGAATTAAAATTCATTATGATGTTTTATTAAAACATTTGAAATTTTCTTTTGGACTTCAAGTTTTATTGTGTTTTGGAAAATTCATCGAATGACTTGGTGAAAGAAATGTTAGGGAAAACTTTCTGATCATTCATTTTGCTACGGGTTGAATGACTTGGTGAAAGAAATGTTAGGGAAAACTTTATGATCATTCATTTTGCTAAGGGTTGAAACCCTTGCTTCAGCCGCTGCCATGGTAATCTGTATTTCTGCTAATGGTTGACTCCAGTGATGTTGAGTATTAGATTTAAGTCTAGTTTGAGAAGTAAGAGCCAATGCAAGATCGACAGAGGTAAAAGGAGTTATGTATTTGGGATGATAGACATCAAATCAATCTGGTATCTATTTGATTTCTTTACAACATGAACATGTATTATCTCTTTCATTTTGGAAAATAGTTATATGGCAGTTATTGTTATCCTTTTTGGCATTGTTCAGATCTTGGTGATTGAAGACGTTTTGTGTTGAAATGATATTCTATTCGCATTCCAATTGTCATTACATGTGGGGATCTTGAATAAAAAATCGTTCTGAAATCAATTACAAAAACATTCATTGAAGATACATGATGAAAGTAATATATATATCTTTGTATTTATAAATACAGTTTTTTTAATCACTATGGAGTGTGGGGTAATTTTGAAAAATGTGAGTGTGAAAAGCTTTGTAATGAAAACTTGCAAATATGATGCAGAGAAGATAATTTTGTTGATTCAAGTTGAATCTTTAGGATATTAGACATATTAGAAAGAGAGGCATACTGTGAGTTGAAATGTAAACAGATAAATCCTTTGATATATGTACAGAGACTAAAGAGGGGTTGGTGCTCCTTGGAATGGGTGTTCCTAAATCTGTAAAGGAGTTGGTGCTCCTACTGAAGTTGGTGCTTCAAAATTTTTTGGTGTCGAGTTGGTGCTCCACCATTGTTACAGAGTTGGTCTCTTTGAATGAATAAAAGGAACTTTTTACGAGTGGTTTTTTATACCCCATGAGGGTTTTTCCACTCAGGAAAATAATGTGTTATGTGGTGAATTCTGTGCATTTGTGTTTCAGCCCATGTGCTTAATTTTTTTCATTATGTCATTTGTCAATACAATTCATGCAATGCTCTGATACTTGTCTAAGAATTTTATTCTATTATAAAAGTGTTCAAAATTTACTTGAAGTCTTGTGGAAATAAAGCATTAAAAGGAATTGTTCAATCAAGTTTACATGAACAATCAATATCATGCTTTGACATTATTATGTAAGTCTTTTATCAATCTGCCATTCTGCTAAAAGTTCTTTGATGTGTTAGAGTTCACTTTACAATTTAAGAGGGTTCATAAAGTTGTCTCAAGGTTATTGTTTGATTTGCTCATGAAGTTAAAAGTTTGAAAAATTATACATTACTCTGATTCACCCCCCCCCCCTCTTAGAGTAATTCATCTTCCAATAGTTATTTGCATGTTTTGGCCCTCATAATTGTATGTTTCATACCCTACAAAAATAAGTGGTTCATCATCTCGATCAATCCATTTTGGTGAACCCTATTTTTTCTATGAAACAAGACCATGAGTTTAAATCAAGCTTCTTTCGATAGGTTGATGTATTTGAAATTTCTATCTAAATAATTTGAGAAGAAAGTTCCCAAAAGACATTCCCAATAATACCATATCAATGTTTATGCCACTTACCAAGTTTCAAGTCAAATTTGATTGATAGACTAGACAAGGAAGCAATGAATATGCCCTTTGACAACAATTATGGAATATAATGGAGAGGAAGCTTCCTTGGACACCAAGGTTATTACTAAGGATGTTAGCAATGGAAAGAGAAAAAGCTAAAGATGGGCATGCTATTTGAATTTGAAATTTTGACCTTTGTTTCATGTAAAGACTTGTAAATATTCCTAAGGTTAAATGTTTGTTAATCTTGGAACTAGTTATTTTAATTTTAAGAATTATAATATCTTTTAGAAAAGGTATGTACAAAAGAAAAAATAACTTGGAAATTGTGTCAAATATATTGAAAGCAATACATGTATAAATATTTTGTTTTTAATAGATTAGCTTATATTTTAGATTTTTAAAATAAATATATTTAAAATATTTATATTAGCTTACCTTAATTCTTAATTAAATTTATAAGTATATTTAAAAAAAATTGTAAAGAAATTCATTATTTACAATTTATCATTTAGGAATAGGTTTGCACGACAGGTTTATGAAACCTAAGCATTCATAGTACTATGTTTATAAAATATAATTTCAGTTGATTTAAAAAGAAAAATGAAAATATGAATACATGCAAAGTAAATGCTATCCATAAGAGCTACGATTATAAAACACTACCCTATTACTTCCACTCTGGTTCGTGTGTTTTTCTTCAAAGCAACTCAAATAACAAAAAAACATTAGTAATTTAGGTATTGTATTTTTAGGTCAATGAAATAGTACTAGTTTCAATAAATTGAAATCTAGATTAAATGGTTTTAAGCGATGGTTCGTTGACGATATAATTTCCCACATGTGGCATAGGTCATTATAATTATAATACATTGCAGTAGTCTTTGAATACTAGAGGGAAGATGAGGATGACTTTATCTATTGAGTGTCGCTTGAGATGGCTCCTCGTGATAAGGATGACAAATAGTGTATTATATATATGTAAATTTATTTTGATAAAATATTTTAATATATTTATATAGTGATAGGAGTGTATTTTATGTTAAGTTTGGTTTCCTGAACTTTTTTTGAATCTAGCTTGATCATTTTTTTATTTTTTTTCTAGTGTCCCTTTCCTTAATCTTTCATACAATTACATTATGTTCTTTATTAAGAAAGTAGGGTTAAAGGGCTCTGACCTTATACAACAATGTGAAACCGGCCACACAGTGAGTGAAACAAACTAGAACAAAATAACAAGGATAAAACAGGCTTACTAGCCATCGAATACAGGCCTTCAAGCCATCCATAGAGCTACAAACATAACAACAACCACCCCAAAGGTGGACAAAACAATAGGAAAATCAAAAGGGACTTGAAACCACAAAAAAATAGGTTTTAATGGGACCTAAAACTCAAACCACCAACAATATAAATCATGCCTCATGGCCAACAAAATAGGCCAACAAGCCACTGACAAAGTTGCAAAACAACTTTCAACAGCAAGCACTCCAAGGGTGGATAAAACAACTCAAACTTTGAACGAGTACAAGTAGGTTTTAATGGGACTTGAATCCGAAACCACCTATGAAAATTAACACTATCAGAAGAGCTGAGCCCATCAACATTTCCTGAAATAGCCATCCAATTGCAATCTTATTGCATAGAGAACCAAATTTCTGAGCCAAAAACAATAGTAATACTAGTGGAATAGAGAAGCCCCATCAACCAACTTGCCTCTCTATCTCTATAGGAGAAGTCACCAAAAGTACCCTATCCATAGTAGGAAAGACTCTATGGAAACATCCAGCGCTGATCATGGAAATCCCAGATTCTCCGAATGATCTCATCATAGATAGAAAGAGTCTTCAAGATTCTTTAGAAACTTTGTTTTAGCTATTTTTGTTTTTTGTAGATCTTTCTTTTTCACTCGTTGTAACTGTTATTATTTAAAACCCTTTACCCAATGTTCTGGGTATGGGAGAATACACAAAGCATTCTCTGTCTTCTCATGGTATCAAAGCAATGATCCTCTGCGTTGCTATTTTCCCATCTCCCCTCCCCTCTGTGTTGCAGCTTGCACACTCTGTTCTTCCCGCACCTTGCCCTGCATTCTGTTTGTTCTTCCCTCTACAATCTTAAATCTTCATCCTAGCTGCCTCTACCACTAGTGCTACCCACACACCCACCTCCCCATGCTCTCCACACTTGACACCTCCACCCTCCTCTGCTCTCCAATCAGTTCCCCTTCACCACATGATCTCTGTCAAACTGGATTGCGAAAACTACCTTCTCTAGCGCACGTAGTTTCTCCCGCTTCTCCAAGGCTATGACCTGGAAGGCTACATTGATGGGACCCTTGCTTGTCCCCCTTGTACTCTCTCTCCGAAAGATCCGACGCCTTGCCTAGTGCAAGCAGGACAAGATCCTCCTTAGATAGTTGCTCTCTACACTTGCTCATGATACCCTAGCGACTATTGTTGACCTTGATACCTCACGTGCTATTTGGCTCGCTCTAGAGAAGCACTTTGCTTCCCATTCCAAAGCATGACTCATGCAACTTTGTTGAGAACTCCAGACCATCCGTAAGGGCCCTCTCTCCATGGCTGACTACCTCCAGTGTGCCAAACAATTGGCTGACACCCTTGCAGCTTTAGGGCAAACCGTTTGCGATTCAGATCTGCAGCAGATTATCTTGAGCGGTCTCAAGTCTGCCTATGATGTTGTCGTCACTTCTCTAATAGCCATGCTTGACACCATTGATATGGATGATTTTCAAGCCCATCTACTTGCTTTTGAGATGCGCATCGATGCCCAACAGGCCCTCCTTTAGCAGCACCTGGTGGCCAATGTCGCCACCCATAATCGTGCTCCCAATCCTTCTCCTCAGCATAATAATCACAGAAGGAACCACAATAATCGAGGCTGTGGGAACAACAATCGTGGTCAACGCCCTCCACCCATGCCTATTCAGCCGATAGGACCGTGCCAGCTTTGCGGGCGTAAGAACCACACAGCCAACACTTGTTGGTTCAGATTTGATAAAACCTATCAAAATATGCCCCAATCAGTTGCCCCCCCTCTGCATACATGGTAGCACCCTATCCCTATCATCACTATGGTGTCCCTCATCAGGTGTCTTCTTCCTATGAGCCATCTCAGATTTCGGTCGATCCTAACTGGTATCCTAATAGTGGAGCTACTAATCATGTCACCCCGGACTTGAGTAACCTACATATTCACCATGAGTATGATGGCCCTAACAAGCTTCACGTTGGTAATGGTTGTAAACTCTCTATTTCTCACATTGGTAGATCACAAATTTATCATTCCTCACGTTTATTTCATCTCAATGATATTTTGCATGTCCCTAATGTCACGGCTAACCTTCTCTCTATTTCCAAATTTGCCTATGACAATGACATCTTTTTTGAATTTCATCCACACTTTTTCCTTGTAAAGGATCGGTGCACAGGGCTGGTAGTTCTTCGCGGGCAGCATAAGGATGGTCTCTATCACCTATCTTTGAGTGTTTCTCCACCCTCTTAGACCCCTTCTACAACCTTTGTTGGTGAACGGACTTCTCTTGAGAGATGGCATCAACGTTTAGGTCACCCTATGCCATAGACTATTAGGCATATTGTCAGAGTCAAGTCGCTTCCTGTTAGTCAGAATAAATTGGGTCTTTGTAGTCCATGTCAAGTCAGTAAGAGTCACCAATTGTCATTTAATTTTAGTTCTACTATTTGCACACATCCTTTGGAATTAATTGTTTTTGATATTTGGGGTCCTTCTCCCTATGTCTCTTATGATGGATTTCATTTTTATTTAATTTTTGTGGATATTTACAGTCGATATACGTGGCTCTTTCCATTATCTCATAAATTAGATGCACTACCTACATTCATTAATTTCAAGACTCAAATTGAGAATCTACTTGGCCATAAAATCAAAACCTTCCAATCCGACAATGGGGGGGAATTTGTTAAATTTAAATCCTTTTTGGCCTCCCAAGGAATCACACAACATTTTTCCTATCTCTACACCCCACAACAAAATGGTTTAGCCGAGCGTCAACACAAGCACATTGTGGACACTGGTCTTACCCTTCTTCATACGGCTTCAGTTCCCTTCACCTATTGGATTGATGCATTCCTCATGGCCTGTTACTTGGTGAACCAGTTGCCCACCCCCATCCTCAACAATTGGTCCCCCCTTCAGTTTCTGTTTAACATGGGTTCTGACTATCGAGTGATGTGTGTCTTTGGGTGCCTCTATTTTCCCTACCTTCATCCCTACAGCTCTAATAAGTTGGACTCACATTCTCTCCCTTGTGTCTTCTTAGGTTACAACTTGGTTCACAAAGGCTATAAATGCCTCCATATTCCCACCAACAAGATGTATATCTCTCGGCATGTTATGTTTGATGAAGGGACCTATCCATTTGCTGCTCGCTAGAATGCACCATCACTGGGCTCGATCTTTGCACCATCCTTGGTATCCACTCTCCCACTTTATCACTCTCCTGCATCTAGTGTGTCTTCACCTCCCTTGCAAGGACCTCACCATGGTCTCTCTATCCCCCTAGATTCCTCACCTTCTCCTAGTCATGACCCCCCTACCTGAGTTGAGTCTGCTCCCCCCACCCCAGTGATTTTGGCCCCACCATCTCCTAGTCGTGACCCCCCTTCCCTCCCTTTATTGTTACCTTCGCCCAGCTCAATGGTTCCTCCTACAAATGCGCATCCCATGGTCACAAGATCCAAACATGGAATTTTTTGGCCCAATGCATAAAGTGCTACTAAGCACCCCTTATCTCCTAATGATATTGATGAGCCCACATGTTTTTCCCAAGCCAAAGTGGACCCACAATGACTCTTGGCTATGGATAATGAAATTAATGCTCTTCTCCAGAATGGGACGTGGAACCTAGTCCCACCCAAGCCCCACTTAAATGTTGTTGGGTGCAAATAGGTTTTTAAATTGAAAAAGAAAGCAGATGGCTCAATTGATCGCTACAAAGCATGACTAGTTGCCAAGGGGTTCAATCAACAGGAAGGAATTGACTATGTGGAGACTTTCAGTCCTATGGTCAAACCCTGCACCATTCGTACAATTCTCACTATTGCACTCTCTATGGGTTGGCCCCTTCACCAACTCGATGTGCAAAATGCTTTCCTCCATGGTGTCCTTGAGGAAGAGGTTTACATGAAGCAACCACCTGGCTACATTGATCCCCAGTTTCCTACTCATGTGTGTAGATTCCACAAGTCTCTCTACGGTCTCAAACAAGCTCCATGGGCCTGGTACCACTGCTGAGCACCTTTCTCCAACAGGTTGGGTTTGTGGGTTCCAAAGCTGACACTTCGCTATTCATTAAGCGAACCACCCACTCCACTATTTTTATGCTTGTTTATGTCGATGATATTATCATTACTGGGTCTATTATGGACTATGTTTAGGCTTTGATATCTCAACTTCAGTCAGCTTTTTCCATAAAGGACTTGGGCTCTCTCCATTATTTTTTGGGCATCGAAGTACTTTCAACTCCTACAGGGCTTCTCCTATCTCAAAGGAAGTATACACTTGATCTTCTCAAGAAGACAAATATGGATGGTACAAAACCGGTTCGCACTCCTATTTGCAGCCAAGAAAAGTTGTCTAAATTCACCGGCTCTGCCTTCAACGATCTAACTCTATACAAGAGTGTTGTTGGTGTTCTTCAGTATCTCACCCTTATGAGACCAGATATTGCTTTCGCCGTCAATAAGGTATGTCAGTTTATGCAGCAGCCCACTGATGATCATTGGAACACTGCCAAGCGTATCCTTCGATATCTAAAGGAGACTATCTCTTATGGACTGCAACTCAGCAAGTCTCTCCCTCTCACTCTTACTGCCTTTTTTGACTCAGATTGGGTTGGCTGCCCCGATGAACGCCATTCTACTAGCAGTTACTGCATCTTCCTTGGCCCAAATCTGATTTCATGGAGTGCTTGAAAACAAAAGACCGTCTCAAGGTCTAGTACTGAAGCTAAATATAGAGGAGTTGCCATAGCCATTGCTGAGCTAATTTGGATTCAATCCCTCCTCTCTAAACTTGGATATTCTCCCACTACTCCCCTTATTCTATGGTGTGACAATCTTGGTGCTACGTATCTCACGACTAATCTAGTCTTTCATGCATGGACTAAGCACATTGAGATTGATTATCATTTTGTTCGTGAGAAAGTTGCTAACAAAGGTCTTACTATTTGATTCATCTCTATAAAAGATCAGGTTGTAGATGTCTTCACTAAGGGGTTGAGCTCTTCTCGATTTGCATTACTTCAAGACAAGTTGACCGTACAAACACCCACGCTCAACTTGCGGGGGAAAATGGAAACATCCAACGCTGATCACAAAAATCCTAGATTCTCCGGATGATCTCATCGCAGATAGAAAGAATCTTCTTCTTTAGAAACTCTGTTTTAGCTGTTTCTATTTTTTGTAGATCTTTCTTTTTCACTTGTTGTAACTGTTATTATTTAAAACCCTTTACCCAATGTTCTGGGTATGGGAGAATACACAGAGCATTCTCTGTCTTCTCAGACTCGCCAGCATACCTAAACTCCACCTGCATAGGAGTGAACTTTATCTCAATAGGAGCTACATGGGAGAATACCTGCTGAAAAAGTATGAGCAACCCACTACACTCTCAGGACCCAACTCCACCTCGATAGGAGAGTTCTCCACCTCAATAGGAGATAGCATTTGATGAGATAGAAATATTGCAAACACACCAGTTGAGAGAGTAATCTTAGTAACCATGGGTAATAGGAGCACCTAGTCCGTCAAAGAGAAATTTGTATGAAGCCTGGCGAACAAAGAAGCCCAAAAAATATTTGAGCCCCAAATCTCTAGAGCTACAAAAGCATATCAACAAACATAAGCATTGCAGAACATATAAACCTCAAGCAAACAAAGCTTGATGGCTCCATAGCAAGAAACAAGCCAATTTGGAATAGGGCAGAGCCTCCTCCACCACCTGAGGAATTTACTTGAAAACCCACTATCACCATGCAGTCAATGATAACAAACAGTCCTGAGTCAACAGCTGAAACAGGGCACCACCAACAAAACTGAAGCTTCGAAGGGAAATCAAACCTCAGAGACAGAGAGTAGACCATGAAAATAACCATTTTAGAGACTATAATCAGATTCACAATAGAATCTTCGTAGTTAGTAAAAGAAAGAAAGTGCAACTCTAAAGCACTTGGGAGGAAGAACAAAAAACTGAGAAGAGCATAACCCCCTTAACCCACAAAACACAACTTTACCAATGTCCCCAATAGAGATTTGGAGAGCATGAAACAGGGGATGTAGAGAAATATAGGGGTAGAAAGGTATATTAGAAACCAAGAAGATAACATCAAACGAAAGTGCCAATGCAATGACATTCCCCAAGTGCGTAAGAAAAACCAAACAGGAGAGGTTGACACAAAACCATTAACTGACAACCATTACAACATCCCCACCCATACCATCTTCCATCCCAGCCAGACCAAAACCAATACCAACAACTAACCACCAGCAACGACTAGGCAAAGAGTGGGTAGAAAGAAGATCATTCAATCCACAAATCTTAGAGAATGACCAAACACAAGTCAGAAAGTGCACAAATGATAGAGGGAACTCCTATGACAAAGAAAATCCCCTGTACAATCAACAACAACCACAAGAGGGAATGGAAAGTTTCCCTCACCGCTTCGGCCAAAAAACACCCAAAGAAGGCTGAATGACAAGAGCCTCCATCGGCCACTAGTCTAAAATGACACCAAAACGAGGAGCCAAGATTCTGAGAGCTAGACCTCAAAAGCAACTGATGCATCCACAAGACAAGGGATCAGCCAAAAAAACACCATACAATCCCTCCTCAGCAAGCCGTAGCCACCAGATCTCCAACAATCGAAAGACATCATCTTCATCCTTTGAATTAGATCCACTATCCTTAGTTTCACTAAAAATATTCAAAACTTCATGCCCGCTCCCTTCCCTGCTCACTCACTCCATCCTTTCATAAAATTACATTATGTTAAAACCATGATATTAATGAGATAAAATTTCTTATAGAATTTTTTTTTCTTCGTAATCCATTGTCTAATATAAGCTCAAAGTTGAAGAAAGTCCTTTGTTCTTCTTTCTTTCTGATTTTATTGGTTTGTAAATGTTAGAAATACTTCTCAATTTCCACTCTTTGTCCTCTATATACTCTTCAAATAACTCATTTAAATAGATCATTCAATATATTCATAATTGAATATTCCTTCATATTATGTAAGTTTTTTTGCGAGTCAATTGAATATTTTCCAACTAGATTATGAAATATTTCAGAATTATCAATTGTGGGATACTTTATTTTTTGTGGGGAAGAGGAATTACAACATCAATTATATATTCTTTGCAAACCTATATCACCAACATAATTTTCATCTTTGCCAGTTGGATTCTTTTATCTACAATAGTCTACTCACAATACATAAGATCTACCTCAATGGCTTTCAAAACTTTGTATTTTTGAACCTCCACATTGATAGCATGGTTTCACCAATAACTCAATTTCTATGTGCCCACGTCATTATTAATTTTTTTGAATAATAGAAAAAAGTCATAGGCAATTATTTGAATTCTTCTTTAGACATGAAAGAAATACTCTTTTAGATACCAAGTAATAGGGTATTTTTTTAAGATATTATTAATATCCATAGTGCTCTTATTACATTCTTTGACTTATTTTATCTTTTTTCACTCTACATCTATAGTCTTTCATTCACCATTTTTATACATTATACACCTTATTTTAAAGCTTCTAGTTTGTATAGGATGAGAGAATTCTTGCAAAGTTTTTGAAATTGGAATTTATACCTATCAGTTATATTTACTTAAAACTTTTCAAGGTTTTCTCAACAAATTTGTTATGTGCATATACTTAACTCATTTTATTCTATGAGAACCTATTTCTTTGAGGCTTTTCATCTTTGAATGTGTCTTATATATGCTTCAACACTTACTCTAAGTCTACCCATTTGGTGCAAGGTAGAAGGATTTCAGGATTTTTTTTGGATTTAAATTACACTAGGCTAATTGTATTTAGAACTTATAATTTTCTAAATCATTTTTCGGAAATCCCATAATAGTGTGTCTTAGTTGTGGCATAAATAAATTGCAAAAGTCTTTGAATAGATAACATGATGTCATTATGACAAACGAGGGTTCAATCAAGGTAGATACATCCAAATAAAGGACTTTTTTTAATAAAATGTTTCACCTTCAAAATAATCAAAGGAAGGAACCTTGAAATGAAGGTTCTTTTGATTCATGCTCCTACTACCCAAATAATTTTCATAAGAAATTTTTGTTTCAAAGCAAGGGTTGAACCATCAAATAGAGTAATTATGATATGATATTTTATAAGATTGTATCTCTTAGATAATCTTTCTAAAAAATATGATTTCTAATATTTTATTAAATTTTTATATTTATTGTCTAATTTCTAGTGAACGCAGGTTTCTGAACCAAACACAAAGGCCTCTTTTGTATGCATGTGTCAAAGTAAAAAAACCATATTTTTAAAAAATATGTGCACTTTGTATTGATGTCCTTGTTTCAATAAAAAAATGATATATACAAAAAGAGCTATATATTATGCAATAAAATTACTCTAAATTATAATTAATATTGGTTAACAATTAATAATAAAAATATTCAGCAATTTTTTTTTATAAAAAAATATGCATGCACTTGATATCAGTGTTAATGATGTATGTTTAAGAAATTATGAATTTATATTATTTCTAAATACTGTATTATGGATAAATATCATA
The DNA here is from genome assembly GCA_007258455.2 of Sequoia sempervirens. Taxonomy (NCBI): domain Eukaryota; kingdom Viridiplantae; phylum Streptophyta; class Pinopsida; order Cupressales; family Cupressaceae; genus Sequoia; species Sequoia sempervirens. The sequence goes on along the minus strand of VDFB02270651.1, from coordinate 612,211,739 downwards.
CATTTAAAATATTATGAAGTATAAAAATAAGATCTTAATAAATTATTAAAATTGAGATAAATTATCTTTTAAATTAAAAAAATACAATCTACATACAAAATCTAATAAAACACTAGTTTGTTATAAGTGATAGAAAGTGATTTAAAATGGTTTAATATATCAATTTTAGCAACCCACTAATTCTAAAAGAGTGGGATACACTATTGTGAGATCACCTCTTTTCAACAAATCAAATTTATGTTGAACTTTATAAAATTTATTTAAGTCATTTTGTCAAATAGTCTAGATGTACCTTGTCTATTCTTCCATGTTTTGCATGCACATCTACCATAGTAAGTGTGACTACAATAATTGGTGAAATGTTTCTATCCTTCATGTTTTGATGAATTCTTGTACATTATATCATAACATACACTTAGCATAAGTTGGGAGTACATTGTCAAATGTGAACTAATTAGGTTAGACACCTATTCATTGTAAATGTTTTATAAGTTTCTAACAACCTTTCAAAAAATCCATTCCATGTATCTTGCAATCATTATGGCCTATGATACCAAATTTCTTCGCTTTGCATTATTTAAAATTGTTCATGTTCCTTTATTTCCACTTGTGCTTAAATTATACTATTTTCTTCAAATAAAACATTTTGTGTCATAAAAGGGAGATTTGATGAATTTGAAGTATTTTTACTACCAACTCTTCCCTCTTATTTATAGTATTTTGTGAAATTGCATATTTAGAACGTCACTTAGATTCACCAAGTTTTGTTTATGGATTTTCTCTATTTTTTCTTTAGTTTTTAACAATTCGAAGACTTGTTATCACCCTATGGACAAAACTAGAGAACTACAATTTTTTTATATGCATGAACTTACCATGATTTCCATAAATAATCATGTGAAGAAATTTCAAGATTTGAACTATAAGTCTACATAGCTCTTCAATTTTCCTATGAATGATTTATTTTATGGGGTTTTAGACTTTTGTCATAGCTTTGTAGAAAGCTATATGCAATGTCATAAAATTGCACCCCTTCCAATTTCACATACAAGAATTCTTGTATCTTCATTAGTGTCCACTCCCTTAGCACTTGTGTAGGCTCATTTTAGCCCTTGCATCATCCTTTTCCCCTCTCAAGATGTTCAGGGACCCCTTTTTAATAGCTACCTTCGCATGTGAGCTTTGCATCAAACCTTGTGCTTTTCCCATTCATCTCATTTTGTAGCATGATGTGTTTGGAAACTAGCGCGTCGAGTGGACGTCTGTGCATTGCACTAGCATCTTGCGATGTTTCAAAGTTCAAATGACCACCTTCATGCATGTTTTCCACTTGTCAACAAGTTTTTTCGGTGGTAATGGCTTGGGACGCCTTGTAACGACTCAAGAAGCTTCTGTTCCCTTTTTAAAATTTATCTTTTCAAATCATTTTGGGCTTCCTCTCCTGCTTCCTAGCTTCTATCTTGGACATTCTCCCATCTTTCTCTTGCTATCTTGCTTGCATAGCTCTTTACAACTCACTATAGCAACGCTCTCAAGCTCTTTCAATACCCTTTGCAACACCTTTGGCTCTTGCAGCTATCTTTGCTCTCTCTCTCTTTGGCTTCCTTAAGTCTTGTAGCTAATATCTCCCTTGCCTTGTACTTGTGAGCATCCTGTGATTTCACACATCTTTTGCATCTCTATCTTTGTGATATAGGTGTAGCATAGAAAAAGGTATCTCTTGCTTGATATGGGAATAATTATTGATAAACTGAACTTAATGTCTCCTTGATTTAGTGTTGTGAGGTGTTTTCCACATCCCCATTAGGTCTTGGGCCCTTCCAAACTAAATAAATAAATGCATTTATCGATGTCTTGTAAAGGTATTGTAAAGTGTTGTAAATGAATTTCACACTTTTCTAGACTTTTATTAAGCATTTAAGTCTAATGGACCTATTTTCCCCTTAATTCAATATTATAAAATGTATTTAATTATTAATCTAGAAGGCTTGTAAATTAAACCTGGGCTTAATCTAGTGTTGTAATGTGTTTTACACATTCACATTGGATGTTGTGCCTTTGTAGGCTAAGTTGACCTCATTTTAATTTTGTAAAGTGTATTTAATCACACTTTCACATTGAAATTTGTGTCCCTATCCTTAATCACCCTTTATATCATCATTAATAGGCCCCTATGACCCCATATTCTGCATCCCAAGGCTTATTTTGATCAAAGACCTGATAAAATCAACATAAAAACTAAAATCTTCACTCCCTGACATCCTAGCTGGCAAAAGAGCCCCTATGGGACCCATTTTCAACTTTGGGAAAATGAGTCCCATCCAGGTAGGACTCATTCACCCAGGATGGCAAATGAGTCCCATTTGAGCTCTTTTCAATGTTTGAGAGGGAAAAATTAAGTTTTAAGTTTAATTTTCTTCAATGTCGGCCTTGGGGATCAAATTAATGGATATTTTAGTGGGTTGCCTATATAAATAAGCCTCCAAACTCTCATTTCATTCAAGCATCATAAGATAGTCATGTTTTCAAGTCAAGCAAGCTAGGGTTAGGTCATTTAGAGAGCATTCAAGATCACTTCTAAGGCATTCAAGGGCAGATTATTCATCCATTGTTGTAGCAATTCAAGATCCATCATCATGGCAAGGTTCTAATCCCATTATTTTATGTTCATTCTTCATATTATTTCTTCATTTGGTTTAATTACCTAAACGGGGTTTGACCGAGGCAAACCTCTATTCTTTAACATTCAACATTTCTCTCTTTCTTTGTGTGGTTGCATTTCTAGGTACTAGTGGAACCCCTAAAATTTTCCATGTCCCATCTCTAGTCTTGCTTAAACTTGGGTTGAAATTGTATCTGAGGTTTTAGGGTTTTGATTCTTTATTGTGTTAGGGTTTTAGTTACTCAAAGTCTTATTTGAAAAACCCTTATGAGTTTGTATCCTCACCAAGGTTTTCATTCTCTATTGACCCCTTGCTACTAGCCCTCGGTCTATTATGTGACATCTTGTGCCATCAAAACCTGTTAAGTAACCGGCCCTTTGGTTTTGTTTTACTGGTTGTCATGTGATGGGCCATTGCTTCAATCTTTCCTAAGTTAGGCTAGGTATTTTCCTTTTAAAATTTAAGTCATATTTTCCATGGGTGTTATGTTGTCATCCTAGTCGAGTCCCTCTTTTAAGAATAACACTTTTCACATGTGTAGATATGAGGACCCCTGACTATTGTTCAATTGATGCAAACAAATCTCCACCATTCCCTGCACGCGCATTCCATTTTATTGCTTATTATTTTATTCCCATAGGCTCACGAGTGAAGGCCATGCATCTTGTATGATTGGCGGACTTGATGTCTTTTATAAGGCATGCCGATGGCTGTCGGAGGAGATCAACGGTGGGCGATGAATGATGTGGTTGCATCTGGACCATTCCCTGCATGCCCATTTGTTTTTATTTCCTATTAAAATAATCACACAAGTTGGCGGGTGGATGTTGCATACATCTAGTCTAAACAGTGGGCCCAATGGTTTCAAGTGGTATGACATTGAGTTTTCAAATGAATCAATGGTCGATAGTGGGTGATGTGGATTAATCTTGACTGCTCCCTGCTATCCCGTGTGGGTCTCACCTTTATTTCCAGACTCCCAACGAGGAAGTGGACATTTTCCACATGGATTGATCCAAAGGACATGGAAGCATTGGAGCAAGGGTAAATATTAATTAAATATTTCAACACAGGGCATGGAAAATAAATCATGTGTTACTAATGTAGATATATTGCACGTGTTTGAAGATATTTTAATTTGGGTCATGGATGTTGTAAGAAGGGTAAAGCTACAAGTAATTAAGAAGTGTGTATGAAGAAGCCGAGAGATTTAATTTTGGCCTCTCCCTGTCTCCCTGTTGATGAAAGTTGCACGTAGGTTATGACTCATGGGGGCAAGGTAAAGAAGACACGTGGATCCTGGCTATGGCGACAAAGAGATGGTGGAGCCTGCATAATACAAGCAAGTGGTTCCATGTGGATTTTTGTCATTTGGCAAGTATTGCGGCTGTGTACAGTCAAATCTTTCATATTAAGCTGGTCAAATCTGGATTGTCAATCAATTAACACTCCAAAAAGATCAATGGTTGGAATTCAAAACTCAGTTGAGGGTAAGTGAGCCATTCTGGTTCGCATGAGTGAACCTTAATAGCTGAAAGGACATCAAGCTACTGAAGTAAGGAGTTGCATAATTATTAATACATGTCTTAAAGGCATAATTCAACATTGCGAAGTATGCTCTACACACTTAAGGAGCTCATGTTGTGGATTTTCAATATTTTATGATGTCAGAACCAGGATTTTCAACCTGCGAGAGAACTAGTAAGTGAATTATTGCCCTCCCATCAAAATTATTGATAATTTGTGGCTTTTCAAACTCTTGATTCTGTTAGGATTTTCTTGGTTTAACATTTTTAAGGTTTGGCATTCATAAAAGATAAATTATTAGTTTTGCATTGCATAATTCATGTCAAACCCTTAAAGGATTATTGGAGCTCCTAAATACCCTATGGAACATCCTAAGAATCCTCTAATTATTTACCCACCCTCACAATGACCACAAACTCAAAATAAATATGTCCTCATCCTCGAACCACCTAAGAATAAATTTTTGCAACAATCAAATTATAACATTGTTTCCCATACATATAATGCGAGGAACAATCTACAACCAAGACAAGAAACTGTAATATCCCTCTCATTTCCTAACCCTATCTTTCCTAGTCCCCCTCGTTTGCCTTTACAAAGCGGAAAGGAGTATGATCTTGTTGAACAACTAAAGAATAATCCTGCTAAGATATCCTTATGGGATCTCATTCAAGCTTCCCCTCATTATCATAACATGCTTCAAAGTGCTTTAAAATAAGTTCCAACTATTCCTAATGTGCAATCAAATGATGTGACAACCCAAATTCAAGATATAACACTAAACAACTTAGACATTACTTTCCATCAAGATGAGTTACCTTAGAAATTTAGAAGAAACATGAAGCCTTCAATATAATAGTCCATGAAAATTGAATCATGATAAAAGGAACCCTTTTTGACAATGATTTGGCCTTGAACGTGTGTAGTTTGAGCCTTTTGGAAAAGATCAAAAAATGAGTAGGAGCGATATTAAACCCGATTCTTTATCTATACATGGGTTTGATAATATAGGAAAAAAACTACTTGGAGTCATCACATTACCTATAAAAGTTGGAAAAATAACATTACAAATTCCATTCCACATTATGCCTGATGATCTTTCTTACAATCTCCTCTTAGGAAGACCATGGATTCATGTAATGAATGAGGTTCCTTCTACCCTCCATTGTGTAATGAAGTATGTCCATAACAATAAAGTTTACACACTCAAGGCCGATCCTAAACCTGAAAATTGTTTGATTGCTGAGAGAGAAGGACACGATCCTTTGAAAGCATGGGAATCAACTAGAAAAGTGGAAATCACAAAGGAAGAACACAAGAAGAAAATTGATGAAGTCACTAAGCTATTGGACAATGATTGGGGTTCCTTAGATTTCACACTTACATTCATGGGCGAATACAAGATCACAAACAAAGAGTCTGGAAAGGGAAAAGAAAAATTGGTAATGTCAACACAAAATTCAAAAGCATCCACCTCAGCCACTTTACAAGACACAAATTACACAACAAACTTTGATGAAGTTGATCATGAGCAACTATCGAATCTGAAAGAAATGCAAAAGCTTTATGGAAGAGGTTATGAACTTATTAGACAACTTGGTTATAGTGGAAAAGGATGTGTTGCTAGAGAACAAGGTATCTATGTCCCTGTAGAACCTAACACTCAAGAAAAAAATCGTGGTCTTGGTTAGTGTCTTTTGATAGAAATAAAAGAAACAAAAAACCTTCAATTAATATCAACACTCTTACAAAGGATTCTTCTAAACCAACTTTAACATTAGTGCATCCTAAACTGACAGGCACTAGTGGTCTTGGTTATTGTCCTTTGAAAGAAAGGAAAGAAACAAAGAAATCCTTGCTTTAAAAATTAATGTCATCACACAAAACACTAATGATTCAAATTTGATAGATTTTACACCCTCCTACAAAGGAGAGTACAAAATCTCGCAATCTAAAGAGCCTTGTGTAAGTATGACATCTTGTACTAAGAATGAGATATATTTGTTGCAAAATAAAGGAACATCTTCAAGAGGGTATATTTTCGAGACTCCTCCAAGATCATTTGATATCGAGCTCCCCCCAAAAACACAAAATAAATTTTACAAGAGTTCATTTTGTGCATATCATAGAGTTCATGGTCATTCTACTAATGAATGTAAGACTTTGGGTAACAAAATTCAACATCTTAAGGATTGCAATGCTCTTCCTTGTGTTGAAGCACCTAGTTCCTCTAATTGATACTAATTTTCATGTTTCTCATCAATCATCTTAGCTCATCCTTGTCTTGCACTAATTGGGGGCAAGCGGTTAGGTAGCTTTGTCCTCGTATGTCACTTGTCATTGTCTTTTTTGGTTAGTTGACCACCTTCCATGTATATATAGGAGCAAGCTTGGGATGTGAACGACATGCCTTAAGTTAGATCGCATGTGGCGTACTAAGTTATCTTTACTTGTTGCATTTTTGGGGCAACCCCTACTTCCTATTTCATGACATAACTTTATTTTAGAAACATATGACCTGGAATAGGGTTTTCTGAGGAAATATCTCATGTCTTAGGCAAAACATTGGCTACTTTCAAGCAATTGCTCATAGTAATGGTGTATCAACCACTTTAAAGTGGGGACATACATCGATAATATCTTTCGGCATATTTCATTGCATGATTTTTGTTTTTTTATTGTGACGTGTCCTTTTCTTGGTGGTGTCATTGGTTTTGATGTCCTCCAAGAGTGTATGATCTACCTTCATGGCATGATGCGAACGAGGCATCCCATGAGTGATGATTTGACACCCTTGATTTGTCCTCTCTTGGAGAAATTAGGAACAATGCTCCCAAAGAAGAATACCTTGCACAAACAAAGAAAAATCCCCTTTAACAAAATTTTAGATGACATTACAAAAGCATTACAAAAAGCATTACATTGTGGTGCCTTATCTAAGTTGTTAAGAGGATAAATTTGGTATAGTATGAGAGGCTAACATGATTCTCTCATTTTCCACCTCATTGGGATAACTCACCTAGTGGACAGACTGAGGTTCCACTACCCTAGAGTGAGCATACACATATCTGGGACAACTCACCTAGTGGACAAACTGAGGTTCCACTAACCCAGAGTGAGAAACACATGTTACAGACAAACAACCCCATTCCACATTGCATTGGAACGGTTGTGCTTGATCCTTCTGTTTATTTCATTTTTCTTGGCCTTTGATAGGGTATGTTTATGTATCTTTGTTATTGTTGCATACTTAAGTGTCTTGAATGTCTACTTTAGTGTGAGTTTGACATGGGTAATCCTCTCACTAAAGTGGGGGAAAATATAGTAACACAAAAAGTATCCCTTTTCCTTCCTTAATTTGAGAATAATTGACATTGAATTAACTTAATTGTGCCCTCGTTTGGTGTTGTAATGTGTTGTACACATTCACATTAATCTAGGTCCCTTTTAAAACTAAATATACTTGAATGTACGGTATTTAAGGTGTTGTAAAGTGTTGTATTACACTTTCACACTTATCTAGGGTTTCATTAATTAATGGTAGTTAATTGAGCTTAATTGTCCCCTTTAATTCAAATTCAAGCCCTCTTTTCAAGGATCTATCCCGACACCCAATAATGATATTGAATGAAATTTAATTTGACAAATTTGGTGTCTTGAAAAATGTTGCTAGGACCCATTCACCTTTACTGGAAAATGAGTCCTCTCCAAATAGGACACCACTTTCTATGCATTTTTGAGGTGGGTTTTTTATGTTATTTCAACTCCCTAAAGCTTGGTCCTCAAAATTGTGCTAGGACACATTCACCTTTAGTGGAAAATGAGTCCTCTAAACTTAGGACACCTAGTTTTTGGCATCTTTGAGGTGGGTTTTTTTATTCTATTTCATCCCCCCGAGGCATGGTCCTAGAAAGTTGTGTTAGGACCCATTCGCCTTTAGTGGCGAATGGGTCCTCCCCTAATAGGACCCCTCTTTTTAAATCTAATTGTGGTGGGATCCTTATGATTTTAATACACAGATTTGAGGTCAGCTTGAATTATTTGAATTTCGGGGTTAATCTCTAGATTTAGTATAAATAAGGGGTTAATTCACATTGTTTCACCTAGCAACTTTGAGAGAGCATGTACTTATAGAAATTTTGAGTTTACAAGAGCATTTAAAAGGAATTTCAAGGAATATTTTTGGATTCTTATTGCACCAATTCAAGGTCATTTCATCATGTCAAAGGAATAGTGCATTCAAGCATGTTGTTGAGCTAAGATAGTTGATGTAGCATTGAAGATCTACTTGCAAGCATTGTTTCATATCTTATTCAAGATCAAGATCTACATTCTTCATGGCCACTTCATGTTAGTTTGAAAATTTATACTCCAAGACAACATCCAAGGTATCATCAATTACATATTCATCATTTGGTTTAATTACCTAAAAGGGGTTTGACCGAGGAAAACCCCTATTCACTAACAACCAACAAGTTTCAATTTTATTATATCATGTTTCAATTTTATTATTTCATCATTTGGTTTAATTACCTAAAAGGGGTTTGACCGAGGAAAACCCCTATTCACTAACAACCAACAAGTTTTTTTCCTCTTCAATGTGTGTTTGCAAATTTACAGGTTGAAGATCAAGTGGAGAAGTTTAGAGAAAAATTGTCAAAGTTGAAGAGTTGTAAAGTTGCCATCCATAGTGCAAGAACATAAAAACAAGGGTACATAATTTGTTATAGGTTTTCAAGAGCTAACAATCAAGGATCTGAGAGTGCAGATATCAAAATACACAACCCAAAAGTTATATTTTTGAAACCCTAAAAGGACCCATTCTCTACTAAGGGTGAATAAGTCCTTAGTAGGGCTTGAAGCAGTGGATCTGGGAGTGTAGAGGGTGATTCCACAAAGCTGGTTTACAATTTCTGGGAGGAACTGATTTTTGCTGAAATCACATATTTTTAGAAAATATAATGATTTAAGCCTTAAAAGGTTCCATTTAAAGAATTCCAATTGAATAAGTTTGATCAAACTACCTGTTATGCCTTGCATAACCACCCCATTTTTTTCTGGAACAAAATGGGTCCCCTTTCTCTTTTGATTTCTTTTCCTTTGTTATTTGCTTTGTTTTGGGGTTTCTTCTGTTTCTCTTTCTTTTATCTTTTTTTCTATCTGATCTAATTTTTGGGTTCTGCCTCAGTTAGAATTTGGGTTTTCTCCTGAGTGCGGGATTTTTCACCTCATCTGGATTTTCCCAGGTCTCGCTCGAACTCTGGCTGAGCGCTGTTGTTCGGGGATTTCTGGTATTCGTGGAATTCCGCATGGACTGGACTTTCCCGAAATCCCCGAGGCCTCCGAGGAGTTTCTTCTTCTTCTTCGCGGAAATCCGTCCCACGCGGATTTCCCCAGAATCTGGTGGAATGTGAAGAAGTATAGAATATCAGGGCTAGTTAGTAAATAATGATGCATTTTACAGTTCATTTATGTTTTTTTGAGATCTCACATGTTGTTTTTGTGCTGATAATGATTAGATTAAGTTTCTAATGGGTGTTTTCATGCTTTTTCCACTGGAATCCGCCTGGCTCAAAATTCTCCAAAATTTCTCCCTGGCTTGGATTACGTGGGTCGGCCTAAAACCCGAGCTCCTTGTATGATCTTTTTGTTTGAAGATTTAACGGCACCTTGTTGATATATTATTCATTCCAATAATGAATTTGATTAATTGACTACTGTTTCTATGATCATTACTGTGGCTTTCCTTGTTGAATGTAGGATTGAATCCTACACATGATGGTGTTCATCAAGGGAGCTCAATTGGAAGGCCGTCCTCAACCTAGTTGGCCATGAAAATCAGCTAAGGCAAAAGTCAGCAAGACTTTTCTAGACTCTTACCGACTGGTAGCTCGGCTCTGACTGTTCAAAATACAAAGAATTAGAATACTCCCCTTTGTGCATCTTGTTGGCATAGGGTTATCACAGTCTCACTGAATCATGGTTTGTTTGGTTCAAATCTGCGTTTATGTTGCCTATCGGCAAGACCCTAGAGATATCACAGTGATCATAAATCATATGCAGGATCTGTCGGCAAGACAAGGTCATCGTCCCGACAACATAGAAAGGGGTATCACCATAGGTATTTCCGAAAGAAGGAGGCCCCAAACGAAATCAAAGGTTCGCTAAAGGATGAATCCTTTGACATAATGTCTGGCCAAAGAGGTGAGGTCACAGTGATAAAAGCGACATCGGCAGGAGTCATCCCCTTCGGCATATGGTCTCGATGAATTCATAAGGTCACACCGGCATGCTACAAAGGGATTTTATCAATGATCTTTGGTGAGAGAGTTAATAAGTCTCGGCAACCAAGGAGTGAGCATGCAGAGGCTTTCACCGAGACATGAGGTTTCTATATGACATCTCCCCGATGAAGGAGGGTTATAGCGATACATGTGGAACAAAGGAAAGCATATCGGTGTGACCACAAGAGAGATCTTGGCAACAATAGAGTTTGGCAAAAGGAAGCTTCGGTCGGTGTAAAGTCTCACTGGCCGAAGGAAGTCTCAGCGACATGGAGGAAGCCTGGCGAGAGTGAAGGAAATCGATGAAAGGTCTCACCAAAGGAGAAAAGTCTCACCGACTAAAGGAAAAGGAGCTCGCAGAGAGGAAAGGCACACGCCAAGAGGTCTCAGCGAAACGTAAGAGTCTCGCCGACATGCTGGGAACAAAAGAAATGCATGTTGGTATAACTGAAGAGAGGTCTCCCTGACATAAGAGATTGCCAAAGGATGATGAATTCAGCATAGTGTCTGGCCGAAAGGAGGAGGTCACGTCGAAACAAACAAAGATCGGAGAGACTCCAGAAGAATAAAGGGCACTCAGAGAAATGTCTAGGTGACTCCAAGGGTCACACCGAAGCAAAAGGAGCCTGGAGAAAACAAAAGGGAGTCGGGAAGAATCTAAGCAAATGAGGTGCCTTCGCCGAGATGTCTTACCGACATGGAAGAGTCTTGCCGAAGACAAGGAGGGCTCGGTAAGAAAGGAGAAATTCGGGGTAATGTCTCCTCGATTCTGATAAGTCTCCCCGAGACAAAATGTGCTCGACTAGAGAAGAGGGACTTTGGCATGTGGTCTTGCCGAGTTCATATAGTCTTGCCGATTGGTTTTGTGAGCTCGATAAGACTTCTCCTGCTCGCTGAAGCGTTTTACTGACTGTCTAATGTCATGCCGATGGTTGATACCAGCAATGAAATCACATCAGGGAGACACCAAGGGTGTCTCACCGACATGTGATGCTAAGCAAACCACTTTTGATTGCCAAGGAATCCTACGTGGCTGGTGATCGTCCAATCAAAGAGAGCTAAGATGAGCCATTGCTCGATTGACCGCTCCTGTGAAAGAAAGACTAACAGAGGGCGACCGGATGGATTCCTATTGAGAACAGTTGACGACAAATCTGCTCGAGCGATGGTGTTCAGATCCACAAGGAGGCCCAATAGCACTTCCGAAGGACAATCAACGAACAGGGAAGTCCAGGACGTGAATGAGGCTGAAGGAAGCTATGACTCAGAGGGACACCTATGGCGACTGCTGAAAGAGGCAGATTAATATTAATGGTAGGATATTTTGAGCATTCAAGGAAACTCTACGAGGGATTTCAAAGATGGACACGGAGAAATAAGAGTAAATGTTGCAGTAACAAAAGATCTACAGATCTCTTCTAGAGTGATCTTTCATCAACATGGATAACGAGGATTCACATTGAATGCACAATTGACTTTCTTTAAAAGATTTGAGAGCTGACTCTACAGGTAGCGGATATTTTGTAAAACCCTAGTGCAGGGGACAACACATCCTTTCTTGTGCATTCTGTATATAAGGCATTCTTGCCTCTTTGTAAAGAGGGGGGGACCTCTACAGTTAGAATTTTTAGAGACAGTAAGGGATTATAACTTCTAGATCTAGAGAACTTTTAGATTGAGAACCATTTGGAGCTAGAATTGTTATGAGTTAGTCAGTTAATGGAAGGAGATAGAGTTGCATCTTGATTCTCAGTAATGAGAGCTTCTCTTGTCTTCTTGGTTAGCAGTAAGGTTTTAGTACAAATTGTAATGTATTTTCTGAATTCTCTTAGTGTAGTCGGAAACAATCTGGAGTCTTAGATTCTCTGTACACTGGTGATTGTGCCAGCTTTGTAAATATTGTTTATCTATTTTTTAATAATAGTAGAAGTAATCAGAGTTTAATCTACTTCATGTTGTGTTCCTGAATGATATTTATCTTAATTTGATCGTTTGATTTGTGAAGTCTCCAAGGAATGAAAGGGTTATTTTTGTTTTATTTAATGATAGCTAAAAGTCTGTTATTCGAATTAGCACTATGAATGAAAGAGGTTGTGTGTCAATCACAAGCTTATCTTGTTCTACAGTTTGAGTTTATAATTCCTTGAAGTTAACAAGTTTGGTTAAGATTGGATGAACTATTATTCTTTTCTATTTCAAAACCTTGATCTATCTTTTGTTGTTTCTTTAAAACCTCAATTAAAGTAAATTTCATTTCATGTCTGATCTTAGAACAATCCAGAAGCTCAACACCAGCAGGCCCCTTGAATATTACTGTTGCATTGACCACTGAGTAACGTCAGTACAGTTGAGACCCAACTACCAAGACCTTGGGAGCTAAGGCATCCATGTGTTGCCTTTCTCTTTCAGGAGAAGCAGAATAGCAATATTTTGCTTGCATTGTTGTGGTGCCAAAATCGCCATCAACACTACCTTAAATCAAACCCCCTTAGATAGAACCCCGCTAGTTTTAAACCATACCTGTAACAAAGACTCCTTTACAACTATCAAAATGCTGATAAAAAACCACTTTTGATTTACCTTTCAGGGGATCAAATGAATTCATTTAAGATTTATTTTTTGTAAGTATGTAGATCTTATTATAAGCTTCCCAAAAAGTATAATTTTAAATAAATTTAATTTTATTATTATATTTATTTTTTATTTCTTGTGAATGTAGGTTTTTCACTGAAAATCAAGCTCTTTGTTCTACACATGTGGAAAAATAGTAGATTATTAAAAAAAAAAAAACTAAAAATATTAGTGCACTAGATATTGAAGTCCTAGATCCAACAAAGAAAAAATTTTTTTTGATACATACAAAAAAGTTACGCGTTATACGGTCGCGCTATGTCTGAATTATAATTGGTTTGAATTTGAAACTTGATTGAAGAAAAAATATTCAATAAAAAACTATCTAACCAAGTGGAAGCACTAGATATTAGAGTTATGAATCTAAATTTGAAAGAATAAGAATTCTATTCTCCATGGAAAAAAAGTTATGTGTTATACGGTGAGCGTCACTTTTTAAAAATGTTCTTTTCTGCAAAAAACTAGTTTTTGAGGGAGATGGAAAAAGAAGTGCAATTTGATTCCAAATTTTTTGAAAGAAATATATTTAGAATCTATAGACAAAATGTCATGAAACTCTAGTTTGCATTATCTTCAAATTCCTCATGGTTTAGCCGCTATAGGTGCCTGAAAGTGAAAATTTAGTTAAAAAAAATTATTTCAGTGTCCAATTTGGCCAAAAATTGTAAACCACTATTGTGGGATCACCCTAGACTAAAAGGAATAAAACCCAAAAATCAGTTTTCGAAACCCTAATAGGGACCCATTCGCCACTAAAGGCGAATGACTCCTCTGTGGCCTAAAAACAACAAGTTTTCTACAAGGTACACATCATTTCAAGCTCTCAAAACTCCCCTTTTCATTGCTATAACAATTAGGGTTAGTTTATGATTGTTATTGTTGTTCTCACCTCCTTAGTTGGTTGTCCTTGATGACAAAGTCACAAATGGTGCTATGGTATTTACATGTCCTCATATACTTACCTTGAATAATCGATGCACTTTATTGATTGCATTCATGATATGTTGGTCATGATTAAGAGGTTACCAAATCTTGATGCTACTTCAGATGTTTATGGTGATTCAAGTTTTTCATGTTCATATTACTCATGTGGCTTCTAGTTTATATTTATGAATGCAATATATCTTCAGTTGGTTATGGTTATTGACAATGTGATAAAGCATTATTACAGGTCATTCAAGGGTCATTCAAGATGATCATGCAACAAGTTCAAGATATTCAGTTTTGACAGGTATATTGTTTCAGTTGATATTATTAGATTGATCTTGGTTTGTCTTGGCATCTTTCTATCTTCATGATATCAATTTGATTATGACTTGTTGATTGTTAAATATGGAACATGAATTCTGGTTCATTGTTTATTTATATTGCTTTAACAATCAATTGCACTGTCTAAGGATTCTGACAGTTTGGTTATTGATTCACTTTGTTCTATGAATCTTGGCTTATTGACATCATTGCACTCACATTACTTGGAAGCATTGAATTCATACTGGGCTTCGGCAATGCCATTTGTTTGATGGTATTATTGATACATTTGGCATATGAAATCTATCTAAGGCTTCGGGCATTATGGTATTACCACTATGACCTTTATTAATAAAAGCCTTTATCAAAGGTCATCTCTTATAAAGGCATAAAGGAGTCGGCATTTAAAATTAAGTAAACACTATTGGGTTTCCTTAAGCATTTGATAACATTCCTATCGGGCCTTATTGCATTGGTAAATTATGACTTTGAATAGTCATATTGATTTTTGGATTGGCCTTTTTTTAAAAAATCATTGGGCATGGAATAATGTTTTTCTTGTGATAAAAATCGACAACAAGCAATTATCAAGATGATAATTATGTCAGAATCCATGGTAAAAATTTTGTCAGTAGAATTAAAATTCATTATGATGTTTTATTAAAACATTTGAAATTTTCTTTTGGACTTCAAGTTTTATTGTGTTTTGGAAAATTCATCGAATGACTTGGTGAAAGAAATTTTAGGGAAAACTTTCTGATCATTCATTTTGTTAAGGGTTGAAACCCTTGCTTCAGCCACTGCCATGGTAATCTGTATTTCTACTAATGGTTGACTCCAGTGATGTTGAGTATTAGATGTAAGTCTGGTTTGAGAAGTAAGAGCCAATGCAAGCTCGACAAAGGTAAAAGGAGTTACGGATCTGGGATGATAGGCATCAAATCAATCTGGTATCTATTTGATTTCTTTATAACATGAATATGTATTATCTCTTTCATTTTGGAAAACAGTTACATGGCAGTTATTGTTATCCTTTTTGGCATTGTTCAAATCTTGGTGATTGAAGACGTTTTGTGTTGAAATGATATTCTATTCGCATTCCAATTGTCATTACATGTGGGGACCTTGAATAAAAAATGGTTCTGAAATCAGTTACAAAAACATTCATTGAAGATACATGATGAAAGTAATGCATATCTTTGTATTTATAAATATAGTGTTTTTAATCACTATGGAGTGTGGGGTAATTTTGAAAAATGTGAGTGTGAAAAGCTTTGTAATGAAAACTTGCAAATATGATGCAGAGAAGATAATTTTGTTGATTCAAGTTGAATCTTTAGGATATTAGACAGATTAGAAAGAGAGCATACTGTGAGTTGAAATGTAAACAGAGAAATCCTCTGATATATGTACTGAGACTAAAGAGGGTTGGTGCTCCTTGGAATGGGTGTTCCTAAATCTGTAAAGGAGTTGGTGCTCCTACTGAAGTTGGTGCTTCAAAATTTTTTTGGTGTCGAGTTGGTGCTCCACCATTGTTACAGAGTTGGTCTCTGTGAATGAATAAAAGGAACTTTTTACGAGTGGTTTTTTATACCCCATGAGGGTTTTTCCACTTAGGAAAATAATGTGTTATGTGGTGAATTCTGTGCATTTTTGTTTCAGCCCATGTGCTTAAGTTTTTTCATTATGTCATTTGTCAATACAATTCATGCAATGCTCTGATACTTTTCTAAGCATTTTATTCTATTATAAGAGTGTTCAAAATTTACATGAAGTCTTGTGGAAATAAAGCATTAAAAGGAATTGTTCAATCAAGTTTACATGAACAATCAATATCATGCTTTGACATTATTATGTAAGTCTTTTATCAATCTGTCATTCTGCTAAAAGTTCTTTGATGTGTTAGAGTTCACTTTGCAATTTAAGAGGGTTCATAAAGTTGTCTCAAGGTTATTGTTTGATTTTCTCATGAAGTTAAAAGTTTGAAAAATTATACATTACTCTGATTCACCCCCCCTCTCAGAGTAATTCATCTTCCAATAGTTATTTGCATGTTTTGGCCCTCATAATTGTATGTTTCATACCCTACAAAAATAAGTGGTTCATCATCTCGATCAATCCATTTTGGTGAACCCTATTTTTTCTATGAAACAAGACCATGAGTTTAAATCAAGCTTCTTTCGATAGGTTGATGTATTTGAAATTTCTATCTAAATAATTTGAGAAGAAAGTGCCCAAAAGACATTCCCAATAATACCATATCAATGTTTATGCCACTTACCAAGTTTCAAGTCAAATTTGATTGATAGACTAGACAAGGAAGCGATGAATATGCCCTTTGACAACAATTATGGAATATAATGGAGAGGAAGCTTCCTTGGACATCAAGGTTATTACTAAGGATGTTAGCAATGGAAAGAGAAAAAGCTAAAGATGGGCATGCTATTTGAATTTGAAATTTTGACCTTTGTTTCATGTAAAGACTTGTAAATATTCCTAAGGTTAAATGTTTGTTTATCTTGGAACTAGTTATTTTAATTTTAAGAATTATAATATCTTTTAGAAAAGGTATGTACAAAAGAAAAAATGACTTGGAAATTGTGTCAAATATATTGAAAGCTATATATGTATAAATATTTTGTTTTTAATAGATTAGCTTATATTTTAGATTTTTAAAATAAATATATTTAAAATATTTATATTAGCTTACCTTAATTCTTAATTAAATTTATAAGTATATTTAAAAAAAATTGTAAAGAAATTCATTATTTACAATTTATCATTTAGGAATAGGTTTGCATGGCAGGTTTATGAAACCTAAGCATTCATAGTACTATGTTTATAAAATATAATTTCAGTTGATTTAAAAAGAAAAATGAAAATAATAATACATGCAAAGTAAATGCTATCCATAAGAGCTATGATTATAAAACACTACCCTATTACTTCCACTCTGGTTCGTGTGTTTTTCTTCAAAGCAACTCAAATAACAAAAAAACATTAGTAATTTAGGTATTGTTTTTTTAGGTCAATGAAATAGTACTAGTTTCAATAAATTGAAATCTAGATTAAATGGTTTTAAGCGATGGTTCGTTGACGATATAATTTCCCACATGTGGCATAGGTCATTGTAATTATAATACATTGCAATAGTCTTTGAATACTAGAGGGAAGATGAGGATGACTTTATCTATTGAGTGTTGCTTGAGATGGCTCCTCGTGATAAGGATGACAAATAGTGTATTATATATATGTAAATTTATTTTGATAAAATATTTTAATATAATTATATAGTGATAGGAGTGTATTTTATGTTAAGTTTGGTTTCTTGAACTTTTTTTGAATCTAGCTTGATCATTTCTATTTTTTTTCTAGTGTCCCTTTCCTTAATCTTTCATACAATTACATTATGTTTTTTATTAAGAAAGTAGGGTTAAAGGGCTCTGACCTTATACAACAATGTGAAACCGGCCACACACTGAGTGAAACAAACCAGAACAAAATAACAAGGATAAAACAGGCTTACCAGCCATCAAAGACAGGCCTTCAAGCCATCCATAGAGCTACAAACAGAACAACAGCCACCCCAAAGCTGGACAAAACAATAGGAAAATCAAAGGGGACTTGAAACCACAAAAAATAGGTTTTAATGGGACCTAAAACTCAAACCACCAACAATATAAACCATGCCTCATGACCAACAAAACAGGCCAACAAGCCACCGACAAAGTTGCAAAACAACTTTCAACAGCAAGCACCCCAAGGGTGGATAAAACAACTCAAACTTTGAACCAATACAAGTAGGTTTTAATGGGACTTGAATCCGAAACCACCTGTGAAAATTAACACTATCAGAAGAGCTGAGCCCATCAACATTTCCTGAAATACCATCCAATTGCAATCTTATTGCATAGAGAACCAAATTTCTAAGCCAAAAACAATAATAATACTAGTGGAATAGAGAAGCCCCATCAACCAACTTGCCTCTCTATCTCTATAGGAGAAGTCACCAAAAGTACCCTATCCATAGCAGGAAAGACTCGCTAGCATACCCAAACTCCACCTGCATAGGAGTGACCTTTATCTCAATAGGAGCTACATGGGAGAATACCTGTTGAAAAAGTATGAGCAACCCACTGCACTCTCAGGACCCGACTCCACCTCGATAGGAGAGGTCTCCATCTCAATAGGAGATAGCATTTGCAGAGTCAGAAATATTGCAAACACACCAGTTGAGAGAGTAATCTTAGTAACCATGGGTAATAGGAGCACCTGGTCCGTCAAAGAGAACTTTGTATGAAGCCCGAACAACAAAGAAGCCCAAAAAATCTTTGAGCCCCAAATCTCTAGAGCTACAAAGGCATATCAACAGACATAAGCATTGCAGAACATATAAACCTCGAGCAAACAAAGCTTGATGGATCCATAGCAAGAAACAAGCCAGTTCGAAATAGGGCAGAGCCTCCTCCACCACCTGAGGAATTTACCTAAAAACCCACTATCACCATGCAGTCAATGATAACAAACAGTCCTGAGTCAACAACTGAAAAAGGGCACCACCAACAAAACTGAAGCTCCGAAGGGAAATCAAACCTCAGAGACAAAGAGTAGACCATGAAAATAACCATTTTAGAGACTATAATCAGATTCACAATAGAATCTTCTTAGTCAGAAAAAGAAAGAAAGTGCAACTCTAAAGCACTTGGGAGGAAGAACAAGAAACTGAGAAGAGCATAACCCTCTTAACCCACAAAACACAACTTTACCAATGTCCCCAATAGAGATTTGGAGAGCATGAAAGAGGGGATGTAGAGAAATATAGGGGTAGAAAGGTATATTAGAAACCAAGAAGATAACATCAAACGGAAGTGCCAATGTAAAGACATTCCCCAAGTGCATAAGAAAAACCAAACAGGAGAGGTCGACACAAAACCATGAATTGACAGCCATTATAGCATCCCCACCCATACCATCTTCCATCCCAGCCAGACCAAAACCAACACCAACAACTAACCACCAGCAATGACTAGGAAAAGAGTGGGCAAAAAGAAGATCATTCCAGCCACAAATCTTAGAGAATGACCAAACACAAGTCAGAAAGTGCACAAATGATAGAGGTAACTCCTGTGACAAAGAAAATCCCCTGTACAATCAACAACAAGCACAAGAGGGAATGGAAAGTTTCCCTCACCGCTTCCTCCAAAAAACACCCAAAGAAGGCTGAATGACAAGAGCCTCCATCGGCCACTAGTCTAAAACGACACCAAAACGAGGAGCCAAGATTCCACGAGCTGGACCTCAGAAGCAACTGACGCATCCACAAGACAAGGGATCAACCAAAAAAACACCATACACAATCCCTCCTCAGCAAGTCGTAGCCACCAGATCTCCAACAATCGAAAGACATCATCTTCATCCTTTGAATCAACTCCACTATCCTTAGTTTCACTAAAAATATTCAAAACTCCATGCCCGCTCGGTTCCTTGCTCACTCGCTCCATCCTTTCATACAATTACATTATGTTAAAACCATGATATTAATGAGATAAAATTTCTTATAGGATTTTTTTTTTGTAACCCATTGTCTAATATAAGCTCAAAGTTGAAGAAAGTCCTTTGTTCTTCTTTTTTTTTGATTTTATTGGTTTGTACATGTTAGAAATACTTCTCAATTTCCACTCTTTGTCCTCTATATACTCTTCAAATAACTCATTTAAATAGATCATTCAATATATTCATAATTGAATATTCCTTCATGTTATGTAAGTTTTTTTGTGAGTTAATTGAATCTTTTTGATGCAGAGGGTCAGGGACTTTGAAAGAAACACAAATATTTCAAGGATTAAAGGTTGCAATCTCAAGCTATCTCCCAGGCACCCTAATGGAGACAAGGCTTAATGATGCACTAATCGCTTGTATGCTCTCTTTATGGACCCAAACCCTTGGAACACCCTTAAGAGACTTAAGAAAACTTGTTTTGAATGATTTCAAAGCCCAACCCTCTGACTTAGACACAAAACCAATTTTTCACCTTAACTAGGCTGCTAGCCCAACTAGGCCTCTTGCAGTGATTTTTTGACTTTGCACTCAAACTTTCCAAAGGAACCTCCAAAATAATGATTGAACCAGATGTGGTTTGTGATGATACATAACATACTAGATTCTTGATGGCACTTGTTTTGGAGCACACCAATCAAAAATCTGTTGTTTCCTCCAATTTAGGCCTAATTAGCCCTCTTTTTCAAAGCAAACCCTCTTTAAACTCAACCCATGACTATGAAACTTTCAGAAGTCTCCTAAAATGACTCAAAACCAAGGAATCCAAGTTTTTAGACCTCTATGACACCTCTAACACGCTCCAGCACAAACCCCTCCTCAACTTGCCTCAAAAACTAGGGCTTCTTGAAAAATAACCTTCCAATCACTTCCAGAACTTGATCATTGACTCTACACCATTAGGAAAACATATTTAGTTGATCCAAACTCAAAAATATGCCCCTCATTAAGGCAGATCTTCTGCTGCTACATCCTAGCCTCCATCTTCAAGCATTTTTCACAATGAAATCTTGGTGTACACCGTTTGATTCTTCTTCCCTGCATGTTAGTTTGTTAAATATGTATGTTACATGTTAGGAATGATCCATTTCACAGGTCACAGCAGCATTCTACCTTGAAATGGATCAATCATCCATGAAAATCACCAAAACTAGTAAAAATTTTGTGTTCTTTTTTAGGACAGTCAATATAAAATGCAAGGAAATTAATTATTACTGCTTTCAGAGCCTTCAATGGTGTTAAAATATGTAAAAAAAAACTCCTAAATCATCCTACTGGACATAGATTCAATAGAGATCAAGTATTTAACAAAAAAAACACCATAAAAATGCCAAAAAACTGTGTTTTTCACTATTTCCAGAAATTAGTCTGTATAGTACTTTCTCCAAATGCCTAACCTCCATACAAATTAATATTTTGGGGTTATAGAACCATTCCCTAACTGATCCAACTGTTTAGAATTGATTAAGTTGCATAATTACCTCTAAAACACCTAAAACTCCTTTTCCTGCCTAAAGTGAAATTCAAAAATCTGAATTTTACAATCTTGAAATTTATTAAAATCTACCACCTAAAAACTATTAGATCTTCAATATCCAAATTTATTTGACCTACTCAAAGCATTACATCATTAATCAAACCACTAGAACATGACTTTCCCTTTACATTGCATTTTTAACCTAGGATCCTTATCAGGAACCTTAGAACTTTTAACATTCCCATTACATTTATTCATCCCAAATGCCATTATAGGCTCCAAAAGGTCATAATTGATGCTTTGACTTGTTTGGAAGGTCCTCCTGACCCTTGCAGTGTCCTAGTTCTTGAAGTGCTCCTTGAAGGCTCTGGGTGCTCCTGCACCATTCTCCCCAGGAAAGAAAGAACTCTTGCCCCAAGAAGTGTCCCATGTGTTGCCACCAAAAGACCTTTTGCTCTCATGTGTTTTCATCTTCCAATGAGCAGGTATGTAGTCCCCCAAAGTCACTGTCTTTCTCTTCTGCCAATATGCATTCTTGATAGAACCAAAATATGGATTAGTGTGTCCTCTTTGCTGCTTGATAACAGTAGGTTCTTGTGCCCTGCTCCTGCCCTCATTCCACTACCTCTTTTGTGAAAGAACTCCACCATTATCACCCTCATTTATAGGGAATTCAATGCCTCCAACCCTGATACTGTCTAAATACCACAAAGTCTGATTTGAAGGATTGTCCACCTCATAACCCTGCTGCAACTTGTCTTTTTTCAGCCTACCAATGCCTTCCCCTATTTCACCCTACTTATTCACCTGCAAACTCTTCTCAAAACAAATCACAAAACTATCATTAGACTGCTCCAAAGGAAAAGGAACCAATTTATATCTACTAGCATCTTTATGCACCAAATATGTATTATGGAATCCATCATGCAACGTCCTTCTAGCATACTGCCATGGTCTTCCCAAGATGATATGACCACAAGTCATTGGAATGACATCACAAAGCACCCTATCATGATATGATCCAATTGAGAAATCAACAAAAGCTCTCTTACCAATCTCTACATGCTGTCCTTGAGTTACCCAAGTGGCCTTGTAGGGAGTAGGATGATCAAAAGTTTCAATCCCTAACTTGGTTATCATATCAAGTGAAACTAAATTGCTATGTGACCCTGAATCTATGAGCAATCTGCAGATCTTACCATGACTCAAACAATTTGTTTTGAAAATAGTTACCTTTGGTTCTTGATGAAGTCTTTCTCCTTGCTTGATCATAAGAAACTCACCATCAGTCACAGGGTCTGCCATGAATTTTTTTGGTTCCTCCTTCTTGTCTTCTTCTTCTTGTACCAAGTTAGCTCTCATTTCTCTGCCTTTATCAGCTTGTTCCCATTTAGGACACTTGAAGGAAGGATGCCCTAGTTCATTGCAATTGAAACACCTACCTGTGAATGGTCCTCTACCTTGTCCAAATCTGCCTCCTCCTCTAGGAGTGTATCCACCTCTTTGATCAGAAAATACCTCTTTGCCTTTGTCATTTCTGCTCTTGTCATTGCTGCCTTGTCCTTGTTCTCTATTACCTCTGCCCCTGTTTGAACTACCTCCTCTTCCACCATTGCTTGACCTTTCTTGCTTCCTTTTCACCTTTTCTTTTGCTCTAATGGCCAACTGAAAACATTCTCCTAATGTCCTTGGCAATTGCAAACCAATCTCATCTTGTAGATTGTACCTCAAGCCATTGATGTACCTGGCTATTTTCTCATCCTCTTCTTCATAACCTCCTCTGATACTAAGCTTGTGAAATTGCTCAGTATAGGACATAACATCCAAGTCCTTTTGCTTTAAATTCTACCTCATCCTTTTCACATGAATGGTATAATCAGATGGTAGGAATTGCTCTTTGACCAAACTCTTCATCCTTACCCATGTAGAGACTTTTTCCAATCCTCTAGCCATCCTATCATTCTGAAGACTAGTCCACCATGTCAATGTTGTGCCTCTCAACTTGGTTTTGGCAAACTTAACCTTCCTCTCTTCATCCATATCTTCAAACTCAAAGTAGTTTTCTAAGGCATCAAGCCATCCCAACACCTCTTCACTATCCATCTTCCCTTGATAGATAGGCAAGTCTATGTGACTCTTCCCTCCATGACCTTGTACTGCCTTCAACAATCTCAGTAACCTCCTTTCCTCAGGGTCCTCTGTCTCATCTGCTTGTTCCTGATTTACCCTCACATGCTCTTCATCTTCATCATTGTCTTCTTGGTCTTCTTGGTCTTCTCTCCTCCTACTCCTCTCAAGGTTATTTATCCTTGATTGCATGGTATCTCTCTCCCTTCTCCATTGCCTTTCTTCTCTTGCTCTGGCCTGCTCTCTTGCTGCTTCTTGTTCCCTTCTTTCTCTTCTCTCCCTTTCCAAGATTTCCTTCAACTCTTCCAACTCTCTTGCCAATTGGTTTTTTGGTGCCATTGCTGATTCTCCAATCCCTAAAGTACCTACTCACTACTCTGATACCACTCTGATGTAGAGGGTCGGGTACTTTGAAAGAAACACAAAGATTTCAAGGATTAAAGGTTGCAATCTCAAGCTATCTCCCAGGCACCCTAATGGAGACAAGGCTTAATGATGCACTAATTGCTTGTATGCTCTCTTTATGGACCCAAACCATTGGAACACCCTTAAGAGACTTAAGCAAACTTTTTTTGAATGATTTCAAAGCCCAACCCTCTGACTTAGACACAAAACCAATTTTTCACCTTAACTAGGCTGTTAGCCCAACTAGGCCTCCTGCGGTGATTTTTTGACTTTGCACTCAAAATTTCCAAAGGAACCTCCAAAATAATGATTGAACCAGATGTGGTTTGTGATGATACATAACATACTAGATTCTTGATGGCACTTGTTTTGGAGCACACCAATCAAAAATATGTTGTTTCCTCCAATTTAGGCCTAATTAGCCCTCTTTTTCAAAGCAACCCTTCTTTAAATTCAACCCCTGACCATGAAACTTTCAGAAGTCTCCTAAAATGACTCAAAACCAAGGAATCCAAGTTTTTAGACCTCTATAACACCTCTAACATGCTCCAACACAAACCCCTCCTCAACTTGCCTCAAAAACTAGGGCTTCTTGAAAACTAACCTTCCAATCACTTCCAGAACTTTCTCATTGACTCTACACCATTAGGAAAACATATTTAGTCGATCCAAACTCAAAAACATGCCCCTCATTAAGGCAGATCTTCTGCTGCTACACCCTAGCCTCCATCTTCAAGCATTTTTCACAATGAAATCTTGGTGTACACCATTTGATTCTTCTTCCCTGCATGTTAGTTCGTTAAATATGTATGTTACATGTTAAGAATGATCCATTTCATAGGTCACAACAGCATTCTACCTTGAAATGGATCAATCATCCATGAAAATCACCAAAACTAGTGAAAATTTTGTGTTCTTTTTTAGGACAGTCAATATAAAATGCAAGGAAATTAATTATTACTGCTTTTAGAGCCTTCAATGGTGTTAAAATATGTAAACAAAAACTCCTAAAGCATCCTACTGGACATAGATTCAATAGAGATCAAGTATTTAACAAAAAAAACACCATAAAAATGCCAAAAAACTATGTTTTTCACTATTTCCAGAAAAACAGTCCATACAGTACTTTCTCCAAATGCCTAACCTTCATACAAATGAATATTTTGGGGTTATAGAACCATTCCCCAACTGATCCAACTTCTTAGAATTGATTAAGTTGCATAATTACCTCTAAAACACCTAAAACTCCTTTTCCTGCCTAAAGTGAAATTCAAAAATCTGAATTTTACAATCTTGAAATTTATTAAAATCTACCACCTAAAAACTATTGGATCTTCAATATCCAACTTTATTTGACCTACTCGAAGCATTATATCATTAATCAAACCCCTCGAACATGACTTTCCCTTTACATTGCATTTTTAACCTAGGATCCTTATCAAGAACCTTAGAACTTTTAACATTCCCATTACATTTATTCATCCCAAATGCCATTATAGGCTCCAAAAGGTCATAATTGATGCTTTGACTTGTTTGGAAGGTCCTCCTGACCCTTGCAGTGTCCTGGTTCTTGAAGTGCTCCTTGAAGGCCCTAGGTGCTCCTGCACCACTTTTCCAACTAGATAATGAAATATTTCAGAAGTATCAATTGTGGGATACTTTATTTTTTGTGGGGAAGAGGAATTACAACATCAATTATATATTCTTTTCAAACCTATAACAGCGACATAATTTTCATCTTTTCCAATTGGATTCTTTTATCTACAATAGTCTACTCACAATACATAAGATCTACCTCAATGGCTTTCTCAACTTTGTATTTTTGAACCTCCACATTGATAGCATGGTTTCACAAATAACTCAATTTCTATGTGCCCACGTCATTATTAATTTTTTTGAATAATAGAAAAAAGTCATAGGCAATTATTTGAATTCTTTTTTAGACATGAAAGAAATACTCTTTTAGATACCAAGTAATAGGGTATTTTTTTAAGATATTATTAATATCCATAGTGCTCTTATTACATTCTTTGCTTATTTTATCTTTTTTCACTCTCCATCTATAGTCTTTCATTCACCATTTTTATACATTATATACCTTATTTTAAAGCTTCTAGTTTGTATAGGATGAGAGAATTCTTGCAAAGTTTATGAAATTGGAATTTATACCTATCAGTTATATTTACTTAAAAATTTTCAAGGTTTTCTCAACAAATTTTTTATGTGCATATACTTAACTCATTGTATTCTATGAGAACCTATTTCTTTGAGGCTTTTCATCTTTGAATGTGTCTTATATATGCTTCAACACTTGCTCTAAGTCTACCCATTTGGTGCAAGGTAGAAGGATTTCATGATTTTTTTTGGATTTAAATTACACTAGGCTAATTGTATTTAGAACTTATAATTTTCTAAATCTTTTTTTGGAAATCCCATAATAGTGTGTCTTAGTTGTGGCATAAATAAATTACAAAAGTATTTGAATAGATAACATGATGTCATTATGACAAACGAGGGTTCAATCAAGGTAGATACATCCAAATAAAGGACTTTTTTTAATAAAATATTTCACCTTCAAAATAATCAAAGGAAGGAACCTTGAAATGAAGGTTCTTTTGATTCATGCTCCTACTACACAAATAATTTTCATAAGAAATTTTTGTTTCAAAGCAAGGTGGAACCATCAAATAGAGTAATTATGACATGATATTTTATAAGATTGTATCTCTTAGATAATCTTTCTAAAAAATATGATTTCTAATATTTTATTAATTTTTTATATTTATTTTCTATTTTCTAGTGAACGTAGGTTTCTTAACCAAACATAAAGGCCTCTTTTGTATGCATGTGTCAAAGTAAAAAAAAAAAAAATTTAAAAAATATGTGCATTTTGTATTGATGTCCTTGTTTCAATAAAAAAATGATATATACAAAAAGAGCTATATATTATGCAATAAAATTACTCTAAATTATAATTAATATTGGTTAACAATTAATAATAAAAATATTCAGCAATTTTTTTTTATAAAAAAAATATGCATGCACTTGATATCAGTGTTAATTATGTATTCTTAAGAAATTATGAATTTATATTATTTCTAAATACTGTATTATGGATAAATATCATACATTTAAAATATTATGAAGTATAAAATTAAGATCTTAATAAATTATTAAAATTGAGATAAATTATTTTTTAAATTAAAAAGATAGAATCTACATACAAAATCTAATAAAACACTAGTTTGTTATAAGTGATAGAAAGTGATTTAAAATGGTTTAATATATCAATTTTAGCAACCCACTAATTCTAAAAAGGTGGGATACACTATTGTGAGATCACCTCTTTTCAACAAATCAAATTTATATTGAACTTTAAATAAAATTTATTTAAGTCATTTTGTCAAATAGTCTAGATGTACCTTGTCTATTCTTCCATGTTTTGCATGCACAGCTACCATATTAGGTGTGACTACAATAATTGGTGAAATGTTTCTATCCTTCATGTTTTGATGAATTCTTGTACATTATATCATAACATACAGTTAGCAAGTTGGGAGTACACTGTCAAATGTGAACTAATTAGGTTAGACACCTATTCATTGTAGATGTTTTATAAGTTTCTAACAACCTTTCAAAAAATCCATTCCATGTATCTTGCAATCATTATGGCCTATGATACCAAATTTCTTCGCTTTGCATTATTTAAAATTGTTCATGTTCCTTGATTTCCACTTTTGCTTAAATGATACTATTTTCTTCAAATAAAACATTTTGTGTCATAAAAGGGAGATTTGATGAATTTGAAGTATTTTTACTACCAACTCTTCCCTCTTATTTATAGTATTTTGTGAAATTGCATATTTAGAACGTCACTTAGATTCACCAAGTTTTGTTTATGGATTTTTTCTTTAGTTTTTCAAAATTCTAAGACTTGTTATCACCCTATGGACAAAACTAGAGAACTACAAAAAAAATTTATATGCATGAACTTAACTTGATTTCCATAAATAATCATGTGAAGAAATTTCAAGATTTGAACTATAAGTCTACATAGCTCTTCAATTTTCCTATTAATGATTTATTTTATGGGGTTTTAGAATTTTGTCATAGCTTTGTAGAAATCTATATGCAGTGTCATAAAATTGCACCTGTTGCAATTTCACATACATTCAGGTGATCCCACAATAGCACGGTTTACAATTTTTGGCCAAACTAGACATTGAAATTATTATTTTTAACTAAATATTCACTTTTGGGAACCTATAGTAGCTAAACCGTGAGGAATTTGAAGATGATGCAAACTAGAGTTTCGTGACATTTTTTCTGTAGATTCTAAATATATTTTTTTCAAAATTTTTGGAATCAGATTGCACTTATTTTTCCATCTCCCTCAAAAACTAGTTTTTTCAGAAAACAACATTTTTAAAAAGTGACGCTCACCGTATAATGCATAAATTTTTTTCCATGAAGGATAAAATTCTAATTATTTCAAATTTAGATTTGTAACTCTGATATCTAGTACTTCCACTTGGTTAGATAGTTTTTTATTGAATATTTTTTCTTTAATCAAGCTTCAAAGTCAAACCAATTACAATTCAGACATAGCGCAACCGTATAATGTGTAACTTTTTTTGCATGTATCAAAATTCATTTTATTTTTTTTGTTGGATCAAGGAATTCAATATCTGGTGCACTCATATTTTTCAATTTTTTTTTATAATCTGCTATTTTTCTACATGTGCAGAACAAAGAGCTTGATTTTCGGTGAAAAACCTACATTCACAAGAAATAAAAAATAAATATAATAATAAAATTAAATTTATTTCAAATTATACTTTTTGGGAAACTTATAATAAGGAATACATACTTACAAAAAATAAATTTTAAATGAATTCATTTGATCTCCTAAAAGGTAAATCAAAAGTGTTTTTTTATCAACATTTTGATAGGTGTAAAAGAGACTCTATTATAGGTATGGTTTAAAACTAGCGGGGTTCTATCCAAGGGGGTTTGATCTAAGGTATTTTGATCATACCCTCTTCAATTGGAATGCTTTAAATGGAACCTTTTAAGGCTTAAATCATTATATTTTCTAAAAATATGTGATTTCAGCAAAAATCAGAATCTCCCAAGAATTGTAAACTAGCTTTGTGGGATCACCCATTCTTGTATTTGCTTTAGTGTCCACTCCCTTATCACTTGTGTAGGCTCATTTTAGCCCTTGCATCAGCCTTTTCCCCTCTCAGGATATTCAGGGACCCCTTTTTAACAGCTACCTTCGCATGTCAGCTTTGCGTCAAACCTTGTGCTTTTCCCATTCATGTCATTTTATAGCATGATGTGTTTGGAAACTAGCGCATCGAGTGGATGTCTGCGCATCACACTAGCATCCTGCGATGTTTCAATGTTCAAATGACCACCTTCGAGCATGTTTTCCACTTATCAACAAGATTTTTTGGTGGTAATGGCTTGGGATGCCTTGTGACGACTCAAAAAGCTTCTTTTCCCTTTTTAAAAGTTATCTTTTCGAATCATTTTGGGCTTCCTCTCCTACTTCTTGGATTCTATCTTGGACATTCTCCCATCTTTCTCTTGCTATCTTGCTTGCATAGTTCTTTACAACTCGCTATAGCAGCACTCTCAAGCTCTTGCAATACTCTTTGCAACACCTTTGGCTCTTGCAACTATCTTTGTTCTCTCTCTCTTTGGATTCCTTAAGTCTTGTAGCTAATATCTCCCCTGCCTTGTGCTTGTGAGCATCCTATGATTTCACACATCTTTTGCATCTCTATCTTTGCGATATAAGTGTAGCGTAGAAAAAGGTATCTCTTGCTTGATATGGGAATAATTATTGATAAATTGAACTTAATGTCACCTTGATTTAGTGTTGTGAGGTGTTTTACACATCCCCATTAGGTCTTGGGCCCTTGCAAACTAAATATTTAAATGCATTTATCGATGTCTTGTAAAGTTATTGTAAAGTGTTGTAAATGACTTTCACACTTTTCTAGACTTTTATTAAGCAGTTAAGTCTAATGGACCTATTTTTACCCTTAATTCAATATTATAAAATGTATTTAATTATTAATCTAGAAGGCTTGTAAATTAAACCTGGGCTTAATCTAGTGTTGTAATGTGTTTTACACATTCACGTTGGATGTTGTACCTTTGTAGACTAAGTTGACCTCATTTTAATTTTGTAAAGTGTATTTAATCACACTTTCACATTGAAATTTGTGTCCATAGCCTTAATCACCCTTTATATCATCATTAATAGGCCCCTATGACCCCATATTGTGCATCCCAAGGCTTATTTTTATCAAGGACTCGATAAAATCAACATAAAAACTAAAATTCTTCACTCCCTGACATCCCAGCTAGCAAAAGAGCCCCTATGGGACCCATTTTCCACTTTGGGAAAATGAGTCCCATCCAGGTAGGAATCATTCACCCAAGATGGCGAATGAGTCCCATTTGAGCTATTTTTGATGTTTGAGCAGGAAAAAATAGGTTTTAATTTTAATTTTCTTCAATGTCGGCCTTGGGGATCAAATTAATGGGCATTTGAGTGGGTTGCATATATAAATAAGCCTCCAAACTCTCATTTCATTCAAGTATCATAATATATTCATGTTTTCAAGTCAAGCAAGCTAGGGTTAGATCATTTAGAGAGCATTCAAGATCACTTCTAAGGCATTCAAGGGAAGATTATTCATCCATTGTTGTAGCAATTCAAGATCCATCATCATGGCAAGGTTCTAATCCCATTATTTCATGTTGATGCTTCATATTATTTCTTCATTTGGTTTAATTACCTAAACGGGGTTTGACCAAGGCAAACCTCTATTCTTTAACATTCAACATTTCTCTCTCTTTCTTTGTGTGGTTGCATTTCTAGGTACTAGTGGAACCCCTAAAATTTTCCATGTCCCATCTCTAGTCTTGCTTAAACTTGGGTTGAAATTGTATTTGAGGGTTTAGGGTTTTGATTCTTTTTATTGTGTTAGAGTTTTAGTTACTCAAAGTCTTATTTGAAAAACCCTTCTGAGTTTGTATCCTCGCCAAGGTTTTAATTTTCTATTGACCCCTTGTTGTTGGCCCTCAGTCTATTATGTCACATCTTGTGCCATAAAAACCTGTTAAGTAACTAGCCCTTTGGTTTTGTTTTACTGGTTGTCATGTGATGGGCCATTGATTTAATCTTTCCTAAGTCGGGCTAGGTATTTTCCTTTTAAAATTTAAGTCATCTTTTCCATGGGTGTTATCTCATCATCCTAGTCGAGTCCCTCTCTTAAGAATAACAGTTTTGACATGTGTAGATATGAGGACTCCTGACTACTATTCGATTGATGCAAACAAATCTCCACCATTCCCCGCACGCCCATTCCATTTTATTGCTTATTATTTTATTCCCACGGGCTGACGAGCGAAAGCCATGTGTCTTAAATGATTGGCGGACTCGATGCCTTGGATAAGGCATGCCGATGGTTGTCAGAGGAGATCAATGGTGGGTGATGAATGATGTGGTTGCATTTGGACCATTCCCCGCATGCCCATTTGTTTTTCTTTCCTATTAAAATAATCACTCGAGCTGGCTGGCGGATGTTGCATGTCTAGTCTAAACAGTGGGCCCAGTGGTTTCAAGTGGTTTTTCATAGAGTTTTCAAATGAATCAATGGTCGATAGTGGGTGATGTGGATTAGTCTTGACTGCTCCATGCTATCCTGTGTGGGTCTCACCTTTATTGCTAGACTCCCAACGAGGAAGCGGGCATTTTCCACATGGATTGATCCAGAGGACGTGGAAGCATTGGAGCAAGGGCAAATATTAATTAAATATTTCAACATGGGGCATGTAAAATAAACCATGTGTTACTAATGCAGATATGTTGCACGTGTTTGAAGATCTTTTAATGTGGGTCATGGATATTGTAAAAAGGGTAAAGCTGCAAGTAATTAAGAAGTGTGTATGAAGAAGCCAAGAGATTTATTTTTGGCCTCTCCCCATTTCCCTGTTGATGGAAGTTGCACACAGGTTATGACTCATGGGGGCAAGGGAAAGAAGAAACATGGATCCTGGCTATGGCGACAAAGGGATGGTGGAGCTTGCATACTACAAGCAAGTGGTTCCATGTGGCTTTTTTTCATTTGGTAAGTATTGTGGCTGTATAGTCAGATCTTTCATATTAAGCTGGCCAAATCTGGATTGTCAATCAATAATTAATACTCCAAAAGGATCAATGGTTGGCATTCAAAACTCATTTGAGGGAAAGTGAGCCATTCTAGTTCGTGTGAGCGAACCTTAATAGCTAAAAGGACATCGAGCTACCGAAGTAAGGAGTTGCATAATTATTAATACATGTCTTAAAGGCATAATTCAACATTGTGAAGTATTCTCTACACACTTAAGGAGCTCGTGTTGTGGTTTTTCAATATTTTTTGATGTCGGAACCAAGATTGTTAACCTACGAGAGAACCAGTAAGTGAATTATTGCCCTTCCATCAAAATTATTGATAATTTGTGGCTTTTCAAACTCTTGAGTCTGTTAGGATTTTCTTGGTTTAACATTTTTAAGGTTTGACATTCATAAAAGAGAAATTGTTAGTTTTGCATTGCATAATTCATGTCAAACCCTTAAAAAAGTCATAAGCCTTGTTCAAATAAACCAAAAACCCTGCCTTGTAATACCTCTTATGTTATGGCTCCTAAGGTAAAAGTGTTTTCGTCTAAAGGGGAAGGTTATGCTCCCAAAATACCTTTGAATAAAGACCTCATTGACCAGTTACGACCCTCGACCATTGACAAACCTAAGGGCCAACTGCTTGTTAGAGGTCTGCAAGTAGTAGAGGGTTTGATTGACAAGAATTACTTTATTAAAGATGCCAAATTTCCTTATACTGGATGGGAACTATTTTATAGCTAGTTCATGAATAGAAACATGGGTATCCCAGTAGGTAACCCTTGGAACTATGACCTGGGAAAGTTGATTGTACCAAATTTTTATATGGATGTTGTCTTGCTTAAGGAAGTGGCTACCAATTATGACCCTATCACAAGAACTATAAGAACATATGATGGGAAGGAAATGGTCAAAATCA
Source organism: Sequoia sempervirens (assembly GCA_007258455.2). NCBI lineage: Eukaryota > Viridiplantae > Streptophyta > Pinopsida > Cupressales > Cupressaceae > Sequoia > Sequoia sempervirens. The sequence goes on along the minus strand of VDFB02270651.1, from coordinate 612,178,720 downwards.
CCTTGAGGAGGAATTGGGTATTGTCTTCAAGCTCACTAGATGGAGTGATGAAATGTATAAGATAAATGAGAAAACTCTTAAGCAAGAGTATGATAAAACTAAGATTATATTTAGAGTCCACATCCTACCGAGATTTCTAGTAGAAATTTCAGGTCGAAAGATCATAATAGGGCCACATGATAAAGAGCCTTTCCCTATTAGCTATTTTGTTCCTTACTTCCAGAAAACCTTCTATTATATTTGCCAAATAATTGGTTATGATCCTATCACGGGAATGCCAATGGCATGGATATATATGGTTTCCCATATTCAACACCCCCAATATTGTGTAGTGTATGATTATGTATGGTCTCTTTCAAAAAGAATGCATGAAGGACTAATAGGGTTGAAGAAAGGTGAATTGGGAGTGAGATTCAGCTGGTATTCATTATTGATGCATATGTTTTTGTACAAAGGTGCAGTTTTCTTTGGGCGTAATATAACTTTGGAAAGAAGAAAGGGTGACTTGGAGTTTCCCATGCAATGTTGGACTACTGTTTTAGACAAAGATGATAGGACCTATGATTATGTGACATTTTAGAACTTGTTTGCTTCAAAACTGAGGAGAGTCTTAATTGTGAGTGCACCTAGAATTCCCATAGCTTTACATGATTTATTGAGACCCAAGGAGAGAAGACCTGAGCTTGGAGTTGATCACAATTGGGGAGATGTTATCCCATACCTTTCAATTACACTATCTTAAGAGTATATGGTCCCATGGTAGCACCTCACTTGCTACCAAAGTTTGTGCCAGAGAGAATTGGTTTCCTAGAGGTGATGTGGCAATTGGGAAGTGTTGAAAATGGACACTTATTGAATCAAGGAAAAGGAACATTCTTTCCTTTGTACACTTGTTTTTATAATTTTGAAATGACCAAGGCAGGTTGGAATAATATTCTTGATATACTCAAAACCTACTGCATGCAGAGGTTAGTTGAGAGGGTTAGACATGGCCCAGGTGAAGGTTTTATGGCTTGGTTGAAAGAAAGAAACAAGAGCTCCAAATTTATACACATTTTCCAATATCTGGAGGATGTGATAAGAAATGTGTTCAACCTTTTAGAGAAGGAAAAAATAAGAGCAAGGTGGATTTCCTTCAATAAGATGCAAAGAAAGATAAAGCAAGAAGAACCTAACTTCAAGGTTCTCCCATAAACTGAAAATGTAATACAAAAGGTGGAGCATGTATCAAGGAATTTTGATTCAATAGTGGGCCACCTTGAAACTAAAGGGGTAATAAGTAAGGATAAGGGGAAAGCCCCAATTGTAGAAGAATAGAGTGGAGGAGAAATCCCTGCTATGGGAGAAAATTCTACATCTCAAGCCCCTAATGAACCAAGAATAAAGTTCTTTGTAAGGAGAAAGGGTAAGGCAAAGAAAATTGATACAAATTTAGATCCTTCTCAACAAGAAGAATATAAGCCTCCTTCTCCTATGCCACAAGTACCACCACCATCTCCTCCAAGGCCAACGTAGCCTGAAATTGTGGACATTGATTCTCCACCATCGAGTGAATTACCACCAAGGGAGCCACCATTGAAAAGACAAAAGGTTGAAGTGACTGGTCTAGTGGAATATGTTGATGAAGGCTCTAATGATGATATTTGGATGTCAGAGTAGGAAATGCAAGGAGTGCCCATTGCACCAGTAGTAAGGGTGACACATCAATTGGGTATGAGATTTAGTAAAGATGATCTCACAAGACTCAATGGAAGAGATGATGTGCAGGTTGAAGCATGTGCAAAATTCTTAGATAATGACTCATTTATAAAGTCTCAAGCTTTTATGGAATTTGCATATAGAGCTAAGAGAAATGAGTATGTAAAAAAATTGGTTGTAGAAAGAAGCCTTCATCTAGAATTTTTGGATGCCATCATCTAGAAAAAGGTTATAAATGAAATGAGAGCTAGATTCCAAAATATGACTGCAAAAGAGGGTCGAGAATTGGTAAGGAATAGTGGTATTTTGTTGCTACCAGAATGGGACTTAGCTTCTTCCATAGCTTTCAACTTAATAAAGAAGTGTGACAAGCCTCTCTATGATATACAGAAGAAGAAGTTACACTTGCACTACAGGGGTCTGTTTTCAATGAGGAATGGGAAGCCTTGGCTATATGGTCTCTAGCCCCAAGCATAGGAAAAATTGATATTGTTGAGCCTGAACCTAACTACAAAGGAGACCTAATAATAAAAAGAGTGTCAAAAACATCGACTATAGAGGTAGAAAATATCCTAGTTCATGTTGCACAATTTACAAGGGCCACTATAGAATCTGTGACTATAGAAAAGGATAAGCTTAGAACAAATTACAATGATTTTCTAGTCAAATATGGAAGGATTGAGTAGTATAATATGTAGTTGTAGACAAAGGTAGCATTGTTGGAAAATAAGTTGCAGAGTCTTCAACCTGAAAAGAATAAGCAAAATGATGTTGACTCCCCCACCACTTCACAAGAAGTTGTACACCCAGAGTTTACTATTGAAGTAAGTTCTTCATGGGAAATTGTGTCATACAACATGGGAACTGTTCCCATTTCAATAGTAGAACCCAGTACAGTAGAAGGTCTACAGGTTGAAGAAGATATCAATAGGGAAGAGTTTCTTAGGTAGCTAAATGAATATAAAGAGAAATGTGATAATCACGATGCAGATATTTTTAAGAGCAACAGGAAGATTGTCACTACAGTATTAGAACATTTGAACAAAAGAGTGAATAACAGGTTGAATAGTATTCACTATAGTTATTCATCCATGGTAGCTGCTATCAGGAATTTTGACATTGACAAAGAAAGAGCCATCCCACTCATGGAAATTTGGATCCCTACGAAGAAGGAATTGGTATTGATGTCAATTGGAGTTAAACAAGATGCCAATTCACCTAAAAATTTTAAACCTACTATGGTTCTTGTAGGTAAAATTAAATGATACAGGGGAAATATTGAACCATTGGAAAAAAAATAAAAGAGCTGGTGAAATCCTTCCATGAATCACATCATGGCCTTCTTCCATCCATTCTAAGGGATGGTGATAGCATCAAAACTCTACAAGAGTGGAAAAATGAAACCAATAAATTTATTTCAGAGCAGGCTATGTCAATTTGTCATAAATTTGATATGGACACATTGAAGATAAATATGGATATGTTAACTCATGTTGAGATTGTCCTACTAGAATTTGATAAGGAGGCTAACTAGATTGTCACCAAGTATGCACCTTATAGAGAAAGGGCTGATGAAGTCATGAAATTCAATTGGCCCATTGAAGATGAATTCTTAGCATGGAAAGGTAGATACTTGGAAATAGTGGTGAACTGATATGAAATGGTGGTGTGGTAATTTGAAATTTTGAAGTCTGCAACCATGAAGAATAATGGATAAGTGAGAGTTGCACTACATAGCCTGGATTTAGTATAGATTAGGCTTTTGATAAAGTATGGGAAATATAGTGCATCTTCTTCAAATTGAATTGATGACAAGGCTATAGATGTGGACATATCTTTTTTCTTTTCTTTTCTATTTTTTTCATGCTTTCCTTCTTTTACTTTGTGTGTGTGGGCACAAATTTTGAGGTAATTGTTTGAAGATACCTTTTTGAAGATTGGACTAGATCTCCAACAACGAATGAAGACCACTTTCATTTTCCCATATGTTTCCCACCTCTTGGAAATGTAATGCAACTAAATAGGGGAATCTTTAATATAAGCAGTCCAATAGGATATTGACATGTGTATTTTCTAGCCCGAGGCTTGTTTTGCTCCTTCGTTTCTATAAGAAGGAATTCAGGGCCAAAAAGTAGGGATTCATTGTTTTGCATTCAACACTGTCAATTGTAAAAGGAATATCAAGCATGTTTTAGAGTTTTGTCTTAAGTTCAGAGTTTGTTATTGTAATGCATGCAATATTGATAACAATATAGAAAATACAATACAGAGTAATACCAATTTCATGGTTATTGTCTCTCCTTGTACTTGTTTTATGAGTTATGAATGAAAGTAATCCAGGATTCCTTTTTTGTCTCTATTTTTTCTCAATAGATGTTTAATTTCATTCCTACTTATTAGTTCAATGAATTAATGTAAATGCTTGGATGAGATTGTTAACTCATAAGAATTTGGTGCTAGGATATTTGTAAGCAGTGATAATCATGAATGTAATAGGGGAGTGATGTAAAACAGTGTTTCTTGAGATTGTAGGTTGCTATTGATAAGATGTTGTTTGGTTGCATAGGTTGATATTGACTCTGTGCTTGGAATAAGACACTGGTTCATGCAAAGTATTCATAATTCAGTTCCTAAGTTGATTCATCAACTAATCACCTTTATTTTATAAAATTTCAAATGAATACCATTGTGGTTTTGTATTGAGTTTTATCTTATCATGCTCTAAGTGTAGGATATCAGTAAATGAGTTGACAACTTGTTTGATGTGCTACAATGTAGAGTAAATTTATGAGAATTATCTATTATTGACCATGTATTTGAGTATTAGTCATATAAATTCCTAAGTATACATTGTGGGATCACCCTCCTGGGTTTAACAGATCCCAAAGTGTAGGAGTATAATTCTTACCACTTTTACTCATTAATTGGCCAATCCCTTTGGAGTACTAAGTATTGGAAATGGCAAAGTCCACAAGTATTTCTGAAGATCAGTTTGGTTCTTAAAATATAACCAACAGGTACTTTGAAGCCTTGGAGATGATTGAAGAATAGGTTGCAAATTTTTTGAATTCATCTCCCTATTGGAAAGGTCAAAATCTTCATAAAAATTCACTTACAGTGTCGAAAATCAGGGTTTCAGATTCAAACACCTAGAGGTACAAATTGAGCAGACTGAGAGCTACAAATTCCACTTTTGATTTTTTAGAAAATTCAAAGTGGACTCATTCACCATTAGTGGAAAATGAGTCCTACTGTACCTATTTTTCAGATATTTCTATAGATTTAGATACCCATTTTCTTGAAATAGGCTGGACAATACAATTTTCTAGATCTGGGACTAATTGGCCCAGAATGGAAAATGAGTCCCAATAGGTCAAAATTAAAGGATCAACAACATTTCCAGTCTCTATGTCAATCTCTACAAGTTTCCAGCTGCACATTTTCTATTTTAATTTCTTGTTTTGTTTTAGTTTCATTTCTATTCATCTTTTTAGGCCCTTTTATATTTCACACTGTGTTTTCAAACATCTTGCATTTTCTAGGTTTACATTTGGTAGTGAATCTCTTTATCATTTTTTAGTCTTTAGGACAATCCCCTTTGATAGATTTCAATCTCATTTTCATTGGAATCTCAAGGGTTTGTTCTTGAGTGAACCATTAAGATTTTTGTACCTCTCTCCTTTTAGGTTCAAAACCCTAGAAGTGTAAGGGATACCCCCACACAAATTTTTTTGGTTCATTTTGGTGACCCTGCATTTAGAGCATCATATTTTTTATTTGGAGTGCATTTACATCCTAGGAATAACTTACATTAACATTGCATTGCATCTTTCATTGTTTAATTTGCATTCTAGGGTTTCAAAATTTTGCATTAGTGAAAGTTCATATTGGTTTCATTTTTACATCTCAAACCATTTGAAAACATCTAAAAACTATATTTGTATTTAGTATTCAGGTCATACAACATCAATAGCATAAAAAACAATTGAAAAATTCAGAATTTAAAAAAAAAAATCCCCCTTGGGACTCATTCGCCACCTTGGGAAAATCACTCCCTTTCCATGCACCTAAAACTACCTTTCATGGAATTGAAAACCCTATTTTTACACTTTTGTTTGCTGCCATTAACTATCTGTATCAGTTGGTTAAGTTCCTATTACATGCATTTCACTAAATCTAGCTTAATTTGGCTCATTTCATGCATTGCTTAATTTCAATTTTTCATTCACAACATTTCATTCTTGAATCATTGCATAATATAATCAGTACATTACCTTGTGTGAAATCTGAAAAGTTGCATTTCATTCTATGTCTTTACATTAAATTTTAAGTTTGCATAGCTTCTATTACATTTAAATTATTATAAATAAACATTGTTTACATTCATGACAATTATGGATAGCATTAGATTTTTGCAATTTTCATTTCAACATTATTTCCTAGTTCCTTTAGATTAGATTCATTAGAAAATGAAAGCAAAAAACAAAAAAAATCAAAAGAAACAGTCCAAAAAATGATTCAATTTAGAAAAATCATATCATCCAAGCCCTTTAGTGATGACTTAGACATGTTAGATGAAGCCCTTTAGGAATTCCTCTCACTAAGATCATCCACTAAAGGTTTGACACAAAAGGATGCAAACATCGATAATCATGATAATCATAATTGTTCTTCTCTTGATACCTCTCCCATTGGTGACAAAGGTATCTTGGTGAAAGAAGACACAATCATTGAAGATCATGAAAGTATTGCTTGTCTTCCTCCTCCTCCCCCTTGAAAAGACATTATGACACACAAAGATGAAATCATGGCCACTACCTTACCTAGTCTCCATTCATCTCCCAACACCTTCCCTACTTGTGAAAATTCTTTACTAAATAAGGATACAATCGTGAATGATCATGAGAAACACATTTTTGTGAAGGATATGTTGATATTTGAGAGCTATGACAATCCTACCTCTCATACTCAAGTAGACGTTATAGGATTTGGGAATGTAAACGTAGATAATCATGACAATAAAACCTTTCCTTCTCTTAATATCTTCTCTAGACATGAAGAAGATAGTTTAGTGTTAGAAGATATCATTATTGAGAATCATGAGAATCTTATTCCCCCCTTTCTTGATGCCCCTACCATTTAAGAAGACCTATTTGAACAAAAAATTCCAATCATTGGTAGCCATGAAACTCTTAGTTATCCTTCTCTTGATGCCTCTCCTATGAGTGATGAAGCTACTTTATCAAATCCAACCATGAAATGTGATGAACCTATTGTTTGTCACTTTCCTAAAAGCTCTCCTACTAGGTTAAAAATCATGGCACAAGAGAATGAGAACTTAGAGAAAAATAATGACATTGTGGACAACAATCAAATTTCCCTCTCTCCTAATATATCTCCTATTGGTGAAGAAGTTATTGTGGTGTTACAAGATCGCATCGATGAGAATCATGAGGAAAAATTATTGAACAAAGAAACACCATCATTTCCAAGAAAGAAAATCCAACCATGGATCATTCCCTTACTTGCGATGTTCATTCAATATTCAGGAACCAAACATTGAATGTCATGAACATCTAGTTTGTATTTCTCCTAAAAAATCTCCTAATAGGGAAGGTATCATGGTGCAAGCAAACATCAACACTATCATGTGCAAATCAAAATTCAACCTCACTCTGAAGCATCCTGAATTGCTTGATATGGATTTACCACCATCATGGGAATGCTTTAAAAATGATAAAGCCTTGAAGAAAATGTTAGGAGTTTATGACAAGTAACCTTATACTCCTCAAAAGAAAAAGGTTACATGTGCTATGATTAGTACCAAGCAAAAAGATCTAGAAAGACAAAATCAAATTGAAGAAGCCACAAATTTATTGGAAGATGTTGCAGAAACCTTTGATTTCATACCTATAGCCATGGGAGAATATAAGCTCATAACAAAAGAGTCTAAAAAGAGAAAAGAGAAACTAGTAACGATAATAAAAAATTTAAAAGCATCCACTTCAACCACCTTAAAAGCAAAGACAACATCCAATACAAACTTTGAGGAAGTTGAACAACCACCAAATCCAACAAAAGTGACAAAAAATTTTGGAAGTTGTTTTGAACTTATGAAGCAACTTGGGAGAGGATGTGATGCTATAGAATGTTGTATCCATGTCCCTATAATGCCTAAAATGCAAGAAATGACTAATGATCTTGGTTATTGTTCCTCAAAACAAAAGCCTTCATTCAATCTCAACACTATCGCAAAAGATTCTTCCAAGAAAACTTTAACCTTGGTACATCCTAAATTGATAGTTATCTCATTAAATATATATCAAGCAGAAACTTTGTTTACTTATCAAAATAAATAACATTAATTGCTTCTCCTTCTCATGTAATAGTTGTAGGCTCATAGCATACTCACTATTACATGTTTTACATTTATCGCAAGGGGCAGCATATCATCATCCATTCTTGGCTCACCTTTTTCCCGCACTAAGTGGGGGAAAGGGGTAAAGTAGCCTTGTCCTCATATGTCCCTTTTCATTGTCTTTTTTGGCTATTTGTTAACCTTTCATGAACATATAAGAGCAATATTGGGATGTGTACAACATGCCTTAAGTTGGCTCACATGTGACATACTTATCCATGACATAACTTGATTTGGAAACATATCATTTGGCATTGGGATTTCCAAGTTGGCTCTCATGTCTTCTTTCATTGGATACTTTAAAGCAATTGCTCACAGTGATGGTGTAGCAACTGCTTTAAAGTGGGGGCATACACAAATGACATCTTTTGGAAAAAAAATTCATGGCATGATTTTTCTTTTTTTCTTGTGATGTGTCCTCTTCTTGGTGGTGTCATTGGGTTTGATGTTGTCTAAGAATGTCTGATCTACTGACATGGCATGATGTGAAAGAGGCATCCCATGGGAAACGATTTGACACCTTGACTTGTCCTCTCTTGGAGACATTAGGCACAATGCTCCTTAAGAAGAAGACCTTACACGAAAAAAGTAAAA